>CM027121.1:36430233-36898571 GCA_015476505.1 Urochloa ruziziensis | reverse complement strand
AAAAATATTGAAATAAGTAACTTAGCTTGTTTGTTGCCGTTTGTCGATGAAGGACTTAGTCAGAGTTGATTCCGACTAGTTTGAGTTCATCACAAGCATATTGGCGATGCGGCAGTACGCGGCACAAGCTGAAGTCAAGCTTTGACTTGATAACTTGCAAGGGTTGAGGCGACCCATATTGATGAATTCCATTGATCATGAGGCACCCGAAAAGTCATCCAAACCACTCTTGCAGTGTATTCAGGAAGCCCCCGACAAGTTGTACTCATTTGCGAGTTATACTTCAAAGCACTTGATAACTGGTACTTGAAGATCATACTCATACTGTGGAGTAGACTCTAGAGTACTTTCAAATAAGTACTCAGAGATTTAAAATCATACTCTTTTTGTGGAGTAGACTCTGGAGTACTTTCAAATAAATACTCAGAGATTTGAGATTAGTACTCTTTTTGTGGAGTAGACTCTGGAGTACTTTCAAATAAGTACTCAGAGATTTGAGATTACTACTCGCCTTGTGGAGTAGACTCTGTAGTATTGAAAGTAGTCAGGGATCCTGGAAAGTAGTCATGTGATCTACTCTTCGGATTTGACCGATGTATACTTTGTTGAATAAACAAGTATCAAAGGGAACTCCGAAACTTTTGCACGAGTGTAGTCGACGCACATGTGCGTTGTTGTTCTTCTTTCTCACCAAGATTGGATTTGCCAACCAGTCGGGTGGAAGACTTCCTTGATGAATCCTGCGGCGAGTAGCGTCGCCAGCTCCTCTTGATCGCCTCTCGCTTGTCGGTTGCGATCCGTCGCAACCGTTGCCTCCTGGGTGTAGCTTGGGATCGACATTAAGGCTGTGCTCGATCAGGTTCCTTGGCACTCCTGGCATATCTGCAGGTTTCACGCAAAGATGTCGCGGTTGGCTTGTAGAATCCTGACGAGCTCGCCTTCCTATTTCGGGGTAAGCCGGTGTCGGTGAATTATCTCCGGCAGTCTTCCACGGGTAGCCCCGGAAGTGATTGTAATGTA
The DNA here is from genome assembly GCA_015476505.1 of Urochloa ruziziensis. Taxonomy (NCBI): domain Eukaryota; kingdom Viridiplantae; phylum Streptophyta; class Magnoliopsida; order Poales; family Poaceae; genus Urochloa; species Urochloa ruziziensis. Next base: position 36,897,551 of record CM027121.1, on the reverse strand, counting down.
GGTAAGAGCGCAAAGATCGAAGCAAGATGGTTAGGATGGACAGACCAAGGTTGTTATACAGGTTCGGGCCGTCGACTCGACTAATACCCTACGGTCCTGTTTGGGGTGTTGTATGGCGTAGTTTTGTTGATCGGAGAGTCGAGTTGTCGTTCAGATCGTTGTTGGAGGGGGTCCCTGCCCGCCTTATATATCGGGGGGCAGGGTTACAAGTCGGTTTGTATCCGATCCTATCTCTAAGAATCCTTTCCTTCTTTACAATAATTCCTATTCCAACTAGGACTTCTCCTTCCAGATCCTTCCTCCGTGCGCCGACTTGTCCCGCACGTCTTCAGGTCCAGAACGATGGGCTTGGGCCGCCCCCTTTTGGTGGGCTGCCAAGCTTGCTCGTGAGGTACCCGGGTACTATATCCCCACAGTAGCCCCCGAGCACTTCTTGACCGATCGTTGGCTGTAATTGATCCGTCTTTTCTTGCATGATCCGAGTGCTCCAAGTTGTCTAAGTATCTCATCCGAGTGGTTTCGAAGAAGATCCGAGTGGTTTCGAGAAGATCCGAGTGCATGCTCAGACGTTCCTGAAAACAATTCTTCAATTATAGCCATAGTGAGGGGAAGGAGTGCTTCTTCTTCACGACGCGACAGCGAAGTGAATACACTTAGCCCCCGGGCTTTGGGCAATTTTAGTATGAAATTGGCCAAAGGTCTTCAACTTTTATCCATCTGTATCTTGATCTTCAATGGTGTGCACCTCCAGGTGCACCCATTGGGTGTAGCCCCCGAGCCTTGAGCAGAATAGAATATTCTGGTCGAGGGTCAAAAATAAATATTATGAATCTCTTTTTAAACTTAATCCATCAATGGTGTGCACCTCCAGGTGCACCCATTGGGTGTAGCCCCCGAGTCTTGTTACGACTCAGCATGATCGTGTCAAGACTCTGAAAGCCATGAATTCCGACTGATTTTTTCAGCCCCCATGCCTCTGGACATGGATTTTAGATAATCTTTTCCTTCTGGGGCTTTTTGTTTCCCCTTTATAAGGATTCTGTCCTCAAGTTCTTTGAACTCGGCATGACTCCGAGTCGTGTCCCACGACTCAGCTTGACCATATGGTAAGCCATCTTCTCACAAGATTTATACTTGTCAGCATTTGACCCAGATTCTGAGTCGAATTTAGCGATAGTATCGCATGCCTTACGTAAAAATCAATTGCAAGGATGCAATATTAATTGCAAAATCAAGTCTGGCCGTCGACTAATTTTAGCCTCACGACCGAGTGGTTTCTGCCCCTGAGCCCTAGCTCAGGAACCCACAAATTTGTTAGCGTAACAGAACCGAAAGGTCGTGCTATATTTCAGCCCATTTAGGCCCACTACTCCGCAAAGTCCGTTGCGTCCCTAACGGTTGCTTTACGGAAGGCGAAATATCGCGAGATATCGCGACTCCTTACCGCATCTTTGAATTCAAAGCGACGGGACGTGCCTGCGTCGGTTGAGTTCCCGAGACACGCATCGCGCCGCGCGCGGGAGGAACGGTTCATTCCTTTATAAGCCATCCCCGCCGCAATCTTCTTCCTTACTTGCCATTTGCCTTCCCCGACGCTCCAGTTCTCCTCCTCGCGCAAGAGCAACCCTAGATCCGCTCCCGCAGCTTTCCTCCTCGCTCTTCAGCCCGCTCAGTTCGCCATGGCGCCCAAGAGGAAGGAAGGCCCGAAGCGGAAGGAGAGGTCGCCTGCAAGGGCCCGGTCGTCCAAGGCAAAGGCCACCGCCGAGGTCGCCGTGATCGCGCCGCGAGTGGAGGGAGTCCATCACCACCACCAGGCGCCTCGAGCAACACGTCATCGACGGCATCCTCCCCGACCAGCAAACCGCCGAGTGGCGCGCCGCCGCCGGTGAGTCTTTCCCCACCCCAAACTCCTCTGATTTGGTGGTGTTCGAATCTTTCTTTCTTCGTGGCTTTGGGTGCCCCGCGCATCCTTTCCTCCGCGGGCTGCTTCACTTTTATGGGATCAGTCTCTGTGCACTGAATCCCAACTCCATTCTCCATATCGCCATCTTCATCAACCTCTGTGAGGCCTATCTTGGGATAGAAGCCTCACTTCAATCTTTTCTTCCTCTTTTCTTCTTAAACCTTATCCCCGAACCGACTGCCCGCAAGTAGTCGGGGGCGCCGGATTCCAACTCCGCGAGGGTCGAACTCGGGAGTATTTTGACATCCCTTTCCTTACCTCCAATAAGGGGTGGCAGTCCGAGTGGTTTTACGTAGGAAACCACTCGCCTGCCATCTCTCCAGAAATCGATTCTCGTCCTGTTCCCTCCCAGTCCTGGACCGCTCTTCCCAAGGAGAGTGAAATGGATCAGGTTCGGGAACTCCTGGGTCTTATTTCCCAGTTGAAGGACAATGGGTTGTCTGCCGTCGGAGTGGCAGCCAACTCGTTCTGCGCCGGGTCCAGCCCCTCAAGCAGCGGGCTCACCCGGCGTATGAGTATTACGCCGAGGGGGACAACACGCGCGAAGCCCCGAGCGCGTCGACAAAGTCCAAGCCGCCGCTCGGCTTGGCAAATTCTTCGCGACCGGAACCTCCCTGAGGACCACTGACTGTCCTCCGGCGTTCAACTTGGGAAATCCACGCCCTGAGGTATTTAGTCAATCTGTTGTTGTTTTTATTTCAATTCCACCCATTGGGTGTAATCTCAGAACTGAACCCAATTTTTGCAGGGTCGAGCTGCCTTTGTATCCCTCCCTCCTTTGCCTGAGATGCCAAAGGGAGTGGATCAACCGGCTCGGCGCAGGGCCGTTGGATCTGAAGAAGCAGTCGGGGGAAGTGAGAGTGATCTGCGCGACTCAGATATCACTCTGTCGTCCTCTCCTTCTCCCGATGTGCTATCTCCGAGTGGTGAGAAGGCTGCCCCTGCTCCGAAGAAGCGGAAGATCTCACAGGGATCGTGTTTAGGGATGCGCCAAGCCGCCGCCAACTCCTTATCTCTGAGTCGTCTGACTCGGAAGAAGATGAAGCTGGCGTGCCGAGTCGTCAATCCTACCGCCAATCACAAGCTCGGAGCAGTCTCCCCTTGCAGTAATGCCTCTGAGTGCTGCAAGTCCGAGGGACCTCCCTTCCCCACTCGGAAAGGAAAGCGCCCGAGAATGCGCATTTCTACTCTGTAAGTATCCTTATCATCTCTTGATTTCCTTTATGTTCTTCTATTAGTGATCCATATATGCTTTATCCTGTAGCACGCCATCTGAGGTCCCTTTTGCGGGTCCTGCGCCTCAGTCGGCGGTTGAGACCGAAGCCCCATCAATCCAAACTCCAGAGGTGCCGATCCACTCGGCTGATCTTCTCAGCGATCAGCCTGTGGGTCCGCCACCAGAGTCGCTGCGAGAGCCAACCCCGCCTCCACCGAGTCCTACACCGGCGTCGCCGACCCCACCGCCAGTTCCTCAAGGCAGCCCCCAGCCTGCTCCTGTGGTTGAACCGACTGCAGCAGTGGAGGAGCCCCAGACTGCGGCGGTCGAGATTGCTTCTGCGGTGGTCGGCGCTATGAGTGGTGGTGCTCCCATGACTCCTCTGGAGGAGTTCATGTCACTCCATCTTCGCATGGGCCAAATAGCCAAGGTATTTCCTGAGCTACTTATCTTGTTGATATCAAGTACCGAGTGGTACATCAATTCGTATTATCATCTGACTTGTCTTTTGCAGGACTTAGCTGCTGATGCCGAGGCCAAAGCCTCGGTTATTCAAGAACTATCTTCCGCAGTTGCTAAGGCCGACTCCTTGGTGGCCCGAGTGGCTGAGCTCGAGGCTGCTGCGGTCGAGCGCCAGGCTGAGTTGGAGGAAGCCCAGCGTACCACTCGCGATTTACGCGGGGAGGTAGAGCAGGCTAAGCTCAACGAGGCCCAGGCCGTGCACGAGCTCAGAGGTATGTTCTTCCTTGTTTGTTTTTCTGTCAGACGTGAAAATATTATTCAGATCTAACTTTCTGTAGATTATCGATATCGGATTATGTCCAATTCGCAGAGCTCACTGCCAAGGTGGCCCGGCTGCAAGGTGAAGCTGAGGCGCTGCGCACCGAGAAGATAGCGCTGGAGGACGCTATCCGAGTGGTGGCGGAGGAGATCGAGCCGGAGGCGTCATCGTCTTCGGCTTCCATCCTCGACCGCGTTCGGGCGCTCCCACGCTACTTCCGGCGGCAGCTCTGCTCCATCAGCCAGGCCAGCTGTGGCCATGTCCTGGCGGTGCTCAAGTCGCTAGTTCCCGGCGTCAGACCTGGAGCCACTCGGCCGCGGGTATGCTGCCGGCACCTCCGAAGACGACGTGGGCAGACTGCTCCATGAAGTCGAGCCCATCGCCAATGTCCTGTCCAAGGATGTTGTTGATGACTCGGATGAAGCGGCCCCGTCTGGTGCTGGTGACCCTGCAATGTAATAAAATATTTGTAGTATTTGGTCGAACTAGTACTGTTTGAACAATGTTTGAATTGTCATTATTGTATATAAGTTTTTATTGGTCTACAACTCCCTTTCTTTCTGCGCTGGCCTTAATTTCTGAGTGGTTGACCTGTTACGGAGTAGATTAGCCTCGTTGGTCTCAGTCTCATGCCGCAGAGTCTTTGTCGTACGTTTAGAGCTTTGACTTGGCGAGTACTTTCCCTCTCGATTTAAGGTTTGTTCCACTCATACTTTATGTGCGTGACGCGAAAGAGGAAATGCGAGTAGTAGAAATAGATGAAAGATGAAATCAACTTTATTGATAACTCATTATAAACATGCCGAGTCGTAACTGGGGGTGACTACCCTCCAAAATCACTCGGAAAAAACAAATCTAAAGTAAAAAGATAAATACATAACTGATTCAGGCGTAGAAACGCTGTAAGTGCTCGATGTTCCATGGATTTGGGATGTCTACGCCGTCTTCCGTCATGAGGCGATATGAGCCTGGGCGACTCACTGACTTGATGATGTATGGCCCTTCCCAAGGGGACGCAAGCTTGTGCGCGCCCTTGGTGTCTTGCTTCCTCCTCAGAACCAAATCGCCTGCTTCAAAGGACCTCTGCTTAACTGATCGATCGTGATAACGTCGCAGGACCTGAGCGTAACGCGCGGCTTGGATCTGGGCAGCCAATCTCTTTTCCTCGATGCTGTCGAGGTCTTCAATGCGCGCCACTTGCGCGTCGTATTCATCATAGAACTCCACTCGGGGGAGCCGTATGTGAGGTCCGTTGGTAGGATAGCTTCCGAGCCGTAAACCAAAAAGAACGGAGTTTGCTTCATGGCACGACTCGGCTGGGTACGCAGCCCCCAGACTACAGCTGGCAATTCCTTGATCCATCGTCCGTCATGTTGCTTCAGCTGCTTGAATATCCGGGCCCTGAGCGCCTTGATTATTTCGCCATTGGCTCTTTCGACTTGGCCATTGGCCCTTGGGTGTGCCACTGATGCAGGGCATAGCTTGATGCTCCTATCGCTGCACCAGTCTTTAAACTCCTGCGCCACGAAGTTCGTACCATTATCTGTGATGATACGATTTGGGACTCCGAAGCGGTGGGTGATGTCGGTGAAGAACTCGATGGTCTTGGCTGCCGTGTGCTTTCTGACTGGTTTCACCTCAATCCACTTGGTGAACTTGTCAATAGCTACAAGGACATGGTCAAAACCACCAGGAGCCTTCTTGAATGGACCAATCATATCCAGGCACCAACAAGCGAAGGGCCAGGACGCTGGTATGGTTTGCAGCTGTTGTGCGGGTGCGTGTATCTGCCTTGCAAAATATTGACACCCTTTGCAGCGCCGCACGATATTTTCTGAGTCTGCTACGGCAGTCGGCCAGTAGAAACCAGACCGGAAAGCTTTACCAACAATGGTTCTAGCCCCGGCGTGATTGCCACATATTCCTTTATGTATGTCTGTCAAGAGCTCTATACCCTCAGCGCGACTTACGCACTTTTGGAGGATTTGGGAAGCTCCAGATCGACGATACAGCTTGTCTCCGATGATGACGTAGCTTTTGCTGCGCCGCACGATTTGTTCGTGGAGCGAGTTTAGATCTTTGTCTTCCGCGACCTCTGCGGGCAATATGCCGCTGTCCAGATAGTCGATGATCTGGGTCCTCCAGTCCAACGCTTCGTCTACCACTAATGTGGCTGACTCTGGGGATTCTCCGACTTGTTGCTCCGCGACAGTACCATCCGGGTTTATCTTGATAGATGGTTTGATAAGATCTTGTATGAAAACTCCGGGTGGGACGCCTTCACGGGTGGACCCCATCTTAGCGAGCTCATCTGCTGCCTTGTTATGGTCGCGCACCACGTGATGGAACTCTAAGCCATAGAATTTCCCTTCCAGCTTCCTGATTTCTTCGCAGTATGCGTCCATCTTCTCGTTGGTCCTGGACCAGTCCTTGTTTACCTGGTTTATGACCAGGGCAGAGTCCCCGCGTACCATCAGGCGTTTGATACCCAAAGATACTGCAATGCGGAGACCGTGCAAGGCTGCTTCGTACTCGGCTGCGTTGTTGGATACTGGGAACATGATTTGAAGGACGTATTTTAATTCCTGTCCACTTGGAGAGATCAGGAGTACGCCTGCGCCGCCTCCTTTTATCTGGAGGGAGCCATCAAAGTACATCTCCCAGTACTCAACTACCTCGTCGTCAGCCGGAGCTTGGTTTTCTGTCCAGTCTGCTACGAAGTCGGCCAAGACCTGAGACTTGATAGCAGTACGTGGAACAAAGTTTATGTGATGGGCAGCCAATTCTATTGACCACTTGACGATTCGGCCGCTGGCATCTCGGTTATGGAGAATTTCCCCTAAAGGATTTTCGCTCACCACCGAGATTGGATGGGCCTCAAAGTAGTGTTTCAGCTTTCTTGCTGAGATGAGAACTCCATAGAGCAATTTCTGCACATGGGGGTAGCGTACCTTAGATACGGTCAGGACCTCGCTGACGAAGTAGACTGGTCGCTGAACTCCATATGTGTGTCCTTCTTCAGGACGCTCGACCACTAGTACCGTGCTAACCACTCGGGGAGTAGCAGAGATGTAGAGGTAGAGCTGTTCTCTTGGTTGAGGTGGGACGAGGATGGGAGGGCTCTGCAGGTAGTCTTTGAGTTCCTGGAAAGATTGCTTCGCCTCGTCATCCCACACGAATTTGTCCTGCTTCTTGAGCAGTTTGAAAAACGGCAATCCGCAAACGCCGAGTCGTGATATGAAACGACCGAGCGCTGCCATGCATCCAGTAAGCTTTTGCACATCCTTTTGACAGGTTGGTGGTAGCATCTTGGTGATGGCCGTGATCTTCTCGCGATTTGCCTCGATCCCGCGGTTGCTGACCATGAAGCCGAGTAGTTTACCTGAGGGTACTCCGAAGACACACTTTTCCGGGTTGAGCTTCCACCGGAATACACGCAAGCGTTCGAAGACCTTTGTCAGGTTCCCTATCATGTCCTCGGGGTTCATGATCTTGACCACGATATCGTCGATGTAGGCTTCTACTATGTCTGGAATCAATTGATCCAGACATGCTTGAATCGTCCTCTGATAGGTTGCGCCTGCGTTCTTCAGACCGAAGGCCATTGTGTTATAACAAAAGGCACCAAACGGCGTGATGAACGCGGTTTTTATTTGGTCTTCCAGCTTCAGGCCTATCTGGTGATAACCTGAGTAGCAATCGAGAAAGCAGAGCAGGGCGGAGCCTGCCGTGGAATCAACGACTTGATCGATGCGGGGGGGGGAACGAAGGGGTCTTTATGGCAAGCTTTGTTGAGATCTGTATAATCGACGCACATTCTCCAATCATTATTATTCTTTTTTCTTACAAGAACTGGATTAGCTAACCAGTCGGGGTGGAACACCTCCTGAATAAACCCGGCTGCTAACAGCTTTGTAATCTCTGCCCTAATTGCCTCCTTGCGGTCCTGCGCGAATCGACGAAGCCTTTGCTTGATCGGTTTAGCAGTCGGATTGACCTTCAAGGAGTGCTCGGCAAGTTCCCTTGGGACACCTGGCATATCGGATGGTTTCCACGCGAATATGTCGGCGTTTTCCCTTAGGAATTTGACGAGCACTTCTTCCTATTTGGGGTTAACTCTGCCCCGATGATGGCCGTCTTCTTCGGGTCGTCCAGGTCCAGAGAGATCCTCTTCAGCTCCGTCTCCTTGCTTGGCGCGATGGCTTCTCTCGCTGGCTTCTTGGTGGGGATCTCTAGAGCATCCTTGTCCACCTCCTGTGATGCAGCCAGTACTTGTTCCATGCGCTTGGACATGTCCCGGGCGGCTGCCGCGTTGAGAGTTTCCTGCTCGCATGTGTATGCGACTCGGACGTCTCCCAAGACGGTGATTACGCCTTTAGGTCCTGGCATCTTGACCTGCAAGTAGACGTAGTGAGGAATCGCCATGAACTTGGCGAGCGCCGGCCTCCCGAGGATGGCGTGGTATGCAGTTTCAAAGTTCGCCACCGTGAACTGCATGTGCTCGGTCCGGTAATTGTTCCGGTCTCCGAAGGTAACGGGCAGTGTGATGTGCCCGAGTGGTTCTGCCCCCTCTCCCGGTATCAAACCGTAGAACGCGGATTGGGGGGACTCAGGTCGAGAGTAGTCAGGCCAAGCTCCTTTAATGTGTTAGCAAAAAGGATGTTCAGGCCACTGCCACCGTCGACTAGTACCTTGGTGAGCCGAACGTTGCGAATCGTCGGGGCTACTACCAAGGCATGGGACCCGGGCTTCGGTATGAAGTTTGGGTGATCCTCCCGGGTGAATGTGATCGGAACTTCCGACCACTTGAGGTACTCAGGTACCGGTGGCTCCCTCGCGTGCATGACCTGGCGATGGGTGAGCTTCTGCTGGCGCTTCGACTCGAACTCTGGTCCGCCATAGATCATGCGGACCACTCGGTCGGCTTCCTGGAAGTCGTCGCCGGGCTCGTCGTTCCGCCTGTCGTCTCGCGGGGAACCATCATTCCTCTTTCTGTATGGAGGGCCTCTGTTGCCTCCAGTGAAGGCTCGCTTGAGCCCGTAGCACTCTCGCGCCGAGTGCTTGTGTTTGTGGTAAGGGCATTGCTCATCGAGCATGCGCTGGAAGTCCTCTGGAGTTACCCGGCCTCTGGACCGGTCCAGGGCGGCGACCATATCTCCCTCGCTCTTCTTCTTGCGAGGTTGGCTGTCATTGCGTCGATGGTCGTCGTGTCGGTCTTCATCCTCGCGGCGGTCGCGTTTGCGAGTCGTCTTGTTCTCTTCTTCCCAGCGACTTCTGATTTCGCTGAGTTGTTCTTTTTCCGCGATCTCTGCGTCCGCCCACGTGCTAGCGACCCGGAACATGTCATTGACAGTCGCGGGTGGCTTCCGAGTCCACTTGTGAATCAGTCTCCCGTCGGAGATGCCGCGCTGGAAAGCTGACATCACCTCCTGATCCGTGACGTCCGTGATGGAGTTGCGCTTTTCTGAGAACCTGCGCACGAAGTCGTGCAGGGTCTCATTCTTGCGCTGCCTGATCTGACCGAGGAGCCGCTTGCTCCCGGGCCTTTCCCAGGTACCGAGATAGTTACCGATGAAGAGTTCGGTAAGCTGCTCCCAGTTGTCGATGGCGTCCTGCGGGAGTCCTGCCAGCCAGTTACGGCAGTCCTTGGTGAGCATGATGGGGAGATAGTTTGCCATCACGTCCTCGTCACCGCCGGCCGCTTGTACGGCGGTGTAGTAGATCTGAAGCCATTGAGATGGGTCAGATTTCCCGTCGTACTTGTCGATATCCGACAGTTTGAAGCCTCTGGGCCATGTCACGCTTCTTAAGCGCTCGGTGAACGACTGGAATCCGCCGATCCGACCTCTAGGGCGGGAATCGCTCGGACCCGATCCGTCAGCTGCTCTTGGGGGTGTGCTGTCCCTCCTGCGATCCCGGTCTCTGGGCGGGGAACGGGTCCTCCGATAGTTCCGAGTCCTGGGTGGAGTTCGGTCCCGTCGGTAGGTCCTGCTGCGCGGTGGAGTTCGATCTCTCGGCGAAGTCGGTCGCCTGGGTGGTGGAAGCACTCGTCCTCGTGGCGGAGTGCGACCGCCATTGTTGCCGCGCCTTGGGCTACCGGAGAGGTCAGAGTAGTCTGACTCCGTCGAGTAGCCGCTCCTGTTGGGGTTACGACGGGGATTTCCATGATCCCGATCGTACTCTTCGCGCCGTCGGATTTCCTCACGGTGGCGCTCTTCGGTGCTGTTGGTGATGACGTCCCTCGCATCTCGATCTCTGTTGATCGTGGTGCGGAGGTCTTCATCACGACCCGATCCGCCGCCGGCCCGGTGTCGAGGTGGACCGGGCTCAGGAGCGTCCGTGGTCGTTCTGCCTTGCATCTGGTGAACCTGGACGGAGGCGGCCTGCACGAGAGCCCTTACCTTTTCCAGGCCCGGAGTGTTAGGTGGCAGCCGATTGATTTCCTCGTTGATAGTAACGAGGTTCTGGACCGGTGTCTCGTAGACGTCGTATCCGTTGAACTCAAACATGCCGTCGCGCATCAAGTTCCGGGTGCTCCTCCGGTCGTGTTGATCCCGTTGGCGACGATGATCTTCAGAGTGAGGCTCTTGGAGTCGAGCAGTGCCAGATCCTGACGCGGTGGCTCCGTGCGGTCGTGCGGCTCTGCGAGTCGCCCGACTGGCGTTGCGTCCTCGACGCTGGTTCCTGGCTTCAGTCGTCTCCTCAGCAGGAGTGACCTCATCTTCTGAGACAGGATTGGTTGGCGTTGCTGGCGCCACCATGTAGCAATATGATCCGACTCCCTCTTGCGCGAGGTAGTCTTCCTCGGACTCGGAGAAGTCGGATGTGAGCGTGTAACGCTCCAAACTACTCGGAGTCAATTCTCCGAGTGATCCTAGCAGTTCCGGCTCTGTAGAGGCATCGGACATTGTGTATCCTTCCGGCAGATCGTCTAGGATTGAGGGTCCTAGTAGATCTAACCCGTAGGAGTCGCTCCCAGAGAAGTAATCATCCACCTGGACGATGTCCTTCATCTTCTGCTTCTGAGCAAGCGCGCGAAAGCCAGGGGTCTGGACAGTAATGACCTCAGGGCTCTGGACGCGTGTGGGTTGAGCGTTTACGCTCTGCGATGACTCGACGACGCGACTCTCAGGAGTCGGATCAGAACCGAGTGATTGTAGATCTGTTCCCGACTGGTCTGGCCTCGCGCTTTGCGATGGACTCAGCGGGGTAGATCCGGCACGATCAGATTGCGATCGGACCGGACTGGGCCGTGATGGCCGAAGTCGGCGCCAGAGAGGAAACCTCCGTGGCGACCGTAGCTCCTGCCGCTTGGGTATCCAAGGCGGCGATGACGTCCCCGAACTGGATCTCGACTTCGTCGACGTCCGGGAGGTTGCAGCTGTCCAAGATCTTGACGCGATCCATCGAGCTTACCAGATTGATCTCGGCGATATCCCCTACCTGGCGCGCCACTGTCGGTGATATTATCTCCGGCAGTCTTCCACGGGGTAGCCCACGAAAGTGATTTGTAATGCAGGGAAGATCGCAAAGATCGGAAGCAAGATGGTTAGGATGGACAGACACAGGGGTTTATACAGGTTCGGGCCGTCGACTCGACGTAATACCCTACGTCCTGTTTTGGGGTGTTGTATTGCGTGTTGGGTTGTTGTCTGATGATTCGAGTTGTTTTTGAGGGGGTCCCTGCCCGCCTTATATATCGGGGGGCAGGGTTACAAGTCGGTTTGTATCCGATCCTATCTCTAAGAATCCTTTCCTTCTTTACAATAATTCCTATCCTAACTAGGACTTCTCCTTCCAGATCCTTCCTTCATGCGCCGACTTGTCCCGCACGTCTTCAGGTCCAGAACGATGGGCTGGGCCGCCCCCTTTTGGTGGGCTGCCAAGCTTGCTCATGAGGTACCCGGGTACTATATCCCCCACAGCCGGCCCCCGATCTTGGTGGTCTTCGACTGGTCTCCTTCCAGTAGTGGTGCGTCCTTGGTCGCCATATCTTCAGGGATAGCCGCCTTGTGTGGTCCGGGGTCCTTGCTAGGGACCTCGTACTCTGACTGCTTCAGCTTCTGAGCCGCTGCGAAGATCTGAGCCATGGCGTTGGGTACCTGAGTGGTAGACGCAAACTCCATAGCCTCTCTGTCGCAGTTGTATGATCGTCGCAAGTCGCCACGGATAGAGATGACGCCTCTGGGTCCTGGCATCTTGAGGACGAGGTAGACATAGTGTGGTATGGCCATGAACTTGGCCAAAGCCGGACGTCCGAGGATCGCTTGATACGAAGTCTCGAAGTCCGCCACCTCGAACTTGATGTATTCCGTCCTGTAGTTCTCCTGTGTGCCGAATGTGACTGGTAATGTGACTTGACCGAGGGGAAGACTGCCATTACCAGGGACAATGTCGTAGAACGGGGAATCGGTGGGAGTCAACATTTTTTCAATGTCGAGTCCCATCCTCTTCAGGGTGCCAGAGAATAGCACGTTCAGCCCCGCCCCGCCGTTGATGAGCGCCTTGGTGAGTTGTGATCCTGCCACCGTGGGGTCCAGGACGAGTGGCAATTGCCCAGGTTCGTCGTAGCTGTTCCACTGATCTGCCCTGGAGAAGGTGATTGGAACCTCCGAGTACTTTAGGTATCTTGGGACGGCTGGCTCAATTGCCATTATGTGCCGTAGAGCGAGCTTATGCTTCCTCCGAGTGGGGAATCCATAGTCGCCACCCATGATGACCATGAGTACGTTCTTGGGCTTCTGGAACTTGTTCGTCTGGTCCTCCTCGTCTTCGTCATCTTCGTCGTCGGTTCTTTCCTTGTTCTTGGCTTCAGGATCGAGTGGTTCCCTTGCCATCTTCTTCTTGGCCTTGTTCTCTTGATCCTTCTTGGCGTATATGCGTTGGAGATCGTAGCATTGGCCCATAGTGTGCTTATGCTTTGGGTGCATTGGGCACGGCCTGTCCATGATCTTCTCAACGTCGCTCTTGCCGGGGTAGTTCTTCTTTTGGCTTCGCATGCCAGTCTCCAGAGTTGCGACTGTGTCATTGGGCTTGCGCTTGTTGTTCTGGGAGCCCTGCTGATCTTTGTTGTTTTGCCTCTCCCTACCCTGGGGAGGGCCATACTTCTCGAGGTCGCGGTCTTCTTGCTCGGACCACGTCTCGACTTGGTCACGCAAGGCGTCCAGAGTCCTTGGTCAATGCAGGCCAAATTGCCTGTCAAAGAACTTGTTGGTGATGCCGTTCTGGAACAAGTCGATGCAGTCGCGGTCAGAAACGTCAACCACCAGAGTCTTGATTTCCATGAAGCAGCGCATGTAGTCGCGCGCGCTTTCTCCTTTGTGCTGCTTGCACATGGCGAGGTCGTGTCGAGTCTTGGCGCGACTATATGTGCCTTGGAAGTTCGACACGAAGATCTTCTTTAGGCGTTCCCAAGAGTCGATGGAGCGTCGTGGCAGGTTTTCAAACCATGTGAGTGGAGCGGGCTCGAGTGCCATTGGGAAGTATCTGCACTTGATGGCAGTGTTGCCACCCGTGCACTCGATAGCCATAGAGTAGATGCGCAACCACGACTTAGGGGAGGTCTTGCCGTCGTACTTCTCGAAGCTGACTGGTTTGAATGGTTGTGGGTAAACCGCCATCCGGATGTCCCTGGAGAACATTGGATACTCGTCGTCTTCTTTCTTGTATCCCCAGGCTTCATCACGCCTCTTGGATTCAAGGATGGAGTGCGCGTCGCGGTTGACACTGTGTGCCGGCCTGTGGGATGATGTAGCAGCGTCGTTGCGATGAGTGCGTCCGCCTCGTTGACGATCATCTTCTGGTCGGTGTGGGGGTGCGACTTCTGCGCGGTTGGCCTCTCCCGGTCGGCTTGGATTTGGTGGTCGATGCCTGTCGCGAGGAGGTTGGCGTCTGCTGCTTTCGACTTCTTCGCTTGGAGCTGCTCGGCCGCTGCGCAGTGGTGCGGCGGCGATGGCTTTGTCGAGAGTGCGGACCATGTCGTTGATCCGTTCGAGTGCAGCTGCCGTTTCTGGGGTTCTTGGCAGGCTACGGATGTGATAGGCAATCTCCATGGCGTTAGCCATAGGAGAGTCGTAGCGTGCCACTCGCGCGAACTCTTGAGCGAGGTTGCGCCTAGCCATGACGCGATTGCGAGCGTTTAGGCGGTGCTGAGCCCTCTTGTTGTTCCGGATTTCTCTGTCCGTGGCTGCTTGAGTGGTTTCGCCAGCGGATGCGTCTTCATTTGCGGAGATATCCCCTTCTAGCTCAAAAATATAGCGCGGGTCGTTGTCGACGTTGCCAGCTGCTGTTGTGCCAGCCATGAAGACTTGTCGATTGGGCTCGACAGAGTCACTGGAGCTTGGGGTGATGAGCTCTGTAGAGCTTTCCTCTTCTGGCAGCAGTGGTGTGCCGTACTGGAACGGCAGGTCGTCAGTAGCTTCAGGCCCAAAGAGTACAAAGATCTGGCGGGACTTGTAGACGTCCCGTGGGATCCTGTCTCTTTGGTACTATGATCTTTCTTCAGTCGTGGCGTAGATCACGAGCTCGTGTTCGCCATCGCCTTGTAGTATCTCCTCGTCCGAGTCCGAGTGGCATTCAGGGACCGCTTGGCTCAGAGAGTTGGCGTGTCCTGCCATGACTCGGACTGGGACGTCCCACTTCGAGTCTTTGACGGACTCGAACTGGCTCCGTAATGCCTCACAATATGCGTGGGTCGAATTACGGAGTCCAAACAGGAATTGGGGTGGGAGGGTTGTTTGCTTCTCTGTAGTCGTGATCGACTCGTCCGAGTCCGAGTGGCATTCGGGGACCGCTTGGCTCAGAGAGTTGGCGTGTCCTGCCATGACTCGGACTGGGACGTCCCGCTTCGAGTCTTTGACAGACTCGAACTGGCTCCGTAACGCCTCACAATATGCGTGGGTCGAATTACGGAGTCCAAACGGGAATTGGGGTGGGAGGGTTGTTTGCTTCTCCGTAGTCGTGATCGACTCGGACTCTTGCCCGCGGATGAGGTCCGCGAGTGTGATATCGCCGAGTTGCTCGGCCAAATCTTCCACGATGGGCGCTTGCTCCTGCTTCAGCTCCACAGGTGTCTCGTAGTAGCTGTAGAAGCCACCCGAGCCGTCGGCGACGTAGACCCACGAGCCAAAGTGGAACGTTGTGCCCTCCTGAGGCGCTTCAGCTTGAATGTAGGTCACCATTGCGTTCTCCACGGGATCTTCGAGGAAAACCCCTACCTGGCGCGCCAGATGTCGGTGTTCTACCGTCGATCCTACCGAGGGGTATCCCGAGGTAGTAGAGTTTCAGGTGGGTTTCACCGAGATCAGGAACGCAAAGGCAAAGAGACTCAGGATTTAGACAGGTTCAGGCCGCTTAGAAGGCGTAATACCCTACGTCCTGTGTGGTGATTGGTATTGATGAGATCGTGTCTTCTCTGTTGAGAGACTTGGTTCCTCTTGAGAGGGTCCCTGCCCAGCCTTATATTCATGACGGGCAGGGTTACAAGGTTGGTTTCGAGTAGAATCCTAACCAATTACTACTCGGAGAGTGCTTTTCAAGGCAATCCGAGTAGTTTACAAGTCATACGACTAGTTTCCATAAAGAGAAGAGTCCTTGCAGTACTCTACTCATGTTCTTCACGCCTGGTATGACTCTGTCTGGAGACAATCCATGTGTCCCTGTGGGCCCATGGTCGTACCTCCAACACCGCGCTCGGCTCCGCCACGCTCTCAGCGTCAGCAACCCCCTTCTCCCCCTCCCTCCTCATGCACCTCGGTCGCTACAACACAGTCCCCCGCCACCGGGGCTCGGTCGCACGCCTTCGCTACTCGTCGGGAGGATCCGGCAGTGGAGCTTGGTCGCTGCCCCTTTCTCCCCCCGACCAACAGTGCAGAACTAACCCCATGCTGCTAGAAGCGCAACTTCGGCGGCCCACTTCGTTGACGCCGCGACTAATTCCTGTTGGCACGGTTTTTTGTCGCCAATCAAAGTTGTCCCAGCGGCTGCCCACTCTTTCGAGGCTTGCAGTTGGAGGGCCAACTCTGGAAGCCATCCGCTTCCCAGAGGTCGTCGTACCGGCGGGTGCGCTGCACTCGGGCACGCCATTGCCGGTTCCGAATGGGGGACCTGAGCGACCCGTCCCTGCGGCAATGGCGACTGATGTGGCCGGCCAATCTTCCGGGCTTGGCGGCCAGGATGTGGCTTCTGGGCCGCGCCTGCTGGCCAGCCCTGACGCGGATCATGGGCCGCCTAGGCCGGATCCACCCACGTCGGGCTTTGGCCCGGCGCCTGTGCAGTTGGTGGCCGACGCATCGCCCACTTCCCCTGCAGTCGACGCATCCCCCATCGGTCGGCATCAAAACGTAACAACCACCATGGGTTCCTCTCCACTAGTCGGTTTTGAAGATTTGGTCGCTGATTTCTGTGCCTCGGTCTCCAAGGACCCCACACGGCGCCGCGCCAGGGTACCACCTACTGTCCCCACGGCGAAGCAGCCGTCTAGCTACAAAATCCAGAGGTCGCGGGTCGAACCCAGTCACCACGGCACAGAATGTGCTCATGAAGCGCTTGGGGCTTTCGGGACAGAACGAGGCTCCGGACACTGCGGCTTTCTTGGAGTACGTTCGCCTCTTCACGGTGGGGCTATCGGATGAGCATTGCCAGGCCATCCGCGAGCTCTTTAGGGACAACATTAACTGGTCAGAGCAATTTGTGCATCCTGGAGGACGAGGAGCTCCTGGCGGCGGCTAAGGAGCTATTCCCGGAGGAGATTGTAGGTGGCCCCCTGGGGGCCTAGTCAGTCCGTTTCGCTTTTTGTTTTGGTCGTCTATTGTTTTGTAACCATGAATGAACACCTTGTTAACTGGAATGTGCAGGGTCTAAATAGACGGGCCAGACGAACAGCGGTTAGGGAACTGGTTGGGTCGGAAAAAGTATCGCTGTTATGCTTACAGGAGACAAAACTCGATGATGTAACTGACGCTATGATTATTGATATGCTAGGCCTGGGTTTCGGTTACTTTGCCCTTCCGGCTGTGAATACCAGGGGCGGAATACTGGTCGCTTGGGATGAGAGCATCTGGGAGGTGTCTCAACCTCGTCTGGGCACACACTCGATCACAGTCAAAGTAGCCTTACGGAACTCACTCACCCCGCCTTGGTGGCTAATGGTCGTTTACGGTCCTCAAGAAGATGAACAAAAGGTCGCTTTCTTGCATGAGCTCAGGATGACGAGATCCGCACTTACAGGACCCTGGATGCTATGCGGGGATTTTAACCTGATTTATCAAGCGGCGGATAAGAATAATGGTCGCCTGGCTAGGCGTATGATGGGTCGCTTTCGGCGATTTCTGAATGACCTTGAGCTCAAGGAGCTACATCTTCACGGTCGACTATACACTTGGAGTAATGAGCGCCTGCACCCGACTCTTGAGCGTATTGATCGGATCTTCGTGTCCACGGACTGGGAGTGCGAGTATCCCCGATGTTCCCTATCGGCGCTCGCAACTAGATGTTCTGATCATGCACCGCTCTTACTTCAGTTCGATGATGGCTTCCACCCTAAGAGACGGTTTCGATTCGAAGCCATTTGGCCACAATTCGATGGATTCCTTGAAGCAGTCCAGGAAGCATGGTCCGCGCCCCACCCAGAGGCAGACCCGCTGCGGACCATTGATCACCTACTTCGAGAAACAGCTAAAAACCTTAAACGCTGGAGTGCCAAGTCGGTCGGAAATATTCGTAAGCAGATCCAGGTCGCTAAAGAGGTGATCTTCTGCCTCGACTCAGCCCAGGACCACCGGTCGCTTTCCGCAGCGGAGCAATCTCTTCGCCGCTTTCTCAAATTGCGGTACTTGGGTCTCACATCCCTTGAGCGTACCATTGCTTGTCAACGCTCGAGTCTACGCTGGTTGCATGAAGGAGATGCTAATACAAAATTCTTCCACCTTCATGCCAACCACCGTAGAAGGAAGAATCGTATTGCATCGCTTGAGGTCGCGGGTTCTGCGGTCGTAGGAGAAGAGGAAAAGGCGGCTACGGCGTTCGACTACTTCGACGCTATCCTAGGTGCAAGTCACGACCGCACCTGCGCTCTAGACTTTGCTGCCTTACGATTACCCACCTTAGACCACTCAGAGCTCAGCTATCCATTCACAGAGGAAGAGATTTGGGGGGTTATCAAGGAAATGCCATTGGACCGGGCTCCTGGCCCAGATGGGTTTACTGGTCGCTTCTATATCAGCTTGGTCGATCATTAAGGGGGACATCATCAGAGCCTTTGATGCAATATCAGCAATGGACTGCAGAAGCTTTCACCTAATTAATGAGGCGCTGATGACCCTTCTGCCCAAGAAATCGGATCCACGCGGTCTAGGAGATTACAGATCGATCAGTCTGATCCATAGCTTCGGAAAGATTGTCTCGAAGGCCCTCGCGAATCGGTTTGCCCCACATCTACAAACCTTAATCTCACCAAATCAGAGCGCTTTCATCAAAGATCGCCACATCCAGGACAACTTTAGGTACGCACAGGGGGTCGCCAGAGCCCTTGCTAGGAAGATCCAGCCAAGGATACTGTTCAAGATCGATCTGGCTAAAGCATTTGATTCGGTTAACTGGGTTTTTCTCCTGGAGCTTTTGTCAGCGGTGGGATGCCCAAGAAGATGGACAGATTGGATTTCCGTTCTCCTCTCCACAGCAGGTACGAAGATACTTATGAACGGACTTCCCGGTCGTAGGATTTGTCATGGGAGGGGGTTAAGACAGGGAGACCCACTCTCTCCAATGCTCTTTGTGCTGGTCATGGAGTGCTTCAACGCCCTAATCAACAAAGCTGAAGAGCGCGGCCTCTTCACATCGCTAGGTCGCCCCATAATAAAACACAAAGTCTCTCTATATGCGGATGATGTGGTTG
This sequence comes from Urochloa ruziziensis, assembly GCA_015476505.1. Classification (NCBI taxonomy): domain Eukaryota; kingdom Viridiplantae; phylum Streptophyta; class Magnoliopsida; order Poales; family Poaceae; genus Urochloa; species Urochloa ruziziensis. Next base: position 36,878,698 of record CM027121.1, on the reverse strand, counting down.
CTTCTTATCACCGGTCGAGCTCGATCTTATCACGATAAGGGAAATTTTACGACTATTTCAGGGTGCCTCAGGTCAGGCAGCTAACTACTCCAAAAGCCAAGTCTTCCCGATACGTTGCGCGGAAGAGCATACAGCCCTGGTCAGGCAGACGCTTCAATGCCAGATTGGGCAATTCCCATGTACCTACCTCGGCGTCCCCCTATCTCCATACAGGCTACCTAAAGCTGCTCTGCAACCCTTGGTCGATAAGGTCGCGTCACGCATCCCAGCTTGGAAGGGACGTATGCTAAATCGCAGTGGCCGCCTAACGCTAGTTAAGTCCACCCTGGCAGCGATTCCGGTTCATATCTCCATGGCAATTACGGTCGCTCCATGGGCCATCCAAGCTATCGAAACGCTCATGCGGGGATTTCTCTGGTGCGGCTCAGAGGTGGTTTCAGGGGGTAAATGCGCGGTTGCCTGGATCAAAGTCTGCTGCCCCACGGAGTTTGGTGGATTGGGTATTCCGAACCTACAGCTTATGGGCATATCTCTAAGACTTCGCTGGCTTTGGCTATCCAGGGTGGACAATCGTGAGTGGAGCGGCCTGCGGTTCACAACTACTGGTTGGGTCGCTCAGTTCTTCGACGCTTTGGTCTCAGTTCAGGTTGGCTCTGGCGAGGTCGCTCTATTCTGGATGGACAGTTGGATTAATGGTTGTTCCATTCGAGACCTGGCACCAAACCTTTGGGCTGCGGTACCCGCTGTAGGATCTAGGATACCGACTAGAGGGGGGGGGTGAATAGGCGGTTTTAACTAAAATCAAAGCACTAAAAAAAATATTAGTAACACAAGAGAAAACCTATTTCTACTTGATTCTAAACTAGGTCAAGGTTTGCAACCTAGGGTGACAAGTATGATTCAATCTCTATGAATGTAAATGATCAAGACAAATAGCAAAATGTAAATGAGTGAAGGAATGATCAATCACACGAGAGACCGAAATTTTTCCCGTGGTGTCGATGACTTGCCGGTCACCCCTAATCCACGTTGAGGTGGATTCAAAGCTTCAACCGCTTCTCTATCAAGTCACACTTGATGTATAAGCCGGCTTGAATGCAATGAACCTCTCCAAACCTCGATTCCACTAGAGTTGCCCTTTACCGCTCCGGTGAGGTGAGCACAAGACCTCTCACAATCTTCCAAGGCTTCTTCACAATCTTCTTGAAGAGCTCAATGGAAATCACACACCAAGCCGTCTAGGAGGCGGCAACCTCCAAGAGTAACAAGCCAATGACGCTTGCTTGATGTTCTCCTAGTGCCTCAATGCTCAATGCAATCCAAAGCAATGCACTAGAACTCTTCACACTCACAAGAATGCAATCCCTTAGCAAATGAGTGAGAGAGAAATGAGAGAGGGGACTCTTGGGTCAAGTGAGCTTTCAGAATGGCCAAGAGAGGAGTCCCCAAACCTGTGGGATGAGTATATATACTCCCCACCTTTCCAACTAGCCGTTATGTGTAAAACTCGTGAAAACAGAGCACTGGCGGACCGTCCGCCTAAGAGGGGGCGGACCGTCCGCCCGAGCCCAACGGCTACTATTTCAAAAGGTCAAACGTGTCAGAAGTGACCGTTACGGGGTTGGCGGACCGTCCGCCCAACAGGGGCGGACCGTCCGCCTCTTAGTTAGAAAAGATCACCACACGACTAAGGACTACGTTCACAAAGGCAGACCGTCCGCCTTATAAAAGTGTCCTGGAACCTCCAGAAAACGTCTCTGCGTGAACGGTCCGCGAAAGGGTCCGCCTCATGCAAATAATAGCCTGCGGACCGTCCGCCTGTATCCCGGCGGACCGTCCGCCTAAGAAAGACGGCAGGGCCCCTTAATCCAACACTTAGCCGATTTTCCTTCAACCAGATGTGAGGCAGACCGTCCGCCATCCCAAGGGCGGACCGTCCGCCTGACCAAAATCAGCAAGGTTGAATTCCCTTCAACTTTTGAAAACGAAGTTAGCTCTCATGCATGCACTTATACTATTTGAGCAAGTTGGCACTAGAATCATAACAAGCAACCAGAATTGACCCCTCTTAATAGTACGGCTATCTAGCCTATCAATCCGGTCAAATTTTCTTCTCTAAAACTCCTTAGGACCGGTAAAAGAAAACACCTATCTTTTACCTTTTCCTTTAGCATCCTCTTGCTTCAATATACGGCGATATATCGTAATCAATCATTGAAGCTCATCCATTCATCCGGACTAACCTAATCTCATCATCTCAATAGAATTGTTAGTCCATGATGATTGTCATTAATTACCAAAACACATTTAGGGGCCTAGATGCACTTTCAATCTCCCCCTTTTTGGTAATTGATGACAACCATTTTAAAGGAGTGATATGAGAGATTTTTGAGTTTTGAAAACACTTACTTATCTCAATAGAATCATGATAGAAGATTTAATAAGTGATCTCAAAATTCATTGTAGGAAATGACTCCCCCTACAGATATGCATATAATATTGAATTTTCTCTTCTCATATATGTATAGATAGAAATTTTGACGGAGTCTCCCCTACAAAAAAGCAACCGAGGCTACACAAGATATATATGTTTATGCTCATAGAAAGATAACATTCGTAGATTAGCCTCAAGAAAACATAGGAACTAGAACAAATAACACAAAGGATTTTTAACTAGAGCATAACAAGTTCAACCACAAGTTCAACCGGGTTCTAGTTCCACAACCACAAGCCACACAAGTACTAGAGTTATTACAAGCCAACATAGTTCTTATCACAAATGCAAGAATGAACCACACATGCATGCCATGCTAATAAACAATGCAAAGTTCCATGATCACTCCTCCAATTAATCTCTCCCCCTTTGTCATCAAGAACCGAAAGAGGGGAGCTACTGCTCGGGCGGCGGTGGAGGAGGAAAATACGGCTGGTGGGGGTAGAACTCTGGCGGTGGTGCAGGTGCCGGGAAGTAGGAGTGGAAGTGACCTCGAAAAGCGTCGAAGTCCTGCTGAAGGTGCTCCTGCCTCTCAATCACAGTCTGAAACTCTTCATGAGTTGTAATCCCATCAAACCTCTCGTTGAGTGCATCCAACGCACTATCGAGATTAGTGCTCATGGTAGTCATCCTGTTCATCATGGGAGTGTATACATTTTGCTGAAGATGAGTGCCAAACTGAGTGAGACGATCGTCAAGCTGCCTCTGAAAGCCCTGCTGCATGGTCTGAAGGGAGTTATGCATCTGCTGCCCAAAAGCTTCAAAGTGAGATGTGTAACCAAGCTGCATCTCCTGAAACTGAGAAGTCATAGACTGCTGCAATGAAGCAAAGTATGGGTCAAAATACCCGGCAGGAGGTGCCCACTGATACTGCTGAGACTGAGGAGGGGGTGGTGGAGGCATAGCTTGAGCATCTGCATTCTCTGCCTGTGCATGCTCTGCACCCTCTGGGGCTGCTCCCCCTGCTGCTGCTGCTCCAACTTCGGCATTAACATATGCCTCATTGTCATCTCCTGGAAGGTAAGGAGTCAATGGCCGTGCGAGGAAGATTGAGTCATTCCGAAAGGGCTTGTACACAAGATGACGTTCATTGCATTGCCCTTTGAACTTGGTCTTTGTGAGAATGAGAGCCATTATGTATGGAGCAAAGTACAAGTTATATTCAATGTTGGTCTTCTTCTCCAAGATCTGCCACATTATAAGATTAACGACATCCATCTTCTCATTGTTCATGACATGATGCACAATGTTTGGAGCCCATCCAATGAACTTTTCTTTGTATCCACTCTTTGGGAGAATAGTGGCACGGATGATCTTGTTGATGAGAGCGGGATGGTGCCTCAATCCTGTGATAGTGGTGTAGACTCTAGCAATCCCAGTTCTATTTGGCTCATAGAAACCGGTGATGTCATGAAGCTCAAAGAAATTTTCCTCAACCACATCATAGCTCGTGTTATCGGTGATAGACTCATAGTTGATCTCATTTGCGGCTGCAAACTCAGCAAATGTGGCTTGGTACCTCCTCTTGCCAGTCATCCATTCAAGAGACTTCTCAGTCATATCAATTTCAACTGTGGCATAAAACTGACGAATGATGGTTTCATTCCAATCACAATGATTCTCAAGGAAATCCCTTAGTTCTATGTTCACAAAGTTGTTCACAACTCCAACCATCACGGGTTGTGTGGTCATATAATTGAAGTCAATCTTCTGGTGCTTGAATACATTTTTCTTGAGTAGGTGGCCAAAGAATGCATCTTCTTGCACACGAGTATGAAAGAAAAGATTGGCGGTGTCACGAGGCAATGAGTACTGATAGGGTGCCCTGAGAGATGCAAAGGTAGCAGCATTCCACCTTCTACCTTGATGATTGATGGTCACATCAATAAGCTCATCCTCACTTTCTTCTTCCTCAACTTCCGTGTCACTTAGTGCTTGCATGGAGTCACTGAGTTCAAAATCCTCATCTGAATCAACAATTCGTGCCCTCTTTGATGAGCTAGGCTTTGACATTCCCTTCTTGATCCGAGTGTTGCTGTCATGAATAAATGATATATATATATAAGCAATAATCTTTGATAAAACTGAGATTAATCCAACCAATAATAGGCTACTGTCCTGTCCATAGTCGACAGTGAGCGGCGGACGGTCCGCCAGTAGGGCGCGGACGGTCCGCCGGTACACTGTGCCCACGAACAGGAACAGTAACTTCCCTCAAATCCATCGATCGATCTCAGTTTCTACCCCACCAAACTGCGTCAAATCACTACAATATGTTGCCCATGACTCTACCAACTCAATCCCATAAGCATTTGCAAGAATCCATGGTTGAAATTGAAATCCCCATCTCAAACCCTAATCTAGTTCATGTGTGAAATCCAAGAAAACCAATGGATGAATCAATGAAATACCGAGAAGACATGGTGGAGGAGTCCTTGAGCAGTCCGGGGTTGATCACGGACGGTCCGCGAGTCACCAAATCCTCCCCCTAGATCAATGGCTTCTTCTTCCTTTTTCTCTTGAGAGAGACCGTGAGAGAGAGGTTGGCGGCGCTCTGGTTGGGCGTGGGATGAGGAGGCTGGTGCCCTGGGAGATTAGATCCAAAAACCATGTGGGCCCGCCTTTTCTCGCCCGCCGCGGACGGTCCGCCTCTTACCCGCGGACGGTCCGCCTAAGACTTAGCCAATTTCTCGGTTCCAATTTCGTCTCAGGTCGCGCGGACGGTCCGCCACTGCACCCGCGGACGGTCAGGCACCCGCGGACGGTCCGGCTCTGCACCCGCGGACGGTCCGCCGTACCATAAAATATTTCCTTGCATTTCTGTTTTTCTGCACTTCTTTCTTTGATTTCTTCTTGTATCTTTTAGCACTGATTCTTTTGGGAATTTTGAGACTTTTCAATTGTCCTTGAGTGATCATAGAGCCAAAAATCATGGAATGAATGCAATGATATGAATGTACTTATGAAAATGAGCAAGTAAATGCATAATAAATTAGATATGATAAGAAAGCTAAGTTTCAAGCCACATTAGATAAGTCAATGACATTTAGTTCATTCCTTAGCTTGCAAAACCGTTGCTCATCTAATGGCTTGGTGAATATATCCGCCAATTGATCATTTGTACTAATTCCATCAATCTTAATATCTCCCTTGCTCACATGATCTCTAAGAAAATGATGCCGAATATCAATATGTTTTGTTCTTGAATGTTGAACCGGGTTATTTGCAATCTTCACGGCACTTTCATTATCACATAAGAGAGGCACTTCTTTGAAATTCACACCATAATCAAGAAGAGTTTGCTTCATCCATAACAATTGAGCACAACAACTTCCGGCCGAAATATATTCCGCTTCGGCGGTAGAAAGAGCCACCGAATTTTGTTTCTTTGAAGACCATGAAACAAGTGACCTTCCAAGAAATTGACAGCCACCGGAAGTGCTCTTCCTATCTAACCTTGCAACCGGCATAATCCGAGTCCGAATATCCAACTAACTCAAATTGAGCACCCTTGGGATACCAAAGACCAATATTGGGTGAGAACTTCAAATACCTCAATATACGTTTGACGGCGGTCAAATGACATTCTCTAGGTGAGGCTTGAAACCTAGCACACATGCATACACTAAACATGATATCGGGCCTAGATGCGGTAAGATAAAGCAAGCTACCTATCATAGATCTATAAAGCTTTAAATCTACCGGTTTACCTCCCTCATCAAGATCTAGATGTCCATTTGTAGCCATGGGTGTCTTGATTGGCTTAGCATCATCCATGCCAAATTTCTTCAATAAGTCCTTCACATATTTTGATTGGCAAACAAATGTGCCTTCCTTGAGTTGCTTGATTTGAAGACCGAGAAAGTAATTCAATTCCCCAATCATAGACATTTCGAACTCATTAGACATCATTTCTCCAAATTCTTCACAAAAGTCTTGATTGGTTGATCCAAAGATGATATCATCCACATAAATTTGACATACAAATAAGTCCTCGCCAATGCATTTAGTGAACAAGGTAGTATCAACTTTCCCAATCTTGAAGCCTTGTGAGATGAGAAAATCCCTTAGCCTCTCATACCATGCCCTAGGGGCTTGTTTAAGTCCATAGAGAGCCTTGGAAAGCTTGTACACATGATTCGGCTTCATTGGGTCCTCAAAACCGGGAGGTTGCTCAACATAGACAAGTTCACTAATTTTGCCATTCAAGAAAGCACTCTTCACATCCATTTGATAGAGCTTGATGTTGTGAGAGCAAGCATATGCTAATAGAATTCTAATAGCTTCCAATCTAGCTACCGGAGCAAATGTTTCACCAAAGTCCAACCCTTCAACTTGAGTATATCCTTGTGCAACCAATCTAGCCTTGTTTCTCACCACTACGCCATCTTCATTTTGTTTGTTTCTAAACACCCATTTAGTGCCTATCACATTGTAATTCTTGGGCCTTTCAACTAATTCCCAAACTTCATTCCGGGTGAAATTGTTTAATTCTTCATGCATAGCATTCACCCAATCCGGATCTTGAAGTGCTTCATCTATCTTATTTGGCTCAACAAAAGATACAAATGAATAGTGTTCACAAAATGAAGCAACACGAGATCGAGTTTGAACACCTTTTCTTATATCTCCAACAATTTGATCAATGGGGTGATCCTTTGCAATGGCGTGTGAGACCCTTGTTTCAACAACCGGCTCTTGAGTTGATGTAGATGGTGATGCAATTGGTTCCGGTTGAGTAATATCATTTGTAGCATCTTCATGGCTAGGCTCAATTGATTGTTCAACTTGATCATTTTGTATGGAGGTTGATGGGTTCACTCTAATAGAAATATTCGGATCCATATCCTCATCCTCATCTTCCTCTCTTGGTCTCACATCACCAATTGATATATTCTTGATAGCATCTCTTACATCACTTGATTTGTCTAGTTCATCTTGACACTCACTTGATTCATCAAAGTTTACATCACATGTTTCCTCTACTATGCCATGAGTCTTGTTGTATACTCTATAAGCCTTGCTACAAGATGAATACCCAAGAAGAAATCCTTCATCACATTTACTTTGAAATTTTGATAACCGTGAGCCTTTCCTAAGAATATAGCATTTACACCCAAAGACCCGAAAATATGAAATATTTGGTTTTCTTCCAATGAGTAGCTCATATGGAGTCTTATTCAAGAATCGATGGCAATAGAGTCTATTTGATGCATGACAAGCGGTGTTGATGGCTTCGGCCCAAAAAGAATCCGACACATTGTATTCCGAGAGCATTGACCTTGCCATATCAATCAAAGTTCTATTCTTTCTCTCCACAAGACCATTTTGTTCCGGAGTGTACTTGGATGAGAACTCATGTTTTACACCCTTTTCATCACAATATTCATCAATTCTTGTGTTTCTAAATTCACTACCATTGTCACTCCTCACTTTCTTCAATTTGAGCTCAAATTCATTTTCGGCCCTTGTCACAAATTTCTTGAAGATGTCGCAAGTGTCGGCCTTGTCATGAAGAAAGAATACCCAAGTATATCTTGTAAAATCATCAACGATCACAAGACAATAGCAATTTCCACCAATACTTCTATATGTGGTTGGTCCAAACAAATCCATATGCAATAATTCCAATGCTCTTGAAGTAGACATGATACTCTTGGATGAGTGAGGGCTAGCAACTTGCTTTCCGGCTTGACAAGCACTACAAAGTTTATCCTTCTCAAACTTCACATCTTTCAATCCAACAACTAGATCATATTTCAATAACCGGTTGAGTTGTTTCATGCCAACATGAGCAAGCCTTCTATGCCACAACCAACCTTTTGATGACTTAGTGAAAAGACAAGAAACTAAATTTGCATGACTTGATGAGAAATCCACAAGATATAAGTTTTCATGCCTAAAACCCTTGAAAATGCAATTCTTTCCATCAAGAGTGGTCAACTCAACACCATCACTAGTAAAGGTGCATTTGTAGCCAAGATCACAGAGTTGAGTAATAGACAAGAGATTATATTTGAGAGAGTTGACCAATAAGACATTTGAGAGAGTGTAATCATTTGAAATAGCAATTTTGCCTAATCCTTTCACTTCACCTTTACCATTATCACCAAATATGATATTATTATAACCGGCGGCTTCATCATCAATAGAAGTAAACATTTTAGCCTCTCCGGTCATATGTTGGGAGCAACCACTATCAAGTACCCAATGTCTTCCTCCGGACTTGTAATCCACCTACATAAGAAGATTACTAGTTTTTAGGTACCCAAACTTGCTTGGGTCCTTGCATGTTAGTAACCAAGACCTTAGGTACCCATATAGCTATCTTTCTAGTGTTGTTCTTAGGATTACCAACAAACTTAGCAAATACTTCACCCTTAACATTTTTCTTAAGCACATATGAAGCATCAAAGGATACATTTTTCTTGCCCTTGCACTTGTGAGATGGCTCAACTCTAGTCTTGCAAATTTGACAAAACTTGAATGAATTCTCCTCTTCATATCGTACATGAGCCTTGCCAAAGGTAGAGTTATTGGGAATGAAAGCCTTCTTCCCTTTCTTAGGAGTGTAATCAATCCCATTCTTGTTGATTGGAACCTTTTGGGTTTCCACACACTTAGTGAAATCCGAATGACTTTCAAACCATTTGGTGAATTTCTTGGTCAATTTATCAACTTCCTCCTTAAGCAATTTATTCTCAATCATAAGAGAGGCATCACATGTGAATCCATCATTCATGAAAGATGTATTGCTTGAGCTACAAGATGGGTTAGATGAACTAGGAGCACATGATCTATCATTCAAGATATCACAACCAACACCTATGCTCACATGACTTTTGACTTCTTGTGCAAGAGAGATGTTGTGAGCTTCCTTAAGCTTCTCATGAGTTTCTTTTAGATTCTCATGAGTGGTCTTTAGCTCCTCATAGGAACTTTGAAGAGATGAGTATTTTCTCTCCAAATCCGTCAACTTTTTCTTCTCATTGCACATGTAGTCATTAGACTTGTTAAGCATTCTAACAAGATCATCATATGAAGGAATATCATCTAGTTCATCATCATCATCAAATAAATCATCATCATCATCATTATATGATACCTTGGCTTCACCCTTTGCCATAAGACAAAAAGGAGAAGAGAAGAGTGATGGAGCCTTCTTGATGGCGATGCCCGCTACTCCCTTTGATGGCTTGTCATCCTCATCATCATCATCATCATCGAAGTCGGAGCTAGCATCGGAATCCCACTCAACATAGTAAGCTTGACCATTCTTCTTCTTCTTGAAGAATTTCTTTCTTTTCTTCTTCTTGTCATCATTTTTCTTGTACTTTTCTTTCTTGTTTGGACAATTTATGATGATGTGACCCATTTCACCACACTCATAGCATTTCTTGTCTTCAAATGGATTCTTGCTTGATGATTGCCCTTTCTTGCCATAGTTCTTGTTCTTCATGATTCGGTTTAGCTTTTTGACAATGAGGGCCATTTCTTCCATTGAGCCTTCACCAATTTCATTTCCCTCGTTACAATTGTCTTCCTTGGTAGTCTTTGCCTTGAGGGCTATGCTTTTCTTCTCATCATCATTTGCCAAACCACGAGCTTCTCGTTGTGACTTCTTGAATATGTCATGTGTTTGCACTTCACCGAGAACTTCACTTGGGGTGATCTTGCTCAAGTCCTCCCTCACCAAGAGAGTCACAATAGTTTCATACTTCTCCGGGAGACACCTAAGAAACTTGTGAGAGAAATCTTGATCCGGCACATCAAAGTTGAGAGACTTGAGCTCATTGACAATGTTGTTCAATCGATCAAACATTTCATCAACACTTTCATCTTTCTTCATAGCAAACTCACTAAATTTTCCTTTGTATACAAAGAGTTTTGCTCCCTTCACGGTGGTGGTTCCCTCATAAATTTCCTTGAATCTTTCCCAAACTTCAAAGGCCGTCTTGAGATTCTTGATCCGATTGAACTCATTCACACTAAGACAACTATAGAGCAAATTCAATGCCTGATCATTTAGATTTTCTTTTTCACTATCCGATGGGGAAGGATCTTTGGGATCAAGTATGACATATCCTTCCTCTATGATTTCCCACACCTTCTTGCTAGTTGACTTGATATAGACCATCATTCTAGTCTTCCAATAGTCATAATTGCTTCCATCAAAGAAGGGTGGTTTCCCCGCATGATTCTTGCTATCACTAGCCATTTATCCTACTCCGGGATGATTAAATCCTTGCAAATTGGAGACCACGGCTTTGATACCACTTGTAGGATCTAGGATACCGACTAGAGGGGGGTGAATAGGCGGTTTTAACTAAAATCAAAGCACTAAAAAAATATTAGTAACACAAGAGAAAACCTATTTCTACTTGATTCTAAACTAGGTCAAGGTTTGCAATCTAGGGTGACAAGTATGATTCAATCTCTATGAATGTAAATGATCAAGACAAATAGCAAAATGTAAATGAGTAAAGGAATGATCAATCACACGAGAGACCGAATTTTTTCCCATGGTGTCGATGACTTGCCGGTCACCCCTAATCCACGTTGAGGTGGATTCAAAGCTTCAACCGCTTCTCTATCAAGTCACACTTGATGTATAAGCCGGCTTGAATGCAATGAACCTCTCCAAACCTCGATTCCACTAGAGTTGCCCTTTACCGCTCCGGTGAGGTGAGCACAAGACCTCTCACAATCTTCCAAGGCTTCTTCACAATCTTCTTGAAGAGCTCAATGGAAATCACACACCAAGCCGTCTAGGAGGCGGCAACCTCCAAGAGTAACAAGCCAATGACGCTTGCTTGATGTTCTCCTAGTGCCTCAATGCTCAATGCAATCCAAAACAATGCACTAGAACTCTTCACACTCACAAGAATGCAATCCCTTAGCAAATGAGTGAGAGAGAAATGAGAGAGGGGACTCTTGGGTCAAGTGAGCTTTCAGAATGGCCAAGAGGGGAGTCCCCAAACCTGTGGGATGAGTATATATACTCCCCACCTTTCCAACTAGCCGTTATGTGTAAAACTCGTGAAAACAGAGCACTGGCGGACCGTCCGCCTCTTAGTTAGAAAAAGATCACCACACGACTAAGGACTACGATTCACAAAGGCAGACCGTCCGCCTTATAAAAGTGTCCTGGAACCTCCAGAAAACGTCTCTGCGTGAACGGTCCGCGAAAGGGTCCGCCTTATGCAAATAATAGCCTGCGGACCGTCCGCCTGTATCCGACGGACCGTCCGCCTAAGAAAGACGGCAGGGCCCCTTAATCCAACACTTAGCCGATTTTTCTTCAACCAGATGTGAGGCAGACCGTCCGCCATCCCAAGGGCGGACCGTCCGCCTGACCAAAATCAGCAAGGTTGAATTCCCTTCAACTTTTGAAAACGAAGTTAGCTCTCATGCATGCACTTATACTATTTGAGCAAGTTGGCACTAGAATCATAACAAGCAACCAGAATTGACCCCTCTTAATAGTACGGCTATCTAGCCTATCAATCCGGTCAAATTTTCTTCTCTAAAACTCCTTAGGACCGGTAAAAGAAAACACCCTATCTTTTACCTTTTCCTTTAGCATCCTCTTGCTTCAATGTACGGCGATATATCGTAATCAATCATTGAAGCTCATCCATTCATCCGGACTAACCTAATCTCATCATCTCAATAGAATTGTTAGTCCATGATGATTGTCATTAATTACCAAAACACATTTAGGGGCCTAGATGCACTTTCACCCGCGCATCTCAGACGGACGCGCACGGTCAGGGAGGGACTGACCAACCGGGCCTGGGTGAGGGATGTCACTTGTGCACTTACAGTACAGGTCGTTCTGCAGTACGTTCGGCTTTGGACGACATTGGGGCGCTGACAGTTAACTCAGGAACCGGACAGATTCATATGGAAGTGGTCGGCATTGGGAGAATTCTCATCAGCATTGGCATATCGCGCGCTTTTCTTGGGGTGCCAACAGCTAAAAGGGGCTAAACAGTTATGGAAGGTTCAGGCACCAGGGAGATGCCGCTTCTTTGGTTGGCTCGCGTTACATGGTCGCTGCTGGATGTCAAATAGATTAAAGTGTCATGGCCTGAAGAACACAGATGAGTGCGCCCTTTGCGCGCAAGAGGTCGAGACTCTGGATCACCTGCTTACAGGATGTGTCGTGAGCAGGGAAACCTGGTTGAGGGTCCTTAGCACCTTTCGTCTCCAGATTCTAACTCCCATTAACGAGTCCCCCTTGGCTGATTGGTGGATCCATAGCAGGAAACGGATCCCTAAAACTCTACGCAAGGGGTTCGATTCCCTGATATGGTTGGTCGCTTGGTCGCTTTGGCTTGAGAGGAATCACCGAGTACACGAGCGCTCGGCCCTCATGCCGGTGGCACTGGCTCCAAGAATCCTAGAGGAAGCAAGGATTTGGGCACGAGCAGGCTTCGGAGGGATCACCATGCTCCTGGATCACAAGGCTTATAGACCCCCTTAGGGGTGTTGTTGTCGAGTTCTTCTGGTCCTTTTCTTCCTTTTGTTGTACGCAGGTCGTTCAATTCCGTTTCCTTGTTCTGTAATCTTTAAACTCTCTTTCCGCTTAATGAAAAAATGTGCCATGCACGTTCTCAAAAAAAATTAAAAAACCACGGCACTCTGCAATTACTGCTCTCTTTCCCTTTGTCGAAGCCTCCATCCACGCATTTGTCGTTGAGATTTCGCCCAACACTGCCGTTGTGATGAGCACTGCCAGTCGGTCATGATGGTCTAGCGAGGACCATGGGCGGGAGCTCTGCTCTACCCGCGCTTGCTCGACACAGGCCATAGATGGGAGCTCGCAGGTGGTGTGGCCAGGGGCGCTGGTCGCCACTCCACACGACCAGCGGCAGAGCTCGCCAACGGCCAAGGGCGGAGCTCGCGCGGAGACCCTGGGGCGGCAAGGTCCGGACAGACGGTGCCGACGGCGCGACTCCCGCAGACAGTGGTCCTCTTCCTCTCCTCTGTGGCTAGCGGCGACTTCCACTGGTGGTGAGCTCCTCTTTCTTCTTCTCCATGGCCGACGGGAGCTCCTTTTGCTCTCCATAATGGCCGGCGGCGCGAGCTCTTCTCCCTCTCTGCCATGGGCGGGGTCGACATTGATTCGACAAGTGCTCCTCGCGCATGTTGCAATTGTGATTTTGTAATGTTGTATCAGTGATTTTGAGATGTTGCATCATGATTTTGTTGACGTTTCAACAATGGTTTCCGTTATGTTTCACCTTCGATCTAATGTTGCAACTAGCAATTTTGATTGGGATAATTTTGAGAAGTTTAATGCATCGATTGTTGAATTTTAGATGTTGCAAGGATTGATTTTGTATGTTGTAGATGATTTTTTTTATGTTTCACTCATACGTGCTCAAACTCGACTGCTATTTTGCATCAGAATGTTGCATAAAACAAGTACTCGATGTTGCAGTGGGATTTTTCCTCCGAAATAGATAGAACTATTTTTCAAATATTTTATCGATGTTGCAAATATAGACTTTTGATGTTTCAAAAGCTGTATTTAAATGTTTCAACCGAGCGTCCGATGGAAAATTTCCATCGGACGTCCGGGCGCTAGCAGTGCCGTATAAATATAGCAAAACAGGGGTAAAATACCGATACGGGGGTAAAATACCGATACGGCAACTCTCCATTTTCCTCTCTTCGTTATCCGGCTGCCATCACTAACTTTAGAGCCTCTCCAAAAGTCTCTTTCTATTTTTCAGCAGTTTTTCTATATCTTGCATGCATTCTAGAGAGCTATTCTATTTCTTTACATTTTGTTAGCGAGAAATCCGGAATAGAGGCTGACTATGTTTGAATAACCTAATAGAAAGGTTGTTGAAAATTACTGTTTTAATTAAATTATCTAAAACTAGCGATTAGAAATGATTTAGAGAGTATTTTGGAGTTGCTCTTATTTGTCTAGCACTTACGCCTCGCCATCTGTTGTTTCTGCGTCGCTCGCAACCACCCGCATGCCCTCCCGCCCGTGCCGCTCCTCTTTCTTGCCTTCCCGCCCTCCCGCCACTGGCCGGACTGCGCTGCCCGAAGAACTTGAGCACGAAGAACATATTTACATGTATGGGAGGAAGTTTCTGCCGCCGCCGAAGAACTCGAGCATGGAGAAGGTTGTCGGTGATGGCATGGTGGGTGTGGCGAAGCAGCAGGCTGCTGCATGGGCTGGGCGCGTACGACGGCTTCCCCGTGGAGGCCGCAAGGGAGAGGGGTCTCGGGCCGCCACGCCACCGAGGAGCGCCGCCGTGAAGCTGTCATGGTCAGGGGAGGCGGCAGGGAGGAAGAAGTCGTCGTCGGTCGTTGCGACACCGTAGTGGGAGGGAGAGCCGTGCGGCGGCACGTGGTGCTTGTGCGTCGAGAGCGAGAGGACGAATCGCTCGATGGTAGCGAGACACACGGCCGGGGAGAGCAGCCATGCTGAGCAACGGCTGCTGGAGATCGAGGTCGTCGTCATCAAGAACAGTGGCAGGAGCGGCGAAGGCACGTGCAAGGAGGTGAACCTCAAAGGAGCGGCGAAGGCACAAAACTATTGGTTTCTACGTGGACCTCATTTTAATTTTACATTCTCAAGATTTACCCAGTCTGTTGGTTTCTCCACCTTTTAGAAGGCTCTCTATTTTTTACAGGGTCAGAAAAAATCCAAATTTATCTAGGAAAATAGGTAGGCTCTTGGAGATGCTCTAAGGGATTATTTAGTTTCGGGGTGAAAAAATTTTGTGGTGTCACATCGAAAGAATCATACTATTTAGAAATATTAAACGTAGACTAATAATAAAATTAATTACAGAATTTGCCTGTAAACTGCGAGACAAATCCAATTATGCTAATTAATCCATGATTAATGGATGTTTACGGTAGCATCACTTGCAAATCATGGTTTAAATAAGCTCATTAGATTCGTCTGGCGAATTATACTCCATCTATGTAATTAGTTATTTTTCCATACATGTAATACTTAATTGGAAGTGTTGTCTATTAAAATACTTAGAGTTATGTATTTTCTCTTACCATTGGAGGTGGCCTTAGGCAAGCTGGCTATCTAGAAGGGCTTCTAGTGGACGTAGTGGCTAGACGTCCGAATTCAATGTGTCCATCAAGGATTCCAGTGTCCTCTATTTATAGGAACATGACCCTAATGAGCTTTAGGAAAAGATCTTCCTACCCTCCAGTGCGGAAGGTGCGCGACCTGGACCGTGCGGGAAACCCTAGGGGCCTGGTCGCCCTTTCCCCTTGACGGTCTATTTCCCTCCCTCCCGTACCTATGGCTAACGTTGCTTTCATAACTAGGTTGATGGCCCCTCTCGGTAGGGCTGGCGTGAGCCCCCCTCCCCTCCTTCCTATTGATAGTCACTCTTCTAGCCCTCCGAAAAGGGCTCCGGACTCTAGTAGGGTTCGTCGCGTGAGCTCCCGCGCCCCTAGCCCTGTCAATGGTCGCTCTTCTGGACCTTCGGAAGGGCTCTGGACTCTGCTTCCTTTCGTTACCATTAAGAGTTGTGGTGGGGTTCGAGCGTGGGGGAGGGGACAGCCTCGCCTAGGGGCATGGCCCCTCACGAGAATACCTCCTTTTGGGATTCGGAAGAGTCATGTCTCTTCTGAAACAAGCATCCATCTAGAGGGATCCGCCATGGTGTGCCGGTTTTCCCAACGGGACCACCAACGCGACAGGGGTCTGCTGAAGCAAAATCCAGACCCAGCGGGAGTGAGCGGGCAAACTCTGTGTCGATGACTACACACGAGGACCTGGGAGTTTTGCTTAGCTCTAGTGCAGGCTCCAAATCGGTTGTGCATGTGGGCGTGCCAGTCAATTTGAACATAAAAATTGACAAGGTGAAAGCAGTATGAAAGCCGAACATGATCAATCTATAAAGAACAAATTCCATAAGAAAATAGACAACAATGCTTGCCCAATATCACACTATAAACATAGTCTCCAACATACACCATGTTCACTTCGCTTTATTCTTGGCATGCCACTCTTCTTTCTGCATCGTATCCAATATGTAGCTTTGTTATAAGGATATATCTGATGGACTAGCATACATGGACCCACTAAAGTGATATAACTACAATTGATTAGGGGTAGGACCTCAGTTGTACAATGTGAGGAGACTATGGTGTAGGATGGCATATAGCACTATACTTGATAAGGAACTAGTCGGTTTAGATGAAAAGTACTCAATATAAGTAGAGTAGGACTCCTCTGGTTGTAATTAACTAGGATTCATGCAATCTCTGACTTGTAACCCACCCCCTTGTATATAAGGCCTGGCAGGGACACCTACAAAGCATACAATCAACCGCATGTAATACCAACCACCAAACATGACGTAGGGTATTACGCTATTTAGTGATCCAAACCTGCCCAATCTTGTTTTGTGTGCACCAAGTTTCTAGTCTCGGTGACACCCTATCTACAACAACTACCTCAGGGTATAACTCAATAGGTTGCCAGTTAGAATACCAACATCTAGCAAGCCAGGTAGAGTGTTCATTGAAGATCCCCTAGTGAACCCAATGGCATCAATCAAGCCCGTCGTTGCATTTGAAGAAGCTGCAACTTTCATCTTCGGCTCTTAGGTGTGCATTGCTAATGGTGCAAGAAACTCCCACCGCCACTTCGCACCCTCCATGAAGAAGGTTCCCAATAGTAGCTACTCGCCTGATCGTTGACAATGTTGTTGACAACTTTGGCAAAATGGCAAAATTCAAATATTTGACTTGCTTAAAGGCCACGAGTAGATGACTTCTACTCTAGATCAAATTACTCTATTCAAATCGGATTTGAATCTATCAAGCAACTTGACATCCCACCCAACCTGATTCCCTATTGGACTCAACAACTTAGCCACCATCTATCGGGAGTGAAAGTGCATCTTAGCTCCCTAAGTGGATTTTGGTGGTTAATGACAAACAATTGAGGAACTATCGTTTTCATTGAGCTTATGAGTAGGGATAAATTGAGATAAGCAAGAGAAGATGATGGATTACCCTCCAAAAGATAGGAAACACGATGAAGTACTTAAATGGAGATTTAAATTTATTTTACCTTTTGAATTTGAGTTTAGGTATGTTGCAGTATTAAAAGGGATACAAAATCAATGGCTTTACCTAGACAAGTATTCAAGATGATCTAACTATCCTATGAGAGACACATACAAATCACTTGGGGATAAACCTACAGAGAGTTAACGGGGAAAGTGCGGATATTTCGCACATTTGTGCTGAATTGCCACTCCTTGTGTTCTAGGGTTTCTGACGATTTGAAATGTGTAGAGTTTTCGCACATTTGTCCAGAATTGTCGGACTTTACAGGGTCCAATGGCTAGTTTCGGGGTATGACCTATAAATATCACTCTACCCTCTCAAACATAACTCTCTTGACCTACTTTCAAGCTCAAAGCTCCTTTACTCCCCCTTTGCTTGTTTTGTGAGATTTGGTTGGGGATTTAAAGAGGGATTCAAGGGAGAGCAAGCTAGAGTGCTAGTGAGCAAGTTCCCTATCTCTTGAGCACTTGGTTCTTTGTCAAGCTTGTGATTTAATGATTGTTACTCTTGGAGTTTTTGCTCCTAGGAGACTAGGCGTTGCCCGGGAGAGGCCAACTCTTTGTGGTCATCCTCAAGAAGTTTGTAATCTTCATCTAAATAAGTATGAACTCCAGCCGACCTTTGGGTTGCTAGGGTAAGGACGTGGCTTCGGGCGAGCCCACCCTTTTGGGGTACCTCAACGCAGACGTAGGCTATCTTTTGGGATTAGTTGAACTTCGAAAAACAAATCCTTGGGTCTCTGTGTGCTTGATTCATGACATGATTGACTTTTTTGTTGCATGAGAATAGCCATTTCTAGGGTTAGATGTCGATCTACTTATTGTGAGGTCTCCTCTGGTTTTTGCTTGGATATATCATCTCTATTGTGCCTAGTGAACATCCATATTTCTTAGATTTGAGTTTGGTAAAGGTTAGAAATCTTGTTGGTTCATTTCAGCAAGTTTCTTTGGAGTTGCCGCAGATTTCTACGGAATTTCTGTACAAGTGCGAAAATTCTGGACAAATCTGCGGAACCTCCACACTTTACTAACGAAGTTGGTTTAAGTGTTGCGATTTTCAGTTAACGACTATTCAGCCTCCCCCCTCTAATCGACATTTAGATCCTTTCAGGGAGGAATTATGATCCATACTCCAATCCGCATTAGATGATGACATAGATCTAATATTCCCACTGAGAGAAGAACTAGCCACCGCATGCCGAGAAGCTTCCAACTTCCCCGATTCTCGGACTGATAATAAATCCCATTTATCCAGTAGTCAGTAGGGTCTGGTCATCATATCAACTCCACAGGGCAGATTCGTTTACTCGAAGGGCATGAAACCCTCCGCGCTTTATGAGTCTCGGGGCGTTCGGGTAATTCGGGAATTTCGGGTCGGGTAATTCGGGTAGTTTAAAATTCGGGTTTTCAAAACTGATACCCGAACTTTCTCCCAAAAAATAGCTACCCGAATTTTCGGGTACCCGAAATATCGGGTTCGGGTTCGGGTTTTCCCGAATTACCCAATAATGCATACTTTCTTCATCTCTATCAACAAGCAACAACTCAATGATGCAGGGATTAACAAAAAAACTCAGATCGTCATATCATAGATCAAAACAAACAAGTAAATTCATAGATCAAACAAACTATCAATGCAATATGTTAACTTTCTTTGATGTAAAGGTGAAGATCGATTAGTTTTTTAGTAAAGTTCGGGTAATTCGGGAATTCGGGTTCCGGAGATTAATACCCGAATTTCCCGAATTAAATTCGGGTTTCTTGATTTCGTACCCGAAATATTAATCGGGTAAATGGGTTCGGGTAATTCGGGATCGGATTCGGGTAATTCGGGTTCGGGGTTCGGGAATTTGTGTCCACCCCTATTATCGCCTGCTTCAAGGATCTCCCATTCTAATCTAGCGCATCACACTGGATACACACGAGCTGCCCTCCTCACCAAGTACACGTTCTCACCAATTTAGATCGTGAGTTTGGTTTGGAATCCGTCGATAACTCTGCACAAAAGCGGCGATATCTCCTTCATACGACAACCAAATGAGATGTTTTTTTATGTGTTAGAAAATTAACTACGAGAGGCTTCTTTTGGCTCTGGTCCTATCTCCAAAAACATCGCGAATCATTCTCATCGATGTAGAGGCCACAAGCAATTTCCTTTATCTAAAAAATAGTTTACGTAATTGAAAATTGTGTTTGACATGAGTACGGAGACACGCCTTGCGAGGACCAGGCACACAAATCATTAGTCAAACAGTCGTTAGTTTAAATAACATGAAAGTACCAGCCGTCATGAACCATGAACAAAAGTTTAAGCTCCATCTAAGAAATTATTATCTCGCATCACTTGTGGCAGCTGTTACTCTGTCCTGTACATTTTTATTGAGACTTATTAATCCATTGAGCTATCCCGTTCAAAAAAAGAAAGAAAAATAGGTTTGTCCACGAAAGGCAGCGGGACACACGTTTACTTACAGGGTGGTGACGGGAGAAAAAGGGCTGGTGGACCGAGAATATGCCGCTGCCTTCCGCTTCTGTTATGCCTTGGCGTCGGTCGAATCGATTCCTGCCTTCGAACATAATTGACCTGTCGCTGTACCGGACACCGGTCATATTCCGGGTATTTTTCATACTTTTGATAATCTTTTTGTGACCCTGGCTTGGAACGTTTTTCATTAAGAAAAAAAAACAGTTACAAACACAATCTTGATGCAGTCAAACAAAGCATGACCAACACAGGAGCACAAAGGACTAAAAACAGAGAAACACTGAAGAATCACACGCACAACCGATAACACACACCAACA
The DNA here is from genome assembly GCA_015476505.1 of Urochloa ruziziensis. Taxonomy (NCBI): domain Eukaryota; kingdom Viridiplantae; phylum Streptophyta; class Magnoliopsida; order Poales; family Poaceae; genus Urochloa; species Urochloa ruziziensis. The sequence continues at coordinate 36,858,320 of CM027121.1, read as the reverse complement.
ACATAGCCAACAACAAGCAACACGGGGAGGATAACACACACTCAACCCACAAACCAAGGGAACCACACCATCGTTATAACCGAACCTGCAAAAAAAATATTATAACGTCACTATGGTTGCACCACATGTTGGATATATGCCCTAGATCCAATTAGATTGGATCCACTAATGGGCCTACAAAGTGAAAGCCCATTAGCATGGCCCATTAGCACTAGAGAGACTACACCATCTATTAGTCCCGTATTGCTAATGGACGAAGGGATGAGAGGTCTTCCTCCTCATATATACGTGGGAGGGGCAAGGGGGCGCCCCAAGTATTCTGTGCCGCCCCAAGCCCTAGCCGCCGCTCTCTCCTCTCCCACCGCACGCCTCGGTGCTGGCACACCGGCGCTCGGCGTTCCATCCTCGTACGTGTGGATACCTCGGAGGTGCTGCGCTTGGAGCACTAGGATGAACCGCACGTGCTGCAGGACCAGACAGACGTTCGCAACTTCACGGCACTGTCACTTCAACGCGTTCGTCTACATCGAGACGTTTCCGCTGCATCTGCGCATCTAGTGGTAACGATCCGAGATCTATAACTGCAGTTGTTCCTGTTTTTCAGGGTACACGATTTTTGTATTGCGCTAGTGTAGCCTCCTCGAATCCTTTCAGTGGCATCAGAGCCGTAGCTACTTCGTTATAGGTTCGATCATGGGCATATGGAGATATGCGTGGTTGTAGATGAGTCTCTGATCGGTTCGTGATCTTTGCTGTGGCGGTCGTGTAACGAATTGCTCCTACCGGTCGGTTTTTCCACCATGGGAGCTAAGTGATACTCGTAAACCCATGCATGGTGAGATGTAGATCAATTGGATTTGTCGAATCGAACTTAGGTCAATGGCCTGGACGCATAGGATGCGTGGCAGTGAAGATTGGATCTGAAACCAGGCTGGAAAAACATGCGAAAACAAGGTGTTCGTTAAAACAGCCATAACTTTCGCGTACGATTTTGGATGGAGACATTTTTTATATGAAAAATCATCTAAAAAAGTTACACATGATTCCAACTGCCATCGGTAGTTTCATCGAAATCAGATTTGCGAAATTCGACCAGGAAGATTGAGTTTTCTGCATTTTAAGTTTAGACGTTGGAATCGTCTAACTTGTTTTTGCAGACCTGCATTCATGAGATCGGTATGGCCTTTATGTGTATGTGATGCATGTATGTAATTGAATTATGACCTGCGTGTCGTGAGTGCGGCAATACGGCTGGAGCCATATGCATTGTCAAGTTAATGTAATGGCCCGCGTGCCAACATGTGATGATCTAAGCGCGATTATGTAATTTATTTACTTGCATGCGTTAGATGTTAGTTCTTGGAGGACTTATCACTGGAGGATGGCATGAATGGATCATGGAGATGGAGATCAACATGATGGATCATGAAGATGGAGATCAACATGATGGACAACACAATGGAGATGGAGATCTACCTGTGATAATGGGCCATACCATGTCATTATTGTGTGAATGCCGTCCTTAAACGTTCTACTTTTCTTTACATGCGACGAATGGCGTTATTTTAGCATGCGACGATAAAAGTAGAATGATCCCTCAGAATATTTAAGGTTATGTGCCCTCCCAAACCTTGCACCATCATGTCTTGTACAATCAGTGATGGGTCTATAAAATTAGGGTGTTACTGATTTTCCTTGACTAGATGGGTTCGTATCGGATACTTACTCGCACGGGGTTTGGTTACCTTGAACAAAGTCATCTTAACGATTAAGGGCTTTGGGGCATAAGAGTTGGGCGTCGAGACATAGAGATGTCACCCAACAACAGGAGTCATATGAGATATGATTAGCAAAGAGTTGACTTGTTAGTTGTGGTGATGCTAAAGCTCACTAGTCGACTTGTTAGTTGTGGATCCTGAATCACTAGTTATCAATCGAGGGATATTGATTTTAGTGGGAGTAGATTCAGTTAAATGTCTAATTTAATTTACTCCGTCATGGATACGTTGTCTTAGTATTTTGCATTATCATTTTGTTGTAGATCAATGCACGTAATAGCACACCATTTAATTTGCGTTCGATCCTTGAGAAGGATGAGATGAATGGGACAAACTATGCAGATTGGATCCACAACCAGACAATTGTTCTCAGGGTTGAGAAAAAGAAAAAAGTTCTACACACCCCATTACCAGATAAGCCTACTGAAGATGCAACACTTACTGTGAAACAAACTTGCAAGAAAGCATGTGATGTTAATGTTGAAGTGAGTTGCCTAAATAAGTTGTGTGGCATGCTTAAGACATCAGAGAGTGATATTAAGAAAAGCGCTGGAGGCAGCCATATGATGGCCGTCCAAAACAAGCCTACATTTAAGAAGGGAAAATCTTGGAAGAAGAAAGGTAAGGCTAAAGATACGATCTCCAAGCCAAACCCGACGCCCAAGGCTAGATCAGATGCTGATAATGAGTGCTTTCACTGTCATGAACTTGGTCACTGGAAAAGAAACTGCAAGTTGTATTTAGCTTCTTTGAAGAACAAGGGAAGTAAGGGTACTTCCACTTCAAGTATACTTCATGTTTATGTTATAGACATTTTCCTCGCTGATTCTTATATAAATTCTTGGGTATTTGATACCAGATCGGTTTCTCATATTTGCAATTCGATGCAAGGAATGATAAGAAGTAGAAGCGTGGAACGAGGGGAAGTTGATTTCCGCGTTGGCAACAATGAAAGAGTTGCTGCGCTGACCATCGGGACAATGCAACTTCACCTCCCATCAGGATTTATTATAGAATTAAATAACTATTATTATGTTTCTAGTTTAAGTCGAAACATTGTGTCTCCTTCATGTTTGATGAAGGATGGTTATTCATTTGCGAGTGAAAACAATGGTTATGTGATCTCTAAGAATGACATGTTTGTGACTTTTGCATCCATTATGAATGGTTTGTTTATTATAAATCTTGATGATGCACCGATCTGTAATGTAAGTGCTAAAAGGCCTCGGCCTAATGATTTAAATCCAACCTACATGTGGCATTGTCATTTGGGTCATATAAGCGAGAAGCGCATGAAAAGGCTCCATTCAGATGAGCTTTTAACTTCGTTTGATTTTGAATCATATGAGACATGCGAAGCTTGTTTGCTAGGAAAGATGACCAAGACGTCGTTCACAGGTTTTCCTGAGAGGGCGCATGACTTATTGGAACTCATACATACGGATGTGTGTGAACCAATGAGCACGATGGCTAGTGGTGGATTCCAATACTTCAATACCTTCACTGATGATTTTAGTAGATATGGCTATGTCTACTTAATGAAACATAAGTCAGAAACATTTGAAAAGTTCAAGAAGTTTCAGAATGAAGTGGAAAATCAACGTGGCAAGAAAATTAAGGCCTTACGATCCGATCGTGGAGGCGAGTATTTGAGCCACGAGTTTAGCAGTTATCTAAAGAGTTGCGGAATTGTTTCACAACTTACGCCGAACGCCTCAGAGAAACGGCGTGTCCGAACAACGTAATTGAACCTTGTTGGACATGGTACGATCAATGATGAGCCAGTCAGACCTACCGTTATCGTTTTGGGGATACGCTATGGAAACAACAGCTTTCACACTTAATAGGGTACCGTCTAAAGCCGTGGATAAGACACCATATGAGATATCGACTGGCAAGACTCTCAGTTTGTCTTCTGTAAAAATTTGGGTCTGTGAAGTGTATATCAAGAGACTTCAGTCAGACTGTAGGATCAAAGCCCTCTAACATAGCTATCAGAGGGGGGAGGGGGGTGAATGATAGCAAAACTCGCAGCGGAAAACTTTTCACCCTGAAACAGACTCTGGATGCTCCACTAAATCATGTGTCGCTCTTGAACTATAAATCCTAAAATCGTGATATTTTACTAGAAAATAACTTGTAAAATTGTGAAGCTAACCCTACAGGAATCACGTCAATCAGAGGTCTACAGCTTGAGATATAAATTAAACAAGCAGACTGTATCGGATGGTGTCGCGAATTAACCCAGCCCTAATTTCGAGATTAGACAAAATATAATTAGGGCTAACCAACCAAACTTTTCAGATCAATACTTTGATGCCCTAGCATGGTTTTGGATCGATCAAAATAGAACTAATCAAGTTGATCAACAAATCAATCTAAAACCAAAACCGTAGATATGAATGAGCATGCAAAGCAATGAGCGGAGAGGGAAGCGAGATTACCAACACATCACTTACGAAACTTTAATCTTTATTGCATTAAAGATGTGTTCAAAAAATACCGACACAAGCATTTATACAAAAATCTCTGCAAGATCCTGAAACCCAAGCTCCTCTAGGAAAAACCAGAACCGCCGCCGGCTCGCGTCGTCGCCTGCCGTCTCGCCAAAAAAACCTCTCGGTCAACAAACCGATCGGCCTCTCTTCTTTTATACGACCAGCACCTGACCACCTGATGGAGTCCGACACCACACATGGACGTGGCCTCCTTTGTTTTTACTTGGCTGCAACACACGCAGCCCACAACCTGGTCCCACCAGGCACAAGTCCGATTGGTGGACTTGCACTAAACCGTGTCTAACATGGACACATGCAGCTTCCCTTTTTCTGGTGCACACAAACACACCAACTCCTGCATGCCTACACACACGCCGTGCACCATGCATGCAGCAGTAAAACCGCGTACATACCCTGCATCACAGCTCGGCCATGCATGTCCACGGCCACGCCGTGACGACTAACGATCACATCGCTAGTCTATGCTCCGATCAAAACGTTGGCAGTCCCGTTCTGATCACCATCATCCGTCGACATCGAGACACATGCTCGCGCATCGACAAGTCCTCACATGCACCGTTCTCTAGCCCGAACGTTCCGCATGACATCCTTGACCAATACCTCAGTTCCTCCCTGAGCTTAGTCCCAAAACCTCAGTTCCTCCCGAACCTAGTTCCAGTCCGTCACCGACCACGCTACGCCTCAAGCAACGCCTACACATGAATAAACACGCAACCGCGTACGAGCACAAGTCCACGAATTGACTCAAGATCAGTGTGTCATGTCAATATCAAAACCACACACTACCACGAGTGTAACCATCAAACATGCTATCACAAGCACACCCAAAACATGCTACCACGAGCGCAACACATTAGCACGCATGCATATCACCCTATGCCGTTATGTTAATCACTTTGCAATGCCAATTTCAATACAAACCAATTTTTCATCACATATGATCTCACAATCTCCCCCTTGATGAAAACATTGGCAACACCATATAAACATTGAACATTGGCATTCACTTCCATAAGTAGTATTTTTAATCAAAAGCAAAGTGAAAAGATCATCACAAAAGATCAAAACAAAAATTCTCCCCCTTTCTTCAATTGCAAAATCTCCCCCTTGAGAAACCAAAGAAGAAAGCAAAAGAAAATATTCCAATATGAACACTAGAAAAAAACTATTTATTCCATGATAGTCGCTTTCCGTCGCAAAAGCCTAAAAAACCGTCGCAAAATGCCATCCGTGAGGGTTTCAATTTCCATCATGGATTGAGCGTCACGGATTAAATCGCGTGATGGATTGAGTCAAACCGTCATAGTTTAACTCAATCTATGACGGTTTAAAACCATCACGATTTGGTTTAGGCCCAGTCCAATCCAGCCCGAAGCCCAATACTAGTGACAGTCAAAACCGTCACGGATTGAATCGCCATGTCATCCTGACAGTGGTACGGGCAGGGAGACTCGTTCTGCCTGGTTCTCGGTTCGAACTCCACTTGTGCCAAGGTTTTTTGGAATTTATTCTGCTTACCCAAGCTGGCTGGAGGGAAAGTGATTAATCAATTTAAGGCTCTTGATTGGTCACAAAACAACTCGTAGTCTGGTGGTAGCAACCGTGATAGAGTTGGAGTGCCCGATCTTTCGGTGAGTGGAGATAATTTCGACTTGGTGGAAGTAGACCCTCACGATCCGACTACGACGAGCAAACCCGAAGCGCCAATGCAATCGCTGAACCAACTCCTTGTGGTTACCGACCTTGTTGAAGCAAGATCAGCCTGATCACGAAGATTAATTCCTATACGCAATCGAAGAACGAACAAGAAAAAGAGGCGAGCAATCTTAATATCACTCGAAGTTGGAGTTCTGAATCACACGAGGACAACATGTATTTGTGCGTGTTCGGTGTAGCTAAAGCTAGATGTAAAACAAAACTCAAGCCCTAATGTGGCGGCGGCTACTGAATATATGAGCTAGGAGGACGTCCTCCTAGGGTTGGGGGCGACCATGGGGTCGGCCACAACTTGGGCTTAAGGCCCGACACGATAGAGAGCCAACTTAGCCCGCAGCACTTTGACAGATTCTGAACGTCCACTTGTTTCTGCAATTTCCGTCGACTCAGATCGAATTTGGGCCTGAAACCGGTGCCATTGGAAGATCTATGAAAATCTCGTTCCATCCATATATAGAACGTCCAAAACGGACTCTGTATGCGGCCTGGGCGTCAATTTTAGTAAGCGCTGTTTCTGGACTCCGAAGTGGACTCGAAACTTGAGTTCCTTTGGGCCTCCACCTTGGTGACTCGAATTGGATTAGCCTTGGGCCTCCCTCATGACTTGGACAACCTTGTTGGACTCCTCTTTCACTAATGCGTGACCCAATCATGGTCGTATGCATGTGTGTCACGTCCTAATCATCCTCCCCTTCTTGACGAAAAGCCGTCCTCGGCGTCGATTGTACATGAAACCGATCCTGCACAACACAAAGGAGAACGGGGTTGCGAAAACAAAGGAAACCAAAAGTATTGAGAGGAGGATTCTCACCACATTTTCGATTGGCGAATGTGTCATCTCGCATAGACATTTTAGCAAGCATGTAGGTTTCATGATCGGACGACACACAATGTTTGTCAACATGATCCTGCACAAGATTAGTACCAACAAACGACAAAGCAGGCACAATTTGTGACCAGCAATGCTCCCCTTCTTGGGAGTAAACTTGGTGCACCAAAATAGAGCTAAAGGAATATGGAAGAATATTTGTAGTATTGCTGCCCTCTAGTGGATTAAAATTTTGCACAACGAAAGGATAATTCAGATTTGCACAAATGTACACTCGATGTATCATATATGCTCCCTTGTTGCTGTATTTGCAAATAATATGATATGTATGTCTAGAAAAGCATGGCAAATCAGCATATTTAAAAAGTCTCTCTTCTAAACAATCTAGATTACACAAATCATGAAATTCAATGTAACCCAAAGCATGTAAAGAAGACAACAGTTTTAGCTCATCATTGGCACTAGCAATATGCATCACATGTTTATGTGCAGCAGAAATATTTGGTTCCAAAAAATGTAGCACTGCTGCATTATCAAACGATTCATCTTTATCACAAGAAACAGGAAGCACATTAGACGACAAAGATAAATCAAGAGATGGTTCCACTAACAATTGCTCCATGATATCATGGGTTGTGGAAAAATTCAGCACATCAGAAGAAGTCTCACCAGCCGTGAGTGGAGCACCTTGAGCAGTACCTTTGCTCTCAATTTCAATAAGAGAAATAGGTGCATTGTGAAGTGATGGTTCTGAATTTGCACATGGGGTTATGGAAGAAGCACTGCCTGTGATCGAGGGTGCTGCAGGTTTGGTCGTCCTCTCGTGCGGTGTAGTGCTAGCCGTGGATGGCGCGGGGAGAGTAGGAGATGCGATGGATGCCGGGGTTCGTCCTGCAAAAGAGTTAGCATATGTCCTCGAGCGGCGTCCCTGCACTTCACGTTCAGCTCGCCAAGCATATTCAAACAATGTGGTCATATCAGCAAAACTTATATAATCAAGTATGTCCTGAATTTCGCGGTTCAAACCACCACGAAAACGTGCCATAGCAGCATCGTCCGTCTCACATAAACCACAACGAATCATACCCTTTTGTAATTCCTGATAATATTCCTCAACAGATTGTGAACCTTGCTGACAACTCTTAAGTTTATTGAGCAAATCATGGGCATAATAGGAAGGAACAAATCTATGTCGCATAGCAGTTTTTAATTGAGCCCAAGTGGTGGGAATGGCAGTGGGGTGTCTTTGTTTATAATCACGCCACCAAATTAAAGCAATATCAGTAAATGCACTAATAGCAGCTGTAACTTGTGCACTAGCAGGAATATCATGGCATGAAAATTTCTGTTGGACCTGTAATTCCCAATCAAGATATGCAGCAGGACCATATTTGCCATTGTAAGAGGGTATATTAAATTTAATCGTAGCAAATGATTCAATGTGTGGATGACATACCACACGGCGGGTACAACCGTGGCGATCTCCATCGTCTAGCTCCATGTCACTGTCATAGTCCTTGTGCAACGCCGTGACCGACGTAGACCACGCATCGAATCGTGCCACGATGCCGTTGACGTCTCCTGACATGATTAGCGCAAACACAAAACAAAAAAAAATACTAGGACAGCAAAGGTGTGTATGGGTGTGTATGAGATGCTCACAAAGATGCTGCGATCAAATTCTTATCCGTTCTTACCAAGCAATAGGGGCGAACTGCAAGCAACAAGTAGCACCTGTGAAAGATTGGAGCAGCGATTGCCTGGAGAAACAAAATCTGCTCGGCGTAGGAATATGTGTAGTTCTGGGTAGGCTGCACTCATGTCAAGGATTAGCACAATCAAACAATAAATGCAAAGCTGAATAATAGTGCTAAACACGTAACAAAGTTGCTGGAAACAAGTGCCACCCGCAATGGATCAAGCAAGGGCAACAAGGAAGTGGGGTGCAGAAACGGAAAAACTCCCGGGCCGCGTTACGCTGTGTAAACGGCGTTTTTTGGCCTCAAAACCGACTTCACCGGTGCTACGCCAGGTGCCCGTATAGGAAATTTCGTAAGCTTTCCAGAAAAAAAAGAACGCTGAAATCGGAGATCCGAGCGAGAAGTTATGGCCGTTTTCGTGAAGGTGTCCGAATGACAGAAAACTTCCAAACGAAACCGAGCGAGATTAGGCAACTTTTGATGTTTCCTTTTTTTTATTCTTTCCTTTTCTTTTTTTTCCAAACTTTCCTTTTCTTTTCTTTCCTTTTTTTGCTTTCCTTTTTTTCCTTTTCTTTTTTATTGCTTTCCCTTTTTGTGTTTTGACTTGCCAAACAACAAAAAAGGAAGGGGGCTGGTTTGTGGCAGGGAGGGGGGGGGGTGCGTGAGGAAGGATGGGGGAGGGTGGCGATCTGGTGGGAAAGGGTGGTTCTGGTGGAGAAAGAAAAATGGTGGCGCAGCAAGAACACAAGTAACCAGCAACAATTGGACGCGTAAAGCACACAAATTCAACAATGTAAATTATTGAAAGAAAGTGCAAGGCTAAAAAGGTGCTGGGACAAGGATCTAACCTGATAAATCTTTTTTTTTGGTTTTGTGGACTGTAGGTAATGAAAAACACTCGATAAACTCACCGATCAACCTGGAGCTTTGATACCACTTGATAGAGCTGGAGTGCCCGATCTTTCGGTGAGTGGAGATAATTTCGACTTAGTGGAAGTAGACCCTCACGATCCGACTACGACGAGCAAACCCGAAGCGCCAATGCAATCGCTGAACCAACTCCCTGTGGTTACCGACCTTGTTGAAGCAAGATCAGCCTAATCACGAAGATCAATTTCTGTACGCAATCGAAGAACAAACAAGAAAAAGAGGCGAGCAATCTTAATATCACTCGAAGGTGGAGTTCTGAATCACACGAGGACAGCATGTATTTGTGCGTGTTCGGTGTAGCTAAAGCTAGATGTAAAACAAAACTCAAGCCCTAATGTGGCGGCGGCTACTGAATATATGAGCTAGGAGGACGTCCTCCTAGGGTTGGGGGCGACCATGGGGTCGGCCACAACTTGGGCTTAAGGCCCGACACGATACAGAGCCAACTTAGCCCGCAGCACTTTGACAGATTCTGAACATCCACTTGTTTCTGCAATTGCCGTCGATTCAGATGGAATTTGGGCCTGAAACCGGTGCCATTGGAAGCTCTATGAAAATCTCGTTCCATCCATATATAGAACGGTCCAAAACGGACTATGTATGCGGCCTGGGCGTCAATTTTAGTAAGCGCTGTTTCTGGACTCCGAAGTGGACTCGAAACTTGAGTTCCTTTGGGCCTCCACCTTGGTGACACGAATTGGATTAGCCTTGGGCCTCCCTTATGACGAGGACATCACCGGTACATCTACATCAGCAGCACCTTCACCCCAAGCACCACCTTCAGGGCCAATCACTCGGGCTCGTGCAAGAGAGTTGAACTACGTCATGGTGCTAAAGAATGAAGGATATGTGGCTGGATTCGGACTGCGCACGAATGTCAACTTGTGACGGCCGCCACGACTTCATACGGACTCCGTTTTGGGCGATCAAGTACTTGATGGAAAGCTTATCAAGTCTACTTTCAGATGGATCCTGTAATCACCTTCATATCTTCACCGAGGCGGCAGAAATCGTCATTTTGACTTGGACTATTTTTTGTCCAAGGTGCTGCGCCACCTTATTTTGGCCCAATGGGCCGTGTATCGAGTTGGGTCCATTAGGGACGCGTCCTAGGGTTGTAGCACGACCCCAACTCCCTTGTGGACGTGCTATTAAACCCTATAGCCGTCATTAGCATCCTTGGGTTTTGTTTTACATCTAGCTTTAGCTACACCGAACACGCACAAACACGTGTTGTCCTCGTGTGATTCAGAACCCCACCTTCGAGTGATATTAAGATTGCTCGCCTCTTTTTCTTGTTTGTTCTTCGATTGCGTACAGAAATTGATCTTCGTGATCAGGCTGATCTTGCTTCAACAAGGTCGGTAACCACAGGGAGTTGGTTCAGCGATTGCATTGGCGCTTCGGGTTCGCTCGTCGTAGTCGTATTGTGAGTGTCTACTTCCGCCTAAGTCGAAATTATCTCCACTCACCGAAAGGTCGGGCACTCCAGCTCTATCAAGTGGTATCAGCTTTCCAGGTTGATCGGTGAGTTTTTATCGAGTGTTGTTCCATTACCTACAGTCCACAAAACCAAAAAAATTCAGGTTAGACCATTGTCCCAAAACCTTTCTTCGCCTTGCACTTGCTTTCAATAATTTGCGTTGTTGAATTTGTGTGCTTCGCGTTAATTTGTTGCTGGTCACTTTGTGCTTCCGCCGCTTTCCATCTCCACCACCGCCGCCGCCGCCGTCCTACCTCGCCACCAGCGCCACCGCCGCCGCAATCATCATCACCACCAGCGCCGTCGCCGCCGTTTGCATCACCACAAACCCTACAAAACCATGCCGCCGCCACCACGCCAAGTTACCACGCCGTTACCCCCTCCAACCGAACCCTACTCGGTTTCGTTTTCCTTCCCCAAGCCGCACTCCACGCGCCGCCGATCCAACCGAACCCTACTCGGTTTCGTGTTTCTGTTTGAGGAAAGAGAGAAAAAGAGGAAAGAAAAAAAAGGAAAGACAAAAAAGGAAATGAAAAAAAGGAAAGTTCTGAGAAGAAAGACAAAGAAAAGAATTAAAAAACGGAAAGAGCAGTTCGTTTTTCGGAAGTTCGGTTTTTTCGTTTGGCAGTTTTGTGTCATTACGAACACCTGTTTTGTAACGGCCATAACTTTTCGCTAGGATCTCCGATTTCAGCGTTCTTTTTTTTTCCGGAAAGCTTACGAAATTTCCTATACCGGGTGAAGTCGGTTTCGAGGCAGAAAACGCCGTTTACACAGTGTAACGCGGCCCGGGAGATTTTCCGTTTCTGCACCCCACTTCCTTGTTGCCCTTGCTTGATCCATCGCGGTTGGCACTTGTTTCCAGCAGCTTTGTTACATGTTTAGCACTATTATTCAGCTTTGCATTTATTGTTTGATTGTGCTAATTCTTGACTTGAGTGCAGCCTACCCAGAACTACACATATTCCTACGACGAGCAGACTTTTGTTTCTCCAGGCAATCGCTGCTCCAATCTTTCACAGGTGCTACTTGTTGTCTGCGATCGCCCCTGTTGCTTGGTAAGAACGGATAAGAACTTGATCGCAACATCTTTGTGAGTTTTCCACCCACACCTTTGTTGTTGTAGGATCTGTTTTTCTTGTGTTTGCGCTAACCATGTCAGGAGACGACGACAAGATGGACTCCAAGCTGCAAGGCATGCGGGTAGACCTTGATGGACTTAAAGACGACATAATGACGCTGCACGAGAAGGTTGATTCTGCACTCTCTTCATCCAACGAGCGTCTCGACCAGCAGGACCTTGCTCAGACAGCCGCCAAGTGTACATTTGACACCTTGACGGTCCGGCTTGATGCGATGAACACGACGCTCACGACGATGAACGCGACGCTCACGGAATTGCAGAAGGGCTATGGTGGTGACACGGAATATGAGGATGGAGACCGCCAACCTCGTGCCCGCCGTGTGGTACATAATCCGGTTAATGACTCATTTGCGAAGATTAAATTTAAGATTCCTACTTTTAATGGCAAGTATGATCCTGCTGCATATCTTGATTGGGAGTTAGAGGTAGAACAAAAATTTTCATGTCATGATATCCCTGCTACGTCTCAAGTTAAGGCTGCTATTAGTGAATTTACTGAGTTTGCTTTAATTTGGTGGCATGAATATAAACTCAAACATCCCACTGCTGTTCCATCGACTTGGGCTCAATTAAAAGCCGCTATGCGACATCGTTGAGGAGTATTACCAAGAGCTACAAAAGGGTATGATTCGTTGTGGTTTATTTGAACAGGATGATGCTGCTATGGCACGATTTCGTGGTGGGTTGAACAGGGAAATTCAGGATATACTTGATTATAAGGAGTATAATGATACGACCACGTTATTTGAATATGCTTGCAAAGCTGAACGTGAAGTGCAGGGACGCCGTTCGAAGACATATACTAACTCTTTTGCAGGAAGAAGCCCGTCGTCCAGCTCTACGTCTTCCACTCCAGTACCTTCTACACCTAGCACTACGCCGCGTGAGAAGACGACGAAACCTGCAGCACCCCCTGCACCAGGCGCAGCTTCTTCCTCGGGACGTACACGAGATGTTTGGTGTTTTCGTTGCCAAGGCTTTGGGCACATGATTCGGGACTGTCCCAACACCCGTGCTTTGATCATACGTGACGATGGTGAGTACTCTTCTGCTAGTGATTCCGATGAACCTCACCATACTATGATTGCCACTAACCATGCAGATAATGAGGCGGTCCATGCTACTCCTAGTGACGCAGATAGGTATGAAAGTCTGGTTGTGCAGCGTGTTCTTAGTACACAGGTCGCCCCGCCAGAGAAAAATCAGCGACACACTCTTTTCCATACAAAGGGTGTTGTGCAGGAGCGGTCGATTCGCATCATCATTGACAGTGGTAGCTGCAACAACTTGGCGAGTACAGCGCTGGTAGAGAAATTGTCCTTACCCACCCGTAAGCATCCGCATCCCTATCATATTCAGTGGCTTAATGATGGTGGAAAGATTAAAGTAACACAGTCGGTACGTGTTCCGTTCTCCATATGTGCCTATTCTGATTTTGTTGATTGTGATGTTATTCCTATGGAGGCATGTTCTTTGTTACTTGGTAGACCTTGGCAATATGATACTGATAGCTTGCATCATGGTCATTTGAATCATTATTCTCTCATGTTTAAAGGTCAGAAAATAATTATACATCCCATGACACTTGAACAAATTGATAAAGATGACCTTGCTCGAGCCGCTAAAAATGCTAAACAACTTGTACCATCACCTTCTGAAATCAAGTTGAATGCGCCTGTTTTATTTGCTACACGTGCTGATTTTGTTGATCTTTGTGTTGATGAGCTACCTTGTTATGCACTTGTATGTCCTAGTGTGCTCGTTTCACTTGATCATGTACCATCTTTGGATATTCCCCCTGCGGTTGCTAACATTTTGCAGGAGTACGCTGATGTTTTTCCCAAAGATTTACCATCGGGACTACCTCCACTTCGTGGCATTGAGCACCAGATCGACTTCATTCCCGGCGCATAGCTTCCGAATCGCGCCCCGTACCGCACAAATCCCGACGAGACGAAAGAGATTCAGCGCCAGGTCCAGGCGTTGCTTGACAAAGGGTACATTCGTGAGTCTCTTGGTCCTTGCTCCGTTCCAGTGTTACTTGTTCCAAAGAAGGATGGATCGTGGCGTATGTGTGTAGATTGTCGTGCTATTAATAACATCACTATTCGTTATCGATATCCTATACCACGCCTTGATGATATGCTAGATGAGCTTAGTGGTGCCATTATTTTTACTAAGATTGATTTGCGTAGTGGTTACCATCAGATTCGAATGAAATTGGGAGATGAATGGAAAACGGCTTTTAAAACTAAATTTGGCTTATATGAATGGTTGGTTATGCCATTTGGTATGAGCTAGGAGGACGTCCTCCTAGGGTTGGGGGCGACCATGGGGTCGGCCACAACTTGGGCTTAAGGCCCGACACGATACAGAGCCAACTTAGCCCGCAGCACTTTGACAGATTCTGAACGTCCACTTGTTTCTGCAATTGCCGTCTACTCAGATGGAATTTGGGCCTAAAACGGTGCCATTGGAAGCTCTATGAAAATCTCGTTCCATCCATATATAGAACGTCCAAAACGGACTCCGTATGCGGCCTGGGCGTCAATTTTAGTAAGCGCTGTTTCTGGACTCCGATGTGGACCCGAAACTTGAGTTCCTTTGGGCCTCCACCTTGGTGACTCGAATTGGATTAGCCTTGGGCCTCCCTCATGACTTGGACAACCTTGTTGGACTCCTCTTTCACTAATACGTGACCCAATCATGGTTGTATGCATGTGTGTCATGTCCTCATCAAAGCGATCCCTTGAAGCTGTAGCACTCGCGTTCGACACCCTTGTGGACATTTGTTTTATATTAATGTTCCGTAGGCTGGGTGACGTGGACAAGCCAGATGACTCAGCAATTGTATCTTCCTTTAAAGATAAATTGTCCAAATTTTTTGTTAACATAATTGTGGTGCAGTGGTATGTTTGTTTTGAGTGAAGGCTTAGGTTTTGTGTTCGAGTCGTGGCAATGGCAATAATTTTTTGGATTTAATTTTTGTGGTTCATTAGTTTACACATGGGCTCCAAATGAAAGACGAGCAAATGTTAAAAATATTTCTATACTAAATTAAAATATATACATGAGAAAATATTAATTTAAATGTCATTTAAATATCATTAGGCTATATATGGGCCCATTCGTGATGGATTCGTTCCACCGTCACTATATTATGGGCCTAATATCCACTATTGCAAATCCATGACAGAAAATTGTTAACCGTCACGGATTACATAGGCTTAGTGATGGATTTTGAAACCGTCACCTATAAGCCGTCACAAAATAAATAGTTTCTTCTAGTGGAATGTGCAATGTGTATGCAATGTGCAAAACTCTCCCCCTTTGACAATGGATTCATCAAGAACACAAAAGATAAGAGAACAAATCATTTTTTATTGTTTTAAGTTTTATCATGTTTTTATAATGAGCACCACAAATCATTCATGTATTAAGCAAATATTCGGTCCAAGCCATGCTAGAAAATAGTTGCACCTTCACATCCATACATATACTATGCAATTTCAACACAACTAAAATATCAAGTGCAATTAACAATATATTTGCATGACATGATCTCCCTTTCTCAACTACTTAGAAACTTGAAATTTATTTTTGTACATTTTATTGATGCTTAAAAAACTGATTTCTTTTATTGATTGCAACAAAAATAAATTGCAAGGAATTATATGCACCATCAGCCTTACTTTTCAACCTAGTCAAGCCTATGTCATTAGACAATCAAAAGTTTAAGAACAAGGTTTCGGTGATAAACAACTTCTCACAAGTTCATATCAAGGTGCAATGATAAGCGGTCTCGTAAACAAGAAGTGCGATAATGCATATTTCCTTGATCTTTCTCATATCATTTTTTTCATCTTCTATAACTTCACAATTCAGAATTAGCACTTTTAGAAATAAGATCAAAGTAGGCAAGAAAGTTCAAACATGACATGATTTAATTGAAGTTGTCTTTCCATTTAGATAGTCGTGCCAAAAATTACACGATACATGCACATATATGAAAGGCACAATTACATTGTAGCATAAACATGGCTTCAAATGTCATATATGAATAAAATATAATGCTCATTGTTTTTCCATCGGTTTGTGAGTTTTTTATTTTTCAGCGATTGAAACAAAGGGAAAACCTGAAACTGATCATGAAGTGTTCCAAAACTCCCCCTCAAAACAACCATCTCAAAAATCCCATCTTCAAAAGTTTTATCTAGCAAAGAAGCCACTAACTCCCCCTCAAATGAATAACCAATGAAATCAAGAGAGACATAATGAGACACATGTGTTTTGAAGCACAAGCATAAATCATAATGTAGCACATACATATGAAAAGGCATTATAAAAATATATCATGATCGAACAAGCCGTGTAAAAAATATATGAGCATATGAACAAGTATCTCATCTCATACCACCAAATAGATATATGTGAATGTAAAAGGTACGAGTGCAAATAGCTCACATAGTGTTGCTGCACATGTCTCATAAAGCCTATCTCAAAGGTGTAGAGAACCATACAATTCTTGATCACGTCATCATCCAAAAGACCAAGATACATACAACTCATGTTCTCCAACAATATCTCAAATACCTACATAGCATGAGAAGATGTCGAGGCCTTTGTACTGGGGTTAGTAATAAAACATTTAGGAATCTAGTACCGAGACACACGATGAAAGCCCGTAGGTACAACACAAGTATTTTTATGATAAAAATCAGATCTGCGTTCACTTGCATATCTACCAACAAAAGGTGTTTGCTTCACCCTATGCATAAAGCGAGGTGTCACAACCTCACGAGGAACAAAATGTGCACTTCTAAAATTAGAACTAGCCTTAGCACTTTCTTTTCTTTGTTGTTTAGCTAGTCTAAAGCAAAACTCTACCTTATGTCCATCTCTACCACAATGAGTACAAGTTTACTTGACTTTATGTTTCACTTGTGAAGTAGAAGCGACATTTGCATCCATTGTGCTAGTAGATGACATGATTCCAGCAGATTTAAAAACCATCTTTTTAGGCTCAACACGAGTTTCAAATTTTCCACTACCAAGAGATTTAATAACAGTGGGAGCATTATTCTTGGAGTGAGTATAAGGATCAAAGCCTAAACCAGTTTAATGTTTTTGTGAGTTTGTCTTTTGTTCCAAAATTTGATTCAAACTTTTAGTTCCCATTTTGATTTGCAAATACTCAATGCGTTTCAAAAGGGTGGAATAATTATCACAAGAACTATCCATGGGTTTCTTTTGGTTACGACAAGTAGAGCAAGAAAGAACCTCATGTGTGGAAAAATCTTGTTTCAATTGATCAACTCTAGTATTAGCATCTTTCATCTAGTTCAAGAACATTGCAATTATCACAAGAAGTTGGTTCATCAGTTATGCAAACATGATTCTCATTTTTATCCTTTTCAATCTTAAGTTGCTGTAAAGATGAAGCATGCACATCTCTTAGAGAAGTAAATTCAGCATACATAGAGTCACATGATTTGCATGAATCATCACTAGAAATTAAGGCTTTAAGCCTATCAATTTCAGCATTTAAAGATTCAATCAAAGCATCATATTTCTTAATCTTTTTATTTCTTTTCTCTAACAAAGTGCCAAGTTTTTCAACAGCAACAAATAAATCATCATATGAAGGTTCTACCTCATTGTCGCTGTAGCTATCGATGTCATTGTTGGTGAAGCTCTTGTTGCTTGCCATGAGACATAAACTTGTCAAATTACGCACCTTCTTTCCTTTAGATGTTTTCTCTTCATCGCTGCTGTCCGGATCAACATCACTCATATTAACTTGCTGAAGAGCGGAAAGAACTTTATGCACAACCTTGCTATTCAAAAAACTCTTCTTGTCCTTTTTAGACCTGTGCCTCTTCTTGTCATCTTCATTATCTTCTTCAGAATCCTCATCATCCCTTGAAATCCTTGCTAGAAACTTTGGGCAGTTGGGACGAATATGATTAAATGATCCACACTCAAAACAACGAGTACCAGAATTTCCTCTCTTCCTTGATCTCACATTCTGCAAAGCTTTTGTAAAGCGAGTAGAGAGGAGTTCCAATTCATCTTTCGGGAGTTGTTCTAGCTGTTCATTGGTTAGTGAAGACAAAGAAGACAAAGCATAGCTAGTAGAAGAATTATCATCAAAAGACTTGCTAGATTGTGAAGTAAAAGCAGTTGATTTTGAAACATGTTTTCTGGCAAGAACATCTAATTCGTGAGTTTTTAATTTTGAATAAAGAACATCTAGAGTAAGAGTACTCATGACAGTAGATTCTCTAATGGATGTAGCTTTCATCTCCCAAATTGACATGTTTAATGCTCCAAGTAATTGACGTGCATTTCCAACATCAGTGTAAGTAACATTAACAGCACGCAAATTGCTAAGAATTTTATTAAAGCGAGCAAACAAGTCATCTAGTGATTCACCGTGTTTCATATCAAAACGCATGTAATCGTTTTTAAACATATCTTGGCGTACCTCTTTAATAGTAGATGAACCTTCATGATAATCACATAAAGCTTTCCATACCTCATGTGCTGACTTGTGATGAATCACACGATCGAAGTCACTACTTCCTAGCCCTTGGATGATCAAATTCCTTGCCTTGCTGTTGTTCTCCACATTCGCTCGATTACCGTTGTTGACTTGATCTCGTACTGCAAAAGGAGTAATAACCTTCTCCCAAATCAGCGAGCCTTGCACATGAATGTATGCCTCCATCTTCGCTTTCCAAAACTGAAAATCAACACCATCGAAAACACACGGCTTTGTGGAATACCTATCCACTGCTAATAATTATAATCACAGGTTAAGATCAATTAGAAATAAACTAGCCGTGGTACCACATGTAGGATCGAAGCCCTCTAATATAGCTATCAGAGGGGGGGGGGGGGGCGAATGATAGCAAAATTCGCAGCGGAAAACTTTTCACCCTGAAAACAGATTCTAGATGCTCCACTAAATCGTGTGTCGCTCTTGAACTGTAAATCCTAAAATCGTGATAGTTTTCGTGTGTCGCTCTTAAACTGTAAATCCTAAAATCGTGATATTTTACCAGAAAATAACTTGTGAGATTGTGAAGCTAACCCAACTGGAATCACGTCTATCGGAGGTCTACAGCTTGAGATATAAATTAAACAAGACTGTATCCTTTACATACTTTGGGTTACATTGAATTTCATGATTTGTGTAATCTAGATTGTTTAGAAGAGAGACTTTTAAATATGCTGATTTGCCATGCTTTTCTAGACATACATATCATATTATTTGCAAATATAGCAACAAGGGAGCATATATGATACAACGAGTGTACATTTGTGCAAATCTGAATTATCCTTTCATTGTGCAAAATTTTAATCCACTAGAGGGCAGCAATACTACAAATATTCTTCCATATTCCTTTAGCTCTATTTTGGTTGATGAGGACATGACACACATGAAGAGTGTTAAACATACAAGGAAGGCATGGAGGACCAAAGAGGTTGATTGGGGACCAAGTCCAAGTGTTCCCACGTTTTACACCAGGCTATCACGTCACTTTTGGTCTAAGGAAATAAAGAGATTGAATCCAATACGTTTTGGAAACACTGGATTCGGACTGCAGGAAAGTCCTGACTTTCAACAGCCACCACGACTTCATCCGGACTCCGTTTGGGGAGTTCAAGTACTTGATGGAAAGCTTATGAAGTCTACTTTCATATGGATCCAGGCCTCGTGTCCATATCTATTCTGAAGCGGCCGCAATAGTCAAATCATTCACCAAAGGTTTTTCTGTCCAGGTGCTGCGACACCTTATTTTGGCCCACAGGCCGTGTATCAAGTTGGGTCCATTAGGGACGCGTCCTAGGGTTGGAGCACGACCCCAGCACCCCTTTGGTCATCCTCCACCTATCATATACCCCCTAGCCACCACCAAGAAGTCTTGAGTTTTGTTTTACATCTAGCTTTAGCTACAGCGAACACGCACAAATACGTGCTGTCCTCGTGTGATTCAGAACTCCACCTTCGAGTGATATTAAGATTGCTCGCCTCTTTTTCTTGTTCGTTCTTCGATTGCGTACAGGAATTGATCTTCGTGATCAGGCTGATCTTGCTTCAACAAGGTCGGTAACCACAGGGAGTTGGTTCAGCGATTTATTGGCGCTTCGGGTTCGCTCGTTGTAGTCGGATCGTGAGGGTCGACTTCCATCAAATCGAAATTACCTCCACTCATCGAAAGATCGGGCACTTCAGCTCTATCAAGTGGTATCAAAAGATCATTGGTGCACCAAGTTTACTCCCAAGAAGGGGAGCATTGCTGGTCACAAATTGTGCGTGCTTTGTCTTTTGTTAGTACTAATCTTGTGCAGGATCATGTTGATAAACATTGTGTGTCGTCTGATCATGAAACCTACAGGCTTGCTAAAATGTCTATGCGAGATGACACATTCGTCAATCTAAAATGTGGTGACAATCCTGCTCTCAATACTTTTGGTTTCCTATGTTTTCGAAACCCCGTTCTCCTTTGTGTTATGCAGGATTGGTTTCACGTACAATTGACGCCGAGGACGGCTTTTCGTCAAGAAGGGGAGGATGACGAGGACATGACACACATGAAGAGTGTTAAACATACAAGGAAGGCATGGAGGACCAAAGAGGTTGATTGGGGACCAAGTCCAAGTGTTCCCACGTTTTACACCAGGCTAGCACGTCACTTTTGGTCTAAGGAAATAAAGAGATTGAATCCAACACGTTTTGGAAACGCTGGATTCGGACTGCAGGGAAGTCCTGACTTTCGACGGCCGCCACGACCTCATCCGGACTCCATTTGGGCGTTCAAGTACTTGATGGAGCTTATGAAGTCTACTTTCATATGGATCCAGACTCATGTCCATATCTTTCCCGAGGCGGTCGCAATCGTCAAATTATTGACCAAAGGTTTTTCTGTCCAGGTGCTGCGCCACCTTATTTTGGCCCACGGGCCGTGTATCAAGTTGGGTCCATTAGGGACACGTCCTAGGGTTGGAGCACGACCCCAGCACCCCTATGGACGTCCTCCCCCTATCATATACCTCCTAGCCGCCGCCAAGAACACTTGAGTTTTGTTTTACATCTAGCTTTAGCTACACCGATCACGCACAAATATGTGCTGTCTTCGTGTGATTCAGAACTCCACCTTCGAGTGATATTAAGATTGCTCGCCTCTTTTTCTTGTTCGTTCTTCGATTGCGTACAGGAATTGATCTTCGTGATCAGGCTGATCTTGCTTCAACAAGGTCGGTAACCATAGGGAGTTGGTTCAGCGATTGCATTAGGTGCTTCGGGTTTGCTCGTTGTAGATCGGAGGGTCTACTTCCACCAAGTCGAAATTATCTCCACTCACCGAAAGATCGGGCACTCCAACTCTATCAGTCAAGGTGTCAAATGTACACTTGGCGGCTGTCTGAGCAAGGTCCTACTGGTCAAGACGCTCGTTGGATGAAGAGATCGCGGAATCAACCTTCTCGTGCAGCGTCTTTATGTTGTCTTTAAGTCCATCAAGGTCGGTCTGCATGCCTTGCAGCTTAGAGTCCATCTTGTCGTCGTCTCCTGACATGGTTAGCGCAAACACAAAAAAAAAACAGATCCTACAACAACAAAGGTGTGGTGGAAGCTCACAAAGATGTTGCGATCAAGTTCTTATCCATTCTTACCAAGCAACAGGGGCGATCGCAGACAACAAGTAGCACCTGTGAAAGATTGGAAGCAGCGATTGCCTAGAGAAACAAAAGTCTGCTCGTCGTAGAATATGTGTAGTTCTGGGTAGGCTGCACTCAAGTCAAGGATTAGCACAATCAAACAATAAATGCAAAGCTGAATAATAGTGCTAAACATGTAACAAAGCTGCTGGAAACAGTGCCACCCGGCAATGGATCAAGCAAGGACAACAAGGAAGTGGGGTGCAGAAACGGAAAATCTCCCGGGCCGCGTTACGCTGTGTAAACAGCGTTTTTGGCCTCGAAACAGACTTCACCTGGCTTACGTGGGGTGCCCCATATAGGAAATTTTGTAAGCTTTCCGGAAAAAAAAAGAACGCTAAAATCGGAGATCCGAGCGAAAAGTTATGGCCGTTACAAAACGGGTGTTCGTAACGACACAAAACTGCCAAACAAAAAACCGAACTTTCCAAAAACGAACTGCTCTTTCCTTTTTTTGAATTCTTTCCTTTGTCTTTCTTTTCAGAACTTCCTTTTTTTGCTCCTTTTTTTTTCTTTCCTTTTTCTTTCCTTTTTTTCTGTCTTCCTCAAACAGAAACAAGAAACCGAGTAGAGTTCGTTGGATCGGCGGCGCGTGGAGTGCGGCTTGGGGAAGGAAAACGAAACCGAGTAGGGTTCGGTTGGAGGGGGGTAACGGCGTGGTAACTCGGCGTGGTGGTGGCGGCGTGGTTTTGTAGGGTTTGTGGTGATGCAAAACGGCGGCGACGGCGCTGGTGGCGATGATGATTGCGGCGGCGGCGGCGCTGGTGGCGAGGTAGGACGGCGGCGGCGGTGGAGATGGAAAGCGGCGGAAGCACAAAGTGACCAGCAACAATTGAACACGAAGCACACAGATTCAACAACACAAATTATTGAAAGAAAGTGCAAGGCGAAGAAAGGTATTGGGACAATGGTCTAACCTGAACCTTTTTTTTGTTTTGTGGACTGTAGGTAATGGAACAACACTCGATAAAAACTCACCGGTCAACCTGGAAGCTGATACCACTTGATAGAGCTGAAGTGCCCGATCTTTCGATGAGTGGAGGTAATTTCGATTTGTTGGAAGTCGACCCTCACGATCCGACTACGACGAGCGAACCCGAAGCGCCAATGCAATCGCTAAACCAACTCCCTGTGGTTACCGACCTTGTTGAAGCAAGATCAGCCTGATCACGAAGATCAATTCCTGTATGCAATCAAAGAACAAACAAGAAAACGAGGCGAGCAATCTTAATATCACTCGAAGGTGGAGTTCTGAATCACAAGAGGACAGCACGTATTTGTGCGTGTTCGGTGTAGCTAAAGCTAGATGTAAAACAAAACGCAAGTCTGAAAATAAAAGAGGGGTCTATCTAACTAGGGGGCGCAGCCCTAGGGTCGGCGTAGAGGGGAAACCCACGCCCAGGGGGGGTGGGGGCGCGCCAAGATGGGGCCCCACCAGCCAGGCCCCCACCTGGGACTCCTGTTGGGCCAGCTTCTATTCTTCTGTGCCTCCGTTCTTCAGCAGCATGACGAAGCTCAATTCTCTCGCACGGGCCCGAGTAATTGGCCCAGGTGGAAGTGGCGCCTGGGCTTCTGGACCTGGAGGTGGCGCCTGGACTGGTGCTGCTGGTGTAGAGAGTCGCTATTGTTGTCGTTGATGTCCTCAGCACCAAGAATTAATGATAATGCTTATGTCCTTGACCTGCCTGCGGAGTTTGGTGTTTCCACTAGTTTTAATGTAGCAGATTTGAAGTCGTATGCGAGAGAAGATGAGGAGTTGCCGTCGAGGACGACTTCAGTTCAAGAAGGGCAGGATGATGAGGACATTCAACGACAACAGGAGTGACTCTACACCAGCCAGCACCAGCCCAGGCGCCACTTTCAGCCCAGGCGCCACCTCCAGGGCCAATTACTCAGGCCTGTGCGAGAGGATTGAGCTTCGTCATGCTGCTGAAGAACGAAGGCCCAGAAGAATAGAAGCTGGCCCAACAGGAGTCCCAGGTGGGGGCGCCTGACTGGTGGGGCCCACCTTGGGCGCGCCCCACCCCCCCTTGGGCGTGGGATCCCTCTCCACGCCGACCCTAGGGGTTGCGCCCCCTATTTAGATAGACCCCTCTTTTATTTTCAGACTCGAGTTTTATTTTACATCTAGCTTTAGCTACATTCGACGCCGCACAAACACGTGCTGTCCTCGTGTGATTCAGAACTCCACCTTCAAGTGATATTAAGATTGCTCGCCTTCCTTTTCTTGTTCGTTCTTCGATTGCGTACAGGAAGTTGCTGATCTTGATTGCAACAGGTTCGGCAACCTAGGGAGTTGGTTCAGCGATTGCACTGGCGCTTCGGGTTCACTCGTCGTAGTCGGATCGTGAGGGTCGACTTCCACCAAATCAAAATTACCTCCACTCATCGAAAGATCGGGCACTTCAGCTCTATCAATATGTACATATAGTTCAAGGCTCGGGGGCTGCAAGGTAGTAAAGGAATTGGGATTTTTATTTTTTCTGAAGAATGAAGACTTAAATCAAGACCCTCGGCTCGATTCTGTGATTCAAACCAAGGTTCGGGGGCTACTTGATATCAAGTGCAATCTTTCAAATTGCACCTTTGAAGATCAGATGAAGATTCAAGATTCTGTAGACCCTCAACCTGATTCTTCGATTCACCTTAAGGCTCGGGGGTTACTCCATATGGAGTGCTACTTTCACTGCACCCCATATAAAAATTTGAAGACTACTAATTTGATCAGGATTAGTTGGGCATAAGCACCTCATGGCCTCGCGACAACCCAGGACTTTTCAAGACTGAGCGAGTACTCGAAGCACTCGAAAAAGTACTCAGAGGACTTGGCAAGTACTCGGTTGATGATGAAGCTCGACGATGAAGCACTTGGGGGCTTGTTGGAGGTACGACCATGGGCCTACAAGGACTCATGGATAATCTCTGAAGGAGTCGTACCAAGCGTGATGATAGAGCTGAAGTGCCCGATCTTTCGGTGAGTGGAGGATAATTTTGATTTGGTGGAAGTCGACCCTCACGATCCGACTACGACGAGCGAACCCGAAGCGCCAATGCAATCGCTGAACCAACTCCTGTGGTTACCGACCCTGTTGCAATCAAGATCAGAACTTCCTGTACGCAATCAAAGAACGAACAAGAAAAAGAAGGCGAGCAATCTTAATATCACTCGAAGGTGGAGTTCTGAATCACGAGGACAGCACGTATTTGTGCGGCCGTGAATGTAGCTAAAAGCTAGATGTAAAACAAAACTCGAGGATGCTAATGTCGGCTATAGGGTTTAATAGCACGGCCACAAGGGAGTTGGGGTCGTGCTACAACCCTAGGACGCGTCCCTAATGGACCCAACTCAATACACGGCCCATTGGGCCAAAATAAGGTGGCGCAACACCTTGGACAGAAAACAGTCTGACTCAAAATGACGATTGCGGCCGCCTCGGTGAAGATATGAAGGTGAGTCCGGATCCATCTGAAAGTAGACTTGATAAGCTTTCCACCAAGTACTTGATCGCCCAAAACGGAGTCCGGATGAAGTCGTGGCGGCCGTCACAAGTTGACGTTCGTGCGCAGTCCGAATCCAGCCACATATCCTTCATTCTTTAGCACCATGACGTAGTTCAACTCTCTTGCACGAGCCCGAGTGATCGGCCCTGAAGGTGGTGCTTGGGGTGAAGGTGCTGCTGGTGTAGATGTACTGGTGATGTCCTCATCATCCTCCCCTTCTTGAACTGAAGTCGTCCTCGACGGCAACTCCTCATCCTCGCCCGCATATGGTTTCAAATCTGCAACATTAAAACTAGTGGAAACACCAAACTCCGCAGGCAGGTCAAGGACATAAGCATTATCATTAATCTTGGTTAGCACTTTAAAAGGACCAGCAGCACGAGGCATTAATTTAGAACGACGCAAAGTAGGAAAACGATCCTTCCTCAAATGCAACCAAACCATATCACCGGGTTCAAAAGTAACATGTTTTCTTCCTTTACTACCAGCAACTTGATACTTAGCATTAGTAGCAGCAATGGTTTGTTGTGTTTGTTCATGTAGGTTAATCATATGGTCAACATGTTCAACGGCATCAATATGTGGGGCGTCCACAGCATCAAGCGAAAATAAATCAATAGGCGCCCGAGGAATATAACCATAAACAATCTGAAAAGGGCACATCTTTGTAGAAGAATGTGTTGCATGATTATAAGCAAACTCAACATGAGGTAAACAATCTTCCCAACGGTTCAGATTTTTATCCAAAACAGCCCTAAGCATGGTTGACAAAGTTCTATTGACCACTTCAGTTTGTCCATCAGTTTGTGGGTGACAAGTTGTGCTAAACAGCAATTTAGTGCCTAAT
Organism: Urochloa ruziziensis; assembly: GCA_015476505.1. Lineage (NCBI taxonomy): Eukaryota > Viridiplantae > Streptophyta > Magnoliopsida > Poales > Poaceae > Urochloa > Urochloa ruziziensis. The sequence continues at coordinate 36,832,147 of CM027121.1, read as the reverse complement.
TTGTTCCAAAGAGATCTCCAAAAGTGACTTAGAAACTTAGCATCACGATCAGACACAATTGTTTTAGGAACACCATGTAAACGAATAATCTCCCTAAAGAACAATTCAGCAACATTACTAGCATCATCAGTTTTATGACAAGGAATGAAATGAGCCATTTTAGAGAATCTATCAACAACCACAAAAATGCTATCCCTCCCCTTCTTAGTTCTAGGCAATCCCAAAACAAAGTCCATAGAAATATCAAGCCAAGGTAAAGTAGGGACAGGCAAAGGCATATACAAACCATGGTTGTTCAAACGTGACTTAGCCTTTTGACATGTAGTGCATCGTGCAACCAAGCGCTCAACATCAGGACGCATCCGAGGCCAAAAGAAGTGGGTGGCCAGCACCTCAAGCGTTTTGTAAACGCCAAAATGTCCCATTAGTCCGCCTCCATGAGCTTCCTGTAACAACAAAAGACGAACCGAGCTAGCTGGAATACACAGCTTGTTAGCGCGAAACAGGAACCCATCCTGCATGTGAAATTTCCCCCATGGTTTACCAGTCATACAATGTTTATAAGCATCTTTAAAATCATTATCATCGACATATTGATCCTTCATAGTGTGTAAACCAAAAATTTTAAAATCCAATTGTGACATCATATTATATCGGCGAGACAAAGCATCAGCAATCACATTGTCCTTCCCGTTCTTGTGTTTAATGATGTAAGGAAAAGACTCAATGAATTCTACCCAATTAGCATGACGACGGTTCAGATTAGTTTGGGTACGAATATGTTTTAAAGCCTCATGATCAGAATGGATTATAAACTCACGATGCCAGAGATAGTGCTGCCATGTTTGCAAAGTACGCACTAAAGCATAAAGTTCTTTATCATAAGTAGAATATTTCAAACTAGCACCGCTTAATTTTTCACTGAAATAAGCAACAGGTTTTCCTTCTTGTAACAAAACAGCACCTAACCCAATACCACTGGCATCACATTCGAGCTCAAATATTTTACCAAAATCAGGCAATTGCAAAAGAGGAGCATGTGTTAACTTATCTTTCAATGTAGTGAAGGCGAGCTCCTGGGAATCAGTCCAAGTAAAAGGCACACCTTTCTTTGTAAGCTCATGTAGAGGTGCTGCAATAGAGCTAAAATCTCGTACGAATCGACGGTAGAAACCTGCAAGCCCAAGAAAACTCCGAATCTGCGTAACCGTCGTCGGTGTAGGCCATTCCCGAATTGCATCAATCTTGCTGCTATCCACCTCAATACCCTGTGGAGTAACAACATAACCAAGAAACGAAACACGTTGTGTGCAGAAGATGCATTTTTCCATGTTAGCAAACAAGTGAGCTGCACGCAACGCATTAAAAACAGCACGCAAATGTTCGAAATGCTCTTCCATAGACTTGCTGTAAATCAAGATATCATCAAAATATACAACAACAAACAAACCTATGAAAGGCCTGAGGACTTCATTCATCAAACGCATAAAAGTGCTGGGAGCATTAGTCAAACCAAACGGCATAACCAACCATTCATATAAACCAAATTTAGTTTTAAAAGCCGTTTTCCATTCATCGCCCAATTTCATTCGAATCTGATGGTAACCACTACGCAAATCAATCTTAGTAAAATAATGGCACCACTAAGCTCATCTAGCATATCATCAAGGCGTGGTATAGGATATCGATAACGAATAGTGATGTTATTAATAGCACGACAATCTACACACATACGCCACGATCCATCCTTCTTTGGAACAAGTAACACTGGAACGGAGCAAGGACTAAGAGACTCACGAATGTACCCTTTGTCAAGCAACGCCTGGACCTGGCGCTGAATCTCTTTCGTCTCGTCGGGATTGGTGCGGTACGGGGCACGATTCGGAAGCTGTGCGCCGGGAATGAAGTCGATCTGGTGCTCAATGCCACGAAGTGGAGGTAGTCCCGATGGTAAATCTTTGGGAAAAACATCAGCGTACTCCTGCAAAATATTAGCAACCGCAGGGGGAATATCCAAAGATGGTACATCATCAAGTGAAACGAGCACACTAGAACATACAAGTGCATAACAAGGTAGCTCATCAACACAAAGATCATCAAAATCAGCACGTGTAGCAAATAAAACTGGTGCATTCAACTTGATTTCAGAAGGTGATGGTACAAGTTGTTTAGCATTTTTAGCGGCTCGAGCAAGGTCATCTTTAACAATTTGTTCAGGTGTCATGGGATGTATAATTATTTTCTGACCTTTAAACATGAGAGAATAATGATTCGAACGACCATGATGCAAGCTATCAGTATCATATTGCCAAGGTCTACCAAGTAACAAAGAACATGCCTCCATAGGAATAACATCACAATCAACAAAATCAGAATAGGCACCTATGGAGAACGGAACGCGTACCGACTGTGTTACTTTAATCTTTCCACCATCATTAAGCCACTGAATATGATAGGGATGCGGATGCTTACGGGTGGGTAAGGACAACTTCTCTACCAGCGCTGTACTCGCCAAGTTGTTGCAGCTACCACTGTCAATGATGATCCGAATCGACCGCTCCTGCACAACACCCTTTGTATGGAAAAGAGTGTGTCGCTGATTTTTCTCTGGCGGAGCGACCTGTGTACTAAGAACACGCTGCACAACAAGACTTTCATACCTATCTGCGTCACTAGGAGTAGCATGGACCGCCTCATTATCTGCATGGTTAGTGGCAATCATAGTATGGTGAGGTTCATCGGAATCACTAGCAGAAGAGTACTCACCATCGTCACGTATGATCAAAGCACGGGTGTTGGGACAGTCCCGAATCATGTGCCCAAAGCCTTGGCAACGAAAACACCGAACATCTCGTGTACGTCCCGAGGAAGAAGCTGCGCCTGGTGTAGGTTTCGTCGAAGGTGCTGCAAGTTTCGTCGTCTTCTCACGCGGCGTAGTGCTAGGTGTAGAAGGTGCTGGAGTGGAAGGTGTAGAGCTGGACGACGGGCTTCTTCCTGCAAAAGGGTTAGTATATGTCTTCGAACGGCGTCCCTGCACTTCACGTTCAGCTTTGCAAGCATATTCAAATAACGTGGTCATATCATTATACTCCTTATAATCAAGTATATCCTGAATTTCCCTGTTCAATCCACCACGAAATCGTGCCATGGCAGCATCATCCTGTTCAAATAAACCACAACGAATCATACCCTTTTGTAACTCTTGGTAATACTCCTCAACGGATCGTTGGCCTTGCTGGAATCGCTGCATGGTGTTAAGCAAATCTCGGGCATAATAAGAAGGAACAAAACGATGTCGCATGGCGGCTTTTAATTGAGCCCAAGTAGATGGAACAGCAGTGGGATGTTTGAGTTTATATTCACGCCACCAAATTAAAGCAAACTCAGTAAATTCACTAATAGCAGCCTTAACTTGAGACGTAGCAGGGATATCATGACATGAAAATTTTTGTTCTACCTCTAACTCCCAATCAAGATATGCAGCAGGATCATACTTGCCATTAAAAGTAGGAATCTTAAATTTAATCTTCGCAAATGAATCATTAACCGGATTACGTACCACACGGCGGGCACGAGGTTGACGGTCTCCATCCTCATATTCCGTGTCACCACCATAGCCCTTCTGCAAGTCCGTGAGCGTCGCGTTCATCGTCGTGAGCGTCGTGTTCATCGCATCAAGCCGGGCCGTCAAGGCGTCAAATGTACACTTGGCGGCTGTCTGAGCAAGGTCCTGCTGGTCGAGACGCTCATTGGATGAAGAGAGCGCGGAATCAACCTTCTCGTGCAGCGTCTTTATGTCGTCTTTAAGTCCATCAAGGTCTGCCCGCATGCCTTGCAGCTTGGAGTCCATCTTGTCGTCGTCTCCTGACATGGTTAGCGCAAACACAAGAAAAACAGATCCTACGACAACAAAGATGTGGGTGGAAAGCTCACAAAGATGCTGCGATCAAGTTCTTATCCGTTCTTACCAAGCAACAGGAGCGATCACAGACAACAAGTGGCACCTGTGAAAGATTGGAGCAGCGATTGCCTGGAGAAACAAAAGTCTGCTCGTCGTAGGAATATGTGTAGTTCTGGGTAGGCTGCACTCAAGTCAAGGATTAGCACAATCAAACAATAAATGCAAAGCTGAATAATAGTGCTAAACACGTAACAAAGCTGCTGGTAACAAGTGCCACCCGCGATGGATCAAGGGAAGGCAACAAGGAAGTGGGCTGCAGAAACGGAAAATCTCCCGGGCCGCGTTACGCTGTGTAAACGGCGTTTTTTGGCCTCGAAACCGAGCTCACCTGGCGCTACGCGGGGTGCCCTGTATAGGAAATTTCGTAAGCTTTCCGGGAAAAAAAAGAACGCTGAAATCGGAGATCCGAGCGAAAAGTTATGGCCGTTACAAAACGGGTGTTCGTAACGACACAAACCTGCCAAACGAAAAACCGAACTTTCCAAAAACGAACTGCGCTTTCCCTTTTTTTTTAATTCTTTCCTTTGTCTTTCTTCTCAGAACTTTCCTTTTTTTTTCTTTCCTTTCTTTCTTTTTTTCCTTTGTTTTTCTTTCCTCAAACAGAAACACGAAACCGAGTAGGGTTCGGTTGGATTGGCGGCGCGTGGAGTGCGGCTTGGGAAAGGATAACGAAACCGAGTAGGGTTCGGTTGGAGGGGGTAACGGCGCTGGTGGTGATGATGATTGCGGCGGCGGTGGTGCTGGTGGCGAGGTAGGACAGCGGTGGCGGCGGCGGTGGTGGAGATGGGAAACGGCGGAAGCACAAAGTGACCAGCAACAAATTAACGCGAAGCACACAAATTCAACAACGCAAATTATTGAAAGAAAGTGCAAGGCGAAGAAAGGTTTTGGGACAATGGTCTAACCTGAATATTTTTTTGGGTTTTGTGGACTGTAGGTAATGGAACAACACTCGATAAAAACTCACCGATCAACCTGGAAAGCTGATACCACTTGATAGAGCTGAAGTGCCCGATCTTTCGGTGAGTGGAGGATAATTTTGATTTGGTGGAAGTCGACCCTCACGATCCGACTACGACGAGCGAACCCGAAGCGCCAATGCAATCGCTGAACCAACTCCCTGTGGTTACCGACCCTGTTGCAATCAAGATCAGAACTTCCTGTACGCAATCAAAGAACGAACAAGAAAAAGAAGGCGAGCAATCTTAATATCACTCGAAGGTGGAGTTCTGAATCACGAGGACAGCACGTATTTGTGCGGCCGTGAATGTAGCTAAAAGCTAGATGTAAAACAAAACTCGAGGATGCTAATGTCGGCTATAGGGTTTAATAGCACGGCCACAAGGGAGTTGGGGTCGTGCTACAACCCTAGGACGCGTCCCTAATGGACCCAACTCAATACACGGCCCATTGGGCCAAAATAAGGTGGCGCAACACCTTGGACAGAAAACAGTCCTGACTCAAAATGACGATTGCGGCCGCCTCGGTGAAGATATGAAGGTGAGTCCGGATCCATCTGAAAGTAGACTTGATAAGCTTTCCACCAAGTACTTGATCGCCCAAAACGGAGTCCGGATGAAGTCGTGGCGGCCGTCACAAGTTGACGTTCGTGCGCAGTCCGAATCCAGCCACATATCCTTCATTCTTTAGCACCATGACGTAGTTCAACTCTCTTGCACGAGCCCGAGTGATCGGCCCTGAAGGTGGTGCTTGGGGTGAAGGTGCTGCTGGTGTAGATGTACTGGTGATGTCCTCATCACGTGAAAACTACGAGTAGAGTACTACAAGGACTCTCTTCGTTATGGAAACCAGTCGTATGACTTGTAAACTACTCGGATTGGCTTGTAAAGCACTCTACGAGTTGTAATAGGTTAGGATTCTACTCGGAACCGACCTTGTAACCCTGCCCGCCGTGTATATGAGGCTGGGCAGGGACCCCCTCAAAAGAACACACGATCATTGAATACAAACCACCATACAAGACGTAGGGTATTACGCTATTTCGGTGGCCCGAACCTGTCTAAAATCCTGAGTCACTTGGCCTTTGCGTTCCTGATCTCGACGAAACCCCACCTGAAATCTACTACCTTGGGGTATCCCTCGATAGGATCGACGGTAGAACACCGACATACAGGAAACCCGAACGTGGGGGATTTCAGAGGGTCCAACGGGGCTGTCACCCCCCGTGACCTACCGCGGCCAAACCGTGGGGAACACTCATAATTACTCGTTGATTCCAACCTGAGCCTCATGCTCGCGTTGTTCACAAGACATCGACCGCTCCGGACTATTGAGGCTTGGATCGATGCCGGTATTATAAGAATAGCCGGCGAACCTATACCGAGGCTATGAACATGAAGATCATGCAAGACATGCAACTTTATTCTAATTGAACTAGAGCAAAGTCTAATATAAAAGAGGGCACTTATATCTCTACTACCTATGCAAGGGTATAGGACTAATCTAGCATATAAGCCAAGCATATCATGATAGCAAGAACATGAATATAGCTCAATCATATCATAACTAAGACAAACATTGTATGGAAAAGATATATCATCAAAGTAGATCAAAGTCATCCTAGAACTAAGAGATACAATAGCTTACCCAAGCTCAAAGGAGACCTAGAACCTGAATAGAGCTACTCTAGCCTACTCCACTAAGCCTAGAGCCTATGGAAGAGAGTGAATTTGCCCAAGAGTTGTGTGTCTCATTTGAAGACCTCTCCCTCTTATTTATAGGCTCCAAGCAGCAGCATATCGAGCGAATATTCCCTGCAGCACCTCAGAACCGAACTTGGGAGAGCACCAGGAGCTGACACGTGGAAGCATCTCACGAGAGGAGCCAGAGGCAGTTCGGCCGATCCAAGGGGTCGGCCGACCCCTGCCTGGCCTCCCTCGGATTGTGCTTCTTCAAGGTGGCTGACAGGTGGGTCCCAAGTGTTGTCTGCACGTGCACTCACTGAGTTGGGTCGGTTTGGTCCCTGTGGGCCCCAATCCATGTGATGCACACGTGGCGGCGTCTGATTTGTCGAGAGGTTGTCACTTGGATCCATGAGGTGGATTCTTCTCCATTTTCCTTTATTTATGCAGCAAAACACCTACAACCAAATCTTCTCCTATGATATGTGGAACTACATTATTCGATAGGAAATATGCGTGTTGGCATTGCAAATCCTTCACTTTAGTAGAGAATGTTGGCGGATATTTTGGTACTTAACAGTCGCCAACAAGGACAATCAATCAATAATGTAAAGTTGAATTATAGTGCCAAACACGTTACTGTGCTGCCGAAAACAAGTGCAAAAAGACAGCAACTCGATCTTACGCAATGAAGGGTAGCAAGGGTATGCAGAAACTTCCATGCAACGGTATACTGTCTTAATAATTTTTTTTTGATTTTTTTGAGACCGTCACCTAGAGCTACGCCGGGTGCCCTGTATGGAAAATTTCAAAATCTTTCCATAAAAAAGAACAGTGAAATCAGAGTTCCGAGCGAAAAGTTATGGTCGTTTTGATGACAGGACGTCTGAAGCGGCAGGAACTTTCCAAACGAAACCGATCGAGATTAGGCAACCTCCTTGCTGTTTTTTTTGTTTATTTCTCTCTTTTTTTAATTGATTGCTTTCCTTTTCTTTAACTTGCCAAAGGAGCAAAGGCCAGGTGGGGCTGGAGATCGTCGGCACACAAGGAAAGGGGGGACGGCGATCAACGGGGGGCGATCTGGTGGGGGGGTTCGGTTAGGAGGGGGGAATTGGGTGTGGTGGATGGAAGGTTCGGTGTGTGTGGTGGGGGGGGGTGCGCAAAGGGGAAAAGTGGCAGAAAAGTAACCAGCAACAATTGAACGCGTAAAGCACACAAATTCAATAATGCAAATTATTGAAAGAAAGTGTAAGGCTCAAAAGGGTGTTGGGACAAGGATGTAACCTGATATTTTTTTTTGGGTTTTTGTGGACTGTAGACAATGGGAAAAAACACCCGATAAACTCACCAATCAACCTAGAAAGCTGATACCACTTGATAGAGCCGGAGTGCCCGATCTTTCGGTGAGTGGGGATAAATTGAACTTGGTGGAAGTCGACCCTCACGATCTGACTACGATGAGAGAAGGGGAGGATCATCTGGTGGCGCTGGAGACGATGCTGCTGGTGAATATGTACTCGTGTTGTAGTTGATATCCTCATCATTATGAAGGTTAAAGACCGTTTCTTAGACTTGTCTACTTTCAATCTCCACAATGACACTCAAGTTACATTTTGGGAGGACAAGTGGTTGGGAAACTTCACTCTCAAAGAACAATACCCGTCTTTATATAACATTGCTAGAAAGAAACAAATATCGGTTGCTCATGTGTTTAGTTCTATACCGCTCAATATAACTTTCCGTAGAGCGTTAGTCTGGTATGAGTTACATAAATGGTATGAGCTGGTTACAAGAGTTGCATTGGTGCAACTCGACGACCAGCGAGACTGTATGAAATGGAGTCTCACTAAAAAAGGAGTGTTTATAGTGCAATCAATGTATAATAATTTAGTAAATCAATCTGCGTTGCCTCTAAATAAGTCTTTGTGGAAGTTAAAGTTACCCCTAAAAATTAAGATTTTTGTTTGGTTCGTACTAAAGGGTGTCATTTTAACAACAGACAATCTGTTGAAGAGAAATTGGAAGGGTGATGACAATTGTTTTTTTTTTGCAACAGCAAGGAAACCATACAACATCTATTCTTTGATTGTCATATTGCAAGATTTGTTTGGAGAGTAGTACAAGTTGCATTTGGTTTACAACCCCCAAGGAACACAACAAATGCATTCGAAGTCTGGTTACCACAAGTAGACCCAATATTACGATCTCAAGTTTGCGTGGGAATGAGTGCAATTTTTTGGTCTATATGGTTTAGTAGAAATAATGTGGTCTTTGATAAAAAGAAAGATTATACTCTTATCTGCCGGTTATTTTCAACGCCACATATTGGGCACGCTTTTGGTCCATCCTTCAAAAAAAGTGCGACAATCCAAAAATAAAATGGGCATGTCGTATGTTGGAGACAACGGCAATGGAGATTTTCGCCAAGCATGGGTGGTTGTCCCATAATAGGCTTAGCGCTTAGTTGGCCTTTTGAGTTTGCACATGTCTCCTTTTTGTTGCTTTTTGTGGGCTTGTTTTAATCAGCGATATGATGAAACTGTAATAATGAATGGTTGAGTGCAAAACTCATGCAGAGACCGGAATACAAATTTCCTTTTTATAAAAAAACACAGCTGCTAGCACACCACTCACGCACAGCAACAGAAGAATAAAAACACGATTGGATTGAACTATACCCCATCCGAGAACAGCAAATATTAGAGAACACACATACACAAACCTTATGAGCAGGCTGGGCAGAGGGATGTCGCAGGGTTTGGGGTTCCTATTGTCGAGCACGTCGCAGCCTCGCAGGCAAGGATGAATGATGAGGACATGACACACATGAAGAGTCTTAAACACACATGGAAGATATGGAGGACCAAAGAGGTTGATTGGGACCAAGTCCAAGTGTTTCCACGTTTTTCTCCAGGCTATCACGCCACTTTTGGCCTAAGGAAATAAAGAGATTAAATCCAACACGTTTTGGAAACGCTGGATTCGGACTACAGGAAAGTCCTGACTTTCGACTGGCTGCCACGACTTCATCCGGACTCCGTTTGGGGCGTTCAAGTACTTGATAGAAAGCTTATGAAGTCTACTTTCATATGGATCTGGCCTCATGTCAATATCTGTCCTGAGTCGGCCGAAATCATCAAATAATTGACCGAAGGTTTTTCTGTCCAGGTGCTGCGCCACCTTATTTTGGCCCACGGGCCGTGTATCAAGTTGGGTCCATTAGGGACGCGTCCTAGGGTTGGAGCACAACCCCAGCACCCCTGTGGACATCCTCCCCCTATCATATACCTCCTAGCCGCCGCCAAGGACACTTGGGTTTTGTTTCACATCTAGCTTTAGCTACACCGAACACGCACAAACACGTGCTGTCCTCGTGTGATTCAGAACCCCACCTTCGAGTGTATTAAGATTGCTCGCCTTCTTTTTCTTGTTCGTTCTTTGATTGCGTACATGAAGTTTTGATCTTGATTGCAACAGGGTCGGTAACCACAGGGAGTTGGTTCAGCGATTGCATTGGCGCTTCGGGTTCGCTCGTCGTAGTCGGATCGTGAGGGTCGACTTCCACCAAATCAAAATTATCCTCCACTCACCGAAAGATCGGGCACTTCAGCTCTATCAAGTGGTATCAAAAGTCCAGGTTGATCGGTGAGTTTTATCGAGTGTTGTTCCATTACCTACAGTCCACAAAAACCAAAAAAAAAATTCAGGTTAGATCATTGTCCCAACACCATTCTTCGCCTTGCACTTTCTTTCAATAATTTGCGTTGTTGAATTTGTGTGCTTCATGTTCAATTGTTGCTGGTTACTTTGTGCTTCCACCGCCGCCGCCACCACCTCCCGCCGCCGCTGCCACCACCACACGCCGCCGCCGCCGCTGCTCTACATCTTCACCACAAACCCTACAACCCCACGCCGCTCATCCGAGTCCTATTCGATTCGGCCGCCACGCGTTCGCAGTTTGGAAAGAGATAGAAAAGAAAAAGGAAAGAAAAAAAGGAAAGAAAAAGGGAAATAAAAAAGGATAGTTTTGAAAAGAAAGAAAAAGGAAAGAATAAAAAAAAGGAATCAGCATTTCGGTTTTCGTTTGGAAGTTTCTTTTTGGCAGTTTCGAACACCTTCACGAAAACGGCCATAACTTTTCGCTCGGATCTCCAATTTCAGCGTTCTTTTTTTTTCCGGAAACCTTACGAAATTTCAGCGCCGGGTGCGGTCGGTTTCGAGGCCAAAAAACACCATTTACACAGCGTAACGTGGCCCAGGAGATTTTCCATTTCTGCATCCCACTTCCTTGTTACCTTTGCTCGATCCATAGCGCGTGGCACTTGTTTCCAGCAGCTTTGTTACGTGTTTAGCACTATAATTCAGCTTTGCATTATTGATTGATTGTGCTAATCCTTGACTGGAGTGCAGCCTAGCCAGAACTACACATATTCCTACGACGAGCAAACTTTGTTTCTCCAGGCAATCGTTGCTCCAATCTTTCGCAGGTGCTACTTGTTGCTTGCAGGTCGCCCCTGTTGCTTGGTAAGAACGGATAAGAACTTGATCGCAGCATCTTTGTGAGCTTTCCATACACACCTTTGTTGCTGTAGAATTTGTTTTTGTGTTTGCGCTAATAATGTCAGGAGACGATGACACGGAATTGCAGAAGGGCTATGGTGGTGACACGGAGCAGGAGGATGGAGAACGCCGTGGTTGTGCCTGCCGTGTGGTATGTAATCCTGTTCAAGATTCATTTGCTAAGATTAAATTTAAGATCCCTTCTTATAATGGCAAATATGATCCTGCTGCATATCTTGATTGGGAATTAGAGGTTGAACAGATTTTTTCATGCCATGATATTTCTGCTAGTGCACAAGTTAAAGCTGCTATTAGTGAATTTACTCTTTTTGCTTTAATGTGGTGGCATGAATATAAGCTAAAACATCCCACGGCTATTCCAACCACTTGGGCTCAATTAAAAGCTGCTATGCGACATCGCTTTGTACCTTCATACTTATGCCCGAGATTTGCTTAAACAAATACAGCGATTTCAGCAAGGTCAACGATCTGTTGAGGACTATTACCAGGAGCTGCAAAAAGGTATGATTCGTTGTGGTTTGTTTGAGACGGATGATGCTGCTATGGCACGTTTTTGCGGTGGTTTGAACCACAAAATTCAGGACATGCTTGATTATAAAGATTATGTTGATATGCCCACATTGCTTGAATATGCTTGCAAAGCTGGACGTGAAGTGCAGGAACGCCGCTCGACGACATATAATAATTCTTTTGCAGAACGAAGCCCGACATCCAGCGTAGATCCTGCTCTCCCTGCGCCATCCACACCTAGCACTACACCGCGCGAGAGGACGGCCACACCTACAGCGCCATTGACCACAGGTGCTCCACTCACGGATGGTGAGACCACTTCTGCTGTGCTGAATTTTTCCACACCTCATGCTATCATAGAGCAATTGTTAGTGGAATCATCTCTTGACGAAACTTTGTCACATGATGGTGTGCTTGTTGTTCCTTGTGATAACGATGATTTGTGTGACAATGCTTCTTTGTACATGTTTTAAAATCAAACCCTTGTGCTGAAATTAAACATGATAACATAGAGCAACTATCGGTAGAACCCTTACTTATTTTGCCTTTGTCACAAGATCATTTGCTTGATGATCCTTGTGATGAAGAAGAGTTGTGAGATAATAATTCTTTTGTTCCTATGCCACAATTAATTCATAGTGATGATACACATGCTTTGGAGCCATATAATTATGCTGAAAATAAAATGTTTGTTCGAATTACTTGTGCAAATGATGAACAAAAATTGCTATCTTCTTTAAATATTTTAGGTTATATTGACTTTGTTGTTCTATGTAATCTAAATTGTTTAGAGGTGATTTTTCTTGCACCTAAATTGCCATGCTTATCTAGGAATATATATCACTTCATTGGCAAATATAATCACAAAGGAGAATATATGGTGCATCGAGTTTATATTTGTTCAAATCTGAACTCTTATTTGGTTGGACAACAATGTGATAACTTAGAGGGCTGCTATAACAATAGTCATGTCACATGGAATTTCTCTAGCTTTGTTTTAAAGAAACATGTTCAATCTAAAGAAGGGGAGCCTAGCTGGTTGCTACTTATGCATGCTTTGTCTTTTGTTGGTACTAATCTTGTGCAGGATCATGTTGACAACCATAGTGTGTCGTCCGATCCAGAAGTCTACATTCTTGCTGCAGTGTCTATGCGAGATGACACATTTGACAATTGGAAGCATGGTGACACTCCTCCTCTTAATACATTTGGTTTCTTTTTTTTGCAACCCCGTTCTCCTTTGCGTTGTGCAGGATCGGTTTCAAGTATAATTGACGCCGAGGACGGCTTTTCGTCAAGAAGGGGAGGATGATGAGGACATGACACACATGAAGAGTGTTAAACACACATGGAAGATATGGAGGACCAAAGAGGTTGATTGGGGACCAAGTCCAAGTGTTCTTACGTTTTCTCCAGGCTATCACCTCACTTTTGGCCTAAGGAAATAAAGAGATTGAATCCAACACGTTTTCGAAATGCTGGATTCGGACTACAGGAAAGTCCTGAATTTCGACGGCCGCCACGACTTCATCCGGACACCGTTTGGGGCGTTCAAGTACTTGATGGAAAGCTTATGAAGTCTACATTCATATGGATCCGACTCATGTCCATATCTGTCCTGAGCCGGCCGCAATCTTCAAATCATTGACTGAAGATTTTTCTGTCCAAGTGCTGCGCCACCTTATTTTGGCCCACGGGCCGTGTATCAAGTTGGGTCCATTAGGGACGCGTCCTAGGGTTGGAGCACGACCCCAGCACCCCTGTGGACGTCCTCCCCCTATCATATACCTCCTAGCCGCCGCCAAGAACACTTGGGTTTTGTTTTACATCTAGCTTTAGCTACACCGAACACGCACAAACACGTGCTGTCCTCGTGTGATTCAGAACCCCACCTTCGAGTGTATTAAGATTGCTCGCCTTCTTTTTCTTGTTCGTTCTTTGATTGCGTACAGGAAGTTCTGATCTTGATTGCAACAGGGTCGGTAACCACAGGGAGTTGGTTCAGCGATTGCATTGGCGCTTCGGGTTCGCTCGTCGTAGTCGGATCGTGAGGGTCGACTTCCACCAAATCAAAATTATCCTCCACTCACCGAAAGATCGGGCACTTCAGCTCTATCAAGTGGTATCAAAAGTCCAGGTTGATCGGTGAGTTTTATCGAGTGTTGTTCCATTACCTACAGTCCACAAAAATCAAAAAAAAACAATTCAGGTTAGATCATTGTCCCAACACCATTCTTCGCCTTGCACTTTCTTTCAATAATTTGCGTTGTTGAATTTGTGTGCTTCATGTTCAATTGTTGCTGGTTACTTTGTGCTTCCGCCGCCGCCGCCACCACCTCTCGCCGCCGCTGCCACCACCACACGCCGCCGCCGCTGCTCTACATCTTCACCACAAACCCTACAACCCCACGCCGCTCATCCGAGTCCTATTCGATTCGGCCGCCGCGCGTTCGCAGTTTGGAAAGAGATAGAAAAGAAAAAGGAAAGAAAAAAAAGGAAAGAAAAAAGGAAATAAAAAGGATAGTTTTGAAAAGAAAGAAAAAGGAAAGAATAAAAAAAAGGAATCAGCATTTCGGTTTTCGTTTGGAAGTTTCTTTTTGGCAGTTTCGAACACCTTCACGAAAACGGCCATAACTTTTCGCTCGGATCTCCAATTTCAGCGTTCTTTTTTTTCCGGAAACCTTACGAAATTTCAGCGCCGGGTGCGGTCGGTTTCGAGGCCAAAAAACACCGTTTACACAGCGTAACGTGGCCCAGGAGATTTTCCATTTCTGCATCCCACTTCCTTGTTACCTTTGCTCGATCCATAGCGCGTGGCACTTGTTTCCAGCAGCTTTGTTACGTGTTTAGCACTATAATTCAGCTTTGCATTATTGATTGATTGTGCTAATCCTTGACTGGAGTGCAGCCTACCCAGAACTACACATATTCCTACGACGAGCAAACTTTGTTTCTCCAGGCAATCGTTGCTCCAATCTTTCGCAGGTGCTACTTGTTGCTTGCAGGTCGCCCCTGTTGCTTGGTAAGAACGGATAAGAACTTGATCGCAGCATATTTGTGAGCTTTCCATACACACCTTTGTTGCCGTAGAATTTGTTTTTGTGTTTGCGCTAATGATGTCAGGAGACGATGACACGGAATTGCAGAAGGGCTATGGTGGTGACACGGAGCAGGAGGATGGAGAACGCCGTGGTTGTGCCTGCCGTGTGGTATGTAATCCTGTTCAAGATTCATTTGGTAAGATTAAATTTAAGATCCCTTCTTATAATGGCAAATATGATCCTGCTGCATATCTTGATTGGGAATTAGAGGTTGAACAGATTTTTTCATGCCATGATATTTCTGCTAGTGCACAAGTTAAAGCTGCTATTAGTGAATTTACTCTTTTTGCTTTAATGTGGTGGCATGAATATAAGCTAAAACATCCCACGGCTATTCCAACCACTTGGGCTCAATTAAAAGCTGCTATGCGACATCGCTTTGTACCTTCATATTATGCCCGAGATTTGCTTAAACAAATACAAGCGATTTCAGCAAGGTCAACGATCTGTTGAGGACTATTACCAGGAGCTGCAAAAAGGTATGATTCGTTGTGGTTTGTTTGAGACGGATGATGCTGCTATGGCACGTTTTTGCGGTGGTTTGAACCACAAAATTCAGGACATGCTTGATTATAAAGATTATGTTGATATGCCCACATTGCTTGAATATGCTTGCAAAGCTGGACGTGAAGTGCAGGAACGCCGCTCGACGACATATAATAATTCTTTTGCAGAACGAAGCCCGACATCCAGCGTAGATCCTGCTCTCCCTGCGCCATCCACACCTAGCACTACACCGCGCGAGAGGACGGCCACACCTACAGCGCCATTGACCACAGGTGCTCCACTCACGGATGGTGAGACCACTTCTGCTGTGCTGAATTTTTCCACACCTCATGCTATCATAGAGCAATTGTTAGTGGAATCATCTCTTGACGAAACTTTGTCACATGATGGTGTGCTTGTTGTTCCTTGTGATAACGATGATTTGTGTGACAATGCTTCTGTTGTACATGTTTTAAAATCAAACCCTTGTGCTGAAATTAAACATGATAACATAGAGCAACTATCGGTAGAACCCTTACTTATTTTGCCTTTGTCACAAGATCATTTGCTTGATGATCCTTGTGATGAAGAAGAGTTGTGAGATAATAATTCTTTTGTTCCTATGCCACAATTAATTCATAGTGATGATACACATGCTTTGGAGCCATATAATTATGCTGAAAATAAAATGTTTGTTCCAATTACTTGTGCAAATGATGAACAAAAATTGCTATCTTCTTTAAATATTTTAGGTTATATTGACTTTGTTGTTCTATGTAATCTAAATTGTTTAGAGGTGATTTTTCTTGCACCTAAATTGCCATGCTTATCTAGGAATATATATCACTTCATTGGCAAATATAATCACAAAGGAGAATATATGGTGCATCGAGTTTATATTTGTTCAAATCTGAACTCTTCTTTGGTTGGACAACAATGTGATAACTTAGAGGGCTGCAATAACAATAGTCATGTCACATGGAATTTCTCTAGCTTTGTTTTAAAGAAACATGTTCAATCTAAAGAAGGGGAGCCTAGCTGGTTGCTACTTATGCATGCTTTGTCTTTTGTTGGTACTAATCTTGTGCAGGATCATGTTGACAACCATAGTGTGTCGTCCGATCCAGAAGTCTACATTCTTGCTGCAGTGTCTATGCGAGATGACACATTTGACAATTGGAAGCATGGTGACACTCCTCCTCTTAATACATTTGGTTTCTTTTTTTTGCAACCCCGTTCTCCTTTGCGTTGTGCAGGATCGGTTTCAAGTATAATTGACGCCGAGGACGGCTTTTCGTCAAGAAGGGGAGGATGATGAGGACATGACACACATGAAGAGTGTTAAACACACATGGAAGATATGGAGGACCAAAGAGGTTGATTGGGGACCAAGTCCAAGTGTTCTCACGTTTTTCTCCAGGCTATCACGTCACTTTTGGCCTAAGGAAATAAAGAGATTGAATCCAACACGTTTTCGAAATGCTGGATTCGGACTACAGGAAAGTCCTGAATTTCGACGGCCGCCACGACTTCATCCGGACACCGTTTGGGGCGTTCAAGTACTTGATGGAAAGCTTATGAAGTCTACATTCATATGGATCCGACTCATGTCCATATCTGTCCTGAGCCGGCCGCAATCTTCAAATCATTGACTGAAGATTTTTCTGTCCAAGTGCTGCGCCACCTTATTTTGGCCCACGGGCCGTGTATCAAGTTGGGTCCATTAGGGACGCGTCCTAGGGTTGGAGCACGACCCCAGCACCCCTATGGACGTCCTCCCCCTATCATATACCTCCTAGCCGCCGCCAAGAACACTTGGGTTTTGTTTTACATCTAGCTTTAGCTACACCGAACACGCACAAACACGTGCTGTCCTCGTGTGATTCAGAACCCCACCTTCGAGTGTATTAAGATTGCTCGCCTTCTTTTTCTTGTTCGTTCTTTGATTGCGTACAGGAAGTTCTGATCCTGATTGCAACAGGGTCAGTAACCACAGGGAGTTGGTTCAGCGATTGCATTGGCGCTTCGGGTTCGCTCGTCGTAGTCGGATCGTGAGGGTCGACTTCCACCAAATCAAAATTATCCTCCACTCACCGAAAGATCGGGCACTTCAGCTCTATCAATGAACCTCCGGTAGTCGACCAAGCGCAGATTGCCGCCGCCAATAACAACGACTTCTCCATGGTATGGTGTGATCGGAGGGCTCGCTCGTGGCCTCAATGTCTTCCGTCACCGCCCATAGGTCTCATTTTTCTTGTTCTCTGCCTTCTTGTTACCGTGATGTGGAATCCAAAACAGTTTCAACCAGCTATCCGAGCGTGGCACAACGAGGATGGCGAGCGTGCAGAGAAGAGAATCGATGTTTTTTTTTGGAGCATGGACCCAGCGGGTATCGGGGTATCCGGGGTGAGAAAAAACAGAGGTTTTGTCAGATAACACAGCTACATCGTTGTTTTTTCAGTCTGCTGAAAGTTTCATTAAGCAAATAGGGTCCGTGGGGCTATTGACCTGAAAAGTGGGCCGGCAAGAGGGGTAAGGGGTAGATTTTTGGGTGAGAATTGTTTTCAATTTCGTCGCTCTTTATAGTATACTAGGTCAGTGCCCGTGCGTTGCTACGGGAGAATATATAAGTGAACATTATCAAATTCATGTGCAAGAACCACATGTGCTGCTGGTATTAAATCAAGTATGTGCATAGGTCAGTTAGACACAGTTGTAGGATGACACCCATCTCCTATCATGTTAGGTGACAGCGTGATTTAATGCCATTTTAGTTGTCAAACAATTCCAGTTTCCAATAATGAATTTGGATTGAACAACACACTGCTTAATCCTCAAAGCATATGTTACAGTAGTAGTAAGCTCAATTTCAAGAACAAAAATAAGCAAAATAAAGAGTGTTTTTTTGGCTAACACTAAACATCATGAAAATCAGATTCATATTAGGATTGATCGAGTAGGTGAACCAGAACAAAGAAGCATGAAGCAGGAACAACAATACGAAATAAATTACAAATTGTATCTCACCCTAGATATGTCGTGCACGAAAGGTTGTGCACATATTTCTTTTATCAGACAAATAAACAACAGAGCCAGCTATAGTTGGTGAAATGGCATAAGAACACAACAACAACTCTGCTTCCCGAGTATATCTCATATAAGTTGTTTTGTTATATATATGCAATGGATGCCTGAATGCGAAAGCCATAAAAATATTGTATGAAACTATGGCACACAAACAAATAAATTCATGAAAAAATATTTCCATTCACCATACTCTGAAATTCTGAATTTTATTATACTGTCAAACAAATTTGGTAGCGAATCAGAGATAGTGCGTTCCTTGAGCCACCTGCAGTAAAGAAGCAATCAAACTATCTGGAAACAAAATAAGGGAACCAGAAAACACTACATACTTTGGAGTGCATGAAATTCATTTCTCCCTATGCAAGTGAGGCAAGGTTACAGCCGCAGCAAATTTAGAAAGGAAATAGACTACAAATAACTACCGAAATCCATCAGTTAGAGTGGGTGCAGAAACAATGCATGCCATAGTGATACATGTCAGCTCAAAGCAATGAAACTCATCCACATAGCTACTGAAGAACATATAACATGGAGTCTAATAGAAGATCGAGAGTATCTAAATTAGTATACAAAATTTGAGCCATTTCTAAAATGGAAAATGGTTACGAATAACATGACAACAAGATAACAAATGTAAAGGTGAGAACTGCAAACAATTAATAGTGGTGGTACCATACAGAACTGAGCAAAAACAGTAACCAAGGAGTTTCCTTGCTAATGGTTACACAAGCTCGCTGGAGTACTCACAGTTATGCATGATAATCCGCAACCAATGCTCCATGATGTCAATGGAGTATCGACACCGACCATGCCCAGACTCATTGCAAGGGTGTCTTCAATATTCATCATAAACAGAAAAAAATGGCGATGATTCCCCTTTTAATTCCATGACCAATCGCAAATTCCATGTGAAGCAATTTGTGCACAAAACAACTATTGATGTATCCTTCCTACACTATTTGATCTATTTATGTTGCGTCGGGGATCATACCAGACGTACAGATAACAAGGCTCGAAGAGCAGCACATCTGGAATGAAGTGGCATGCATCAGTGCTAGATCCAGTCGGCCATCGTTGATTTCGTGGTAGAACGTAGCTGGACTACTGCAGGAACGGCGGCCCTGGTGGCAACCTCCCTTCCCCGTAGACCATATATAGCGATGATGCCGTGTCGCTTCTCCTATATATATATATATATATATATATATATATATATATATATATAT
Source organism: Urochloa ruziziensis (assembly GCA_015476505.1). Taxonomy (NCBI): domain Eukaryota; kingdom Viridiplantae; phylum Streptophyta; class Magnoliopsida; order Poales; family Poaceae; genus Urochloa; species Urochloa ruziziensis. The sequence goes on along the minus strand of CM027121.1, from coordinate 36,812,553 downwards.
ATATATATATATATATATATATATATATGGATCTGGGCCAGAGTTGATTGGTGATGTGGCTTAAATCGTGAGAGGATGGGATTATATTTACCTGAAAACACGACAGGATGAAAAGTTGACAAGAGAACGAACCAGAGGTAATCAATTGCATTGTGCGTGCACAATAAAGTATCAACCTCCTCGACGGGGATGGGAATTGTGACAACGGCGATGAGCGTGCGGTCACCAATTCCTGCCGTAACCTAGACTGACCGATCGGGGATCCCGGCTGGAAGAACAGTGATGGTTCATGGCACCGCTAGCTTTTGCCAGTCCCGACGGATCGATTCTGGCAGTAGGCGGCAGCCCTAGGCCGATGCAAACGGTGATGTCGCAATACAAGAAGGTGAGGGTAGCTATGTACTTGCGATGGTGACATCAGGCGCCTAAAATTGCACCGCTTCAGGCGATGAATGTCAGCCCTTGATCTCCAACCGGACGGTGCTCGTATCGTCTTCTACCTCCGTCCATCAGCTCGGCGCTGCAAAAACACCATGCACAACACCACGCACCGCTGCCCCACCCTGCTTGCCTCCATCCATCATGGGCTACATGGTGCCGACGTATGGCCTAGGGTGAACGACGAGAGGAGACCTTGCGATGCGGATGAAGAGACGGCCGAGGGCTTGCGGCGTGAAATTAAAGGGACGAAGACGAGATTGTCGATCGATCTTAGGGCCGAACTCCTCTGGATCTGCTCCATCACGTTAGGCAGTGGGATCAAGCCATCAAGAACGGCAGGCTGCGTTGGGAACGGTTAGTGCAATGCTGTTGCAGGAGGATAGGCCGGAAAAGTAGAAGCAGGTGGTCGAGAAAGGCCACTCCTAGTGGTGGTGGTGCTCTCGACCCGCCGGTGCGCACATCGAGCTGCACCAAGAAAGAGATGGAAACTGAGTGTGGCATCCTCAAGCTCGCCTGGGATATAGGCGTTGACCGATAGATAGCGATGGCGGTTTGGGGAAGATCGTGGCGAGGGAAAAACGGGATGTGGGTGGGAGGCTGTGCGAAACTGAAGCGCGACGCGAACAGAGGCCCATTTGCCGGCGCGTTTTGATTGCAGAGGAGCGACGCGAAGGAGCGCGACACCATCGTCGCGTGGAAACTTTTCGCCAAAAAGTTCTTTTTAGGAGTAGAGATATTCGTGTACCCAACTTTTAGTATGTATGGCCAATGCCTAGCTTGATTTAAAATTTTAACCATGCTGTTTAAAGAATTTCATGAGATCGGCTGAGATATTTGTTGGGGATTAATTACAATTGTTTTGAAAAAGAAAATGATGGCCAGCATAGTTGAATGGGATTCTACTTGGGATTGTTTCTTGGGAAATCAGCCTAACGCCTAGCCTGCAATTGTTACAATCATGTGTCCTGTTAGGCTAATCCCAATTCATAGTATCATGTCACGATATTCAAAGGTGTCATGTCATTTGAATAGATGATGATACAATATTTTATAATGCATTGTATCATAGTGTTGTTTCATAATAATTACAGGCCAATTAATTGCTATGCAAACTGTGTCTATGCCAATGGGTCCAAAACATGTGCATAGTTTTCAAAAGTTGGTTTTCATGCATAAGGTGTATCTCCATAAAGATACAACTTTTAACTCTCTTTTCTTTAACTACTTGCCATGTCACTAAAATGTTCTATGTGACACTTTATTAATAACTACGATACTATCCATTGGGACTGGCCTTATTGTCTAAAATTGTTAGAAAGTGCTCGTATACGGTGCCGTTTGGTTGAGAAATTGTAACGCAAACAGTAACGTTAACAGAAGCAGTGCGATCTGATACAAATTGACTCAGGGCTTGTTTAATTCCGATAAATTGGTGAAAAGTGGTGAAAACTTTTTGCATTGGGCCGCGTGCATAGAGAGAAGAAATGAACTTTTTCCATGAACTTTATTAGTAACTATGATACTATCCATTGGGACTCTTTTGCTTGGTAACATATTAAGAAAACGCTCGTCAAGAGCACACCTCTCTCCTATGGCTGATTGCATATTTAGGCCGCCGCCGTGCAGTGTCACCATGTCCTAGACCCGCCATGGGCACCTCATTGGAAGCATCAGACCTTCCGCAGCGTCCCTTTCTTGGTGCATGCTGCATCGCTGTGTCCCCATGATGAAGCGCCATTTACGGCAAACACAAGCGCTGCCGTCTCCATTTCCAGCAATCATGGGTTCGTGAGGAAGCACTCACGGGGACGACGAAGCAGCGTGAGCCCCCCGGTGGGCGCCGTGAGATGCAGCGCAAGCGAGTTGCCGCCGCCGTTGTCTGCGAGGGAGGGGAGGAGCAGTGCGAGTGAGGTTTTTTTTCTTTTTTGAGTGTCGCGAGACGGTGAGAGAGTTGCTCTGGGATCGGATAACTCAACGAGGTGGGCGGTATCCGTGTTCTGTAGGCCACACGGTAATGCTCTGGCCCGGACATCCGATTGATAATTTCCGTTGGACGGTTCGTGTGTAATATTGCAACATGTGGTTTTTAATGTTTCACTCGCTGATTTTTAATGTTGTAGTGTTCTGTTCTAAGAATGTTTCATGAAACATGCATTAAATGTTGTGGCAGGAATTTTTACTCCATCACATCCAGACGTTTCGCTATGTTTCGGTAGGACTTTTTCAATGTTGCAGTTGCATGATAGTGATGTTCCAATAGCTTTGTTTCGATATTGCACAAAATTGAACGATGTTGCATGGAACAGGGCCCCGATGTTGCGGCGGGAATTTGATGAGGACATCACCAGGTCCAATATGACCATATTAATGCTTTATAAACCAAAGGTGAATGATCCTATATCATGATAATCTTAGTTACATTCGATGAATCGATGCTGCGTCATGATATGTGTTCTTTCTCATTTTCAGAAATAAATGCATGGATTAAAAAGAGTATCAAACATACATGGAAGGCATGGAGGACCAAAGAAGTTGATTGGAGACCAAGTCCAAGTATTCTCACGTCTACCACCAGGGCACCACGTCACATTGGCCAAGGGAAGGAAAGAGATCAAGTCCAACACGTTTTGGAAAGGCTGGATTCGGACTGCAGGAAAGTTCTGATTTGCGTCGGCCGCCACGACTTCATTCAGACTCCGTTTTGGCGGTCAAGTACTTGATGGAAAGCTTATCAAGTCTACTTTTATATGGATCCAGACTTATGTCCATATCTGCTCCGAGGCGGCCACTATCGTCGATTTACTATAGATACCTTTTCTGCCAACGGTGTTGCGTCACCTGTTTTTGGTCCGATGGGCCGTGTATCAAGTTGAGCCCAATAGGGGCACGTCCTAGGGTTGTGACGACCCCCCCCCCCCCACCAGGTGGTCCTGGTCGTTCTCTACTCTCTCATATACCTCCATCGCCGCCACAAACAGATCGGGTTTTGTTTAGTTGAAAGTTTAGCCATTGCTACTTGCTTGTAAGCGCGCGTGCCGGTCCAGCCGCCCATCTTCTTGTATCCAGAACCTCACCTTTGTGAGTTCAGATTGGTAGATATTGCAATTGAGTTGCTTGGTTCTACACTTGTTCTTCGATTGCTTGCAGGAATTACCCTAGTGGTTTGGTTGATCGTGCTCCACAAGATCGAGGCGACCGCTGGACGGTTGCTAAGGTGCAGCGTCCATGACGAACCAGATTTTCGTAACCGAGAATCTGACTCTCTGTACCCTTGTGATAGTCCCTGGATCAGTAGCTATCACGTACAGAACTCATCTCAGCATAATATCATAGTCATACAAAGAATTTAGATTACAAGGAGAGATTTACATCCATACCAATATGGAAATACGAGTATTGTACAAGCCTCATAGGCTGAGTGACAAGCGGAAATCCTGCGTAGCGGTAGCTAAGTCTTCGTCTTCATTCCACAGGCAACCTTGAGCGAAGCAGCGCTACCCATCTAACACATTCGGACTTGAACACCAAGTCCTAACCTGCAACTCACAAACTATCCCCAAGGAATGGGATAGGTTCACGTCACCATCTGTATGCAAGATTTAAGTGGCCTATATTCTAAAGGGGTAAAAGTATATCAAGGAAAGGCTCGGGTTTTCTATGCAGCTGCAAAGTATAAAATACCATCATCATCATCCCCATCCAAATCACAACAGCACGGGCTATTCTGGCGCACCAGACTCCGGTCTCAACCTCACCACCTTCTCCTCTCGAGTCGATGGGAAAGCTTCAGACCTTTCCGATCTCAACGGCAAACGCCGGACCTTATCCTGAACTAGTAGTTCTCATCCCAACCTGTAGTTTTAGAAGAGGGAGAGATAGAAAGTCCCAAAACACTAATCAGAAGAAGCCGGTAAATAGGGGGTGTCCATGACCGAGGACGCGGCTATACGTATAGATTCTAACTCTGCAGAGCGTGTACACCTGGAACCCACAACCATGACTCCCTAATCAGACCGGTACCATCCTGTATTCCCGGACTTGGACCCATTCGGTAAACCGAACGATCCGGGATCGTGAGTCCCTAGCACCACATAGGCGCTGAGAGTCTCGGAAACAAGGGCTGAACGCAGCCAGGCTCCGCACACCCTCGTGAAACGGCAAGACCAATCCTAACACACTACTCCGCAGCAATGGTACCGACTAACTAGAGAATGGCTGGAACCCCTCCCATAAGGGTAAGCGGTGCGTACGTAAAAGTCTAGTAACCAGGTCCAACCGACTCGGCCTAGGTTAGACCAAGCAAGTCCCCGTCAAATGCGTATCCACACAGTGGTCCGCGAATCGGCACCCATCATAGGTATGGCCGCTCAACTCCTTAAGTCCATCCATATCACAAATCATATCACAAGTGCCCACTACAGTACAAGATGTGTCCAAAGGCCTCTAAGCCCCGACCCGAAGGTCGGTTAATGTCTGCTCACTCCAGCCGGGGGTTCGAAACTCTCCAAGTTTTCCCACCCAAAATACTCACGCCAAGAGGTTTGAAGCCACCACTATATCCCACACATGCAAACATAGCAATTATATATAGTGTAGTTGGCTATTAAGGAATCAGGATATATAAATAGGCTATGCGGGCTCATCATCATATCATCCATGCAATAAAGCGCTAGCATTTCTACTTGCAATGCCTAATAGGTACAAAGAAGCAGAATGGGCGTGAACCTGAAGTATCGTCCTTATTTTCGTCTTCAACGTAGTCAACGTCGTCGAAGAAGTCCAGGTCCTCCAGGGATCCTATTGGACGCAAAAACAAATAAACATCGACATCTACTAGCAAATAAACTCCAAATAAGAATCAATAAAGATTCAAATAACAGCAAACTCTATTCTATCGTGTTCGTCATGATTTTAGAAAAACTGAAACTGGTTTCATATTTTTCTGAGCTACGGTTGATTTATTATGAATTTCTGAAGTTTAAATCCATTTTCAGGACTTATAAATCGTTTCGGAAAAAGAAACAAAAGTTAGACACAAGTTAGCAGCTGGGGTTTGTCAATTGTCGGCTCGGGGTGATGAGGACATGACACACATGAAGAGTGTTAAACACACATGGAAGATATGGATGACCAAAGAGGTTGATTGGGACCAAGTCCAAGTGTTCCCACGTTTTTCTCCAGGCTATCACGTCACTTTTGGCCTAAGGAAATAAAGAGATTGAATCCAACACGTTTTGGAAACGCTGGATTCGGACTACAGGAAAGTCCTGACTTTCGACGGCCGCCACGACTTTATCCGGACTCCGTTTGGGGCGTTCAAGTACTTGATGGAAAGCATATGAAGTCTACATTCATATGGATCTGGCCTCATGTCCATATCTGTCCTGAGGCGGCCGCAATCGTCAAAAGGTTTTTCTGTCCTGGTGCTGCGCCACCTTATTTTGGCCCACGGGCCGTGTATCAAGTTGGGTCCATTAGGGACGCGTCCTAGGGTTGGAGCACGACCCCAACACGCCTATGGACGTCCTCCCCCTATCATATATCTTCTAGCCGCTGCCAAGAACGCTCGGGTTTTGTTTTACATCTAGCTTTAGCTACACCGAACACGCACAAACACATGCTGTCCTTGTGTGATTCAGAACCCCACCTTCGAGTGATATTAAGATTGCTCGCCTTCTTTTTCTTGTTCGTTCTTCGATTGTGTACAAGAAGTTGCTGATCTTGATTGCAACAGGTTCGGCAACCCAGGGAGTTGGTTCAGCGATTGCATTGGCGCTTCGGGTTCGCTCGTCGTAGTCGGATCGTGAGGGTCGACTTCCCCCAAATCGAAATTACCTCCACTCACCGAAAGATCAGGCACTTCAGCTCTATCAACTGGTATCAAAAGTCCAGGTTGATCGGTGAGTTTTATCGAGTGTTGTTCCATTACCTACCGTCCACAAAAACCAAAAAAAAACAATTCAGGTTAGATCATTTTCCCAACACCAGTCTTCGCCTTGCACTTTCTTTCAATAATTTGCGTTGTTGAATTTGTGTGCTTCGCGTTCAATTGTTGCTGGTTACTTTGTGCTTCCACCGCCGCCTCCACCACCACCTGTTATCGCTGCAACAACCACACGCCGCCGCTCATCCGAGTCCTACTCGGTTCGGCTGCCGCGCGTTCGCAGTTTGGAAAGAGATAGAAAAGAAAAAGGAAAGAACAAAAGGAAAGAAAAAAGAGGAAAGAAAAAAAAGAAATAAAAAAAGGAAAGTTTTGAAAAGAAAGAAAAAGGAAAGAATAAAAAAAGGAATCAGCAGTTCGGTTTTCATTTGGAAGTTTCTTTTTGGCAGTTTCGAACACCTTCACGAAAACGGCCATAACTTTTCGCTCGGATCTCCGTTTTCAGCGTTCTTTTTTTCCGAAAAGCTTACGAAATTCTCCTATATGGGCTCCGGAAGATTTCCCGTTTACACAGCGTACCGGGCTCCGGAAGATTTCCCGTTTCTGCATACCCACTTGTTCCCTTTGCTTGCTCCATAGCGCGTTGCACTTGTTTCCAGCAGCTTTGTTACGTGTTTAGCACTATAATTTAGCTTTGCATTATTGTTTGATTGTGCTAATCCTTGACTTGAGTGCAGCCTACCCAGAACTACACATATTCCTACGACGAGCCGACTTTGTTTCTCCAGGAAATCGCTGCTCCAATCTTTCGAAGGTGCTACTTGTTGCATGCAGGTCGCCCCTGTTGCTTGGTAAGAACGGATAAGAACTTGATCGCAGCATCTTTGTGAGCTTTCCATACACACCTTTGTTGCCGTAGGATTTGTTTTTGTGTTTGCACTAATCATGTCAGGAGACGATGACACGGAATTGCAGAAGGGCTATGGTGGTGACGCGGAGCAGGAGGATGGAGAACGCCGCGGTCGTGCCCGCCGTGTGGTATGTAATCCTGTTCATGATTCATTTGCTAAGATTAAATTTAAGATCCCTTCTTATAATGGCAAATATGATCCTGCTGCATATCTTGATTGGGAATTAGAGGTTGAACAGATTTTTTCATGCCATGATATTCCTGCTAGTGCACAAGTTAAAGCTGCTATTAGTGAATTTACTCTTTTTGCTTTAATGTGGTGGCGTGAATATAAGCTAAAACATCCCACGGCTATAACAACCATTTGGGCTCAATTAAAAGCTGCTATGCGACATCGCTTTGTACCTTCATATTATGCCCGAGATTTGCTTAAACAAATACAGCGATTTCAGCAAGGTCAACAATCTGTTGAGGACTATTACCAGGAGCTGCAAAAAGGTATGATTCGTTGTGGTTTGTTTGAGACGGATGATGCTGCTATGGCATGTTTTCGCGGTGGTTTGAACCGCGAAATTCAGGACATGCTTGATTATAAAGATTATGTTGATATGCCCACATTGCTTGAAATTGCTTGCAAAGCTGAACGTGAAGTGCAGGAACGCCGCTCGACGACATATAATAATTCTTTTGCAGAACAAAGCCCGACATCCAGCGTAGACCCTGCTCTCCCTGCGCCATCCACGCCTAGCACTACACCGCACGAGAGGACGGTGATAGAGCTGGAGTGCCCGATCTTTCGGTGAGTGGAGATAATTTCGACTTGGTGGAAGTAGACCCTCACGATCGGACTACGACGAGCAAAACCCGAAGCGCCAATGCAATCGATGAACCAACTCCCTGTGGTTACCGACCTTGTTGAAGCAAAATCAGCCTGATCACGAAGATCAATTCCTGTATGCAATCGAAGAACGAACAAGAAAAAGAGGTGAGGAATCTTAATATCACTCGAAGGTGGAGTTCTGAATCACACGAGGACAGCACGTATTTGTGCGTGTTCGGTGTAGCTAAAGCTAGATGTAAAACAAAACTCAAGACTTCTTGGCAGCGGCTAGGAGGTATATGATAGGGGGAGGACGTCCACAGGGGTGCTGGGGTCGTGCTCCAACCCTAGGACGCGTCCCTAATGGACCCAACTTGATACACGGCCCGTGGGCCAAAATAAGGTGGCGCAGCACCTGGACAGAAAAACCTTCGGTCAATGATTTGACGATTTCGGCCGCCTCAGGACAGTTATGGATATGATGCCAGATCCATATGAAAGTAGAGTTCATAAGCTTTCCATCAAGTACTTGAACGCCCCAAACGGAGTCAGGACTTTCCTGCAGTCCGAATCCAGAGTTTCCAAAACGTGTTGGATTCAATCTCTTTATTTCCTTAGGCCAAAAGTGACGTGATAGCCTGGAGAAAAATGTGGGAACACTTGGACTTAGTCCCCAATCAACCTCTTTGGTCCTCGATATCTTCATGTGTGTTTAACACTCTTCATGTGTGTCATGTCCTCATCATCCTCCCCTTCTTGACGAAAAGCCGTCCTCGGCGTCAATTGTACTTGAAACCGATCCTGCACAACGCAAAGGAGAACGGGGTTGCAAAAAAAAAGAAACCAAATGTATTGAGAGGAGGAGTGTCACCATGCTTCCAATTGTCAAATGTGTCATCTCGCATAGACATTGCAGCAAGAATGTAGACTTCTGGATCGGACGACACACTATGGTTGTCAACATGATCCTGCACAAGATTAGTACCAACAAAAGACAAAGCATGCATAGGTAGCAAGCAGCAAGGCTCCCCTTCTTTAGATTGAACATGTTTCTTTAAAACAAAGCTAGAGAAATTCGATGTGACATGATTATTGTTATTGCAGCCCTCTAAGTTATCACATTGTTGTCCAACCAAAGAAGAGTTCAGATTTGAACAAAAATAAACTCGATGCACCATATATTCTCCTTTGTGATTATATTTGCCAATGAAGTGATATATATTCCTAGATAAGCATGGCAATTCAGGTGCAAGAAAACTCTCCTCTAAACAATTTAGATTACATAGAACAACAAAGTCAATATAACCTAAAATATTAAAGAAGATAACAATTTTTGTTCATCATTTGCACAAGTAATTGGAACAAACATTTTATTTTCAGCATAATTATATGGCTCCAAAGCATGTGTATCATCACTATGAATTAATTGTGGCATAGGAACAAAAGAATTATTATCACACAACTCTTCTTCATCACAAGGAACATCAAGCAAATGATCTTGCGACAAAGGCAAAATTAGTAAGGGTTCTATCGATAGTTGCTTTATGTTATCATGTTTAATTTCAGCACAAGGTTTTGATTTTAAAACATGTACAACAGAAGCATTGTCACACAAATCATCGTTATCACAAGGAAAAACAAGCACACCATCATGTGACAAAGATTCGTCAAGAGATGATTCCACTAACAATTGCTCTATGATAGCATGAGGTGTGGAAAAATTCAGCACAGCAGAAGTGGTCTCACCATCCGTGAGTGGAGCACCTGTGGTCGACGGCGTTGTAGGTGTGGCCGTCCTCTCACGCGGTGTAGTGCTAGGCGTGGATGGCGCAGGGAGAGCAGGATCTACGCTGGATGTCGGGCTTCGTTCTGCAAAAGAATTATTATATGTCGTCGAGCGGCGTTCTTGCACTTCACGTTCAGCTTTGCAAGCATATTCAAACAATGTGGGCATATCAACATAATCTTTATAATCAAGCATGTCCTGAATTTCACGGTTCAAACCACCGCGAAAATGTGCCATAGCAGCATCATCCGTCTCAAACAAACCACAACGAATCATACCTTTTTGCAGCTCCTGGTAATAGTCCTCAACAGATTGTTGACCTTGCGAAATCGCTGTATTTGTTTAAGCAAATCTCGGGCATAATATGAAGGTACAAAGCGATGTCGCATAGCAGCTTTTAATTGAGCCCAAATGGTTGTTATAGCCGTGGGATGTTTTAGCTTATATTCACGCCACCACATTAAAGCAAAAAGAGTAAATTCACTAATAGCAGCTTTAACTTGTGCACTAGCAGGAATATCATGGCATGAAAAAAATCTGTTCAACCTCTAATTCCTAATCAAGATATGCAGCAGGATCATATTTGCCATTATAAGAAGGGATCTTAAATTTAATCTTAGCAAATGAATCATGAACAGGATTACGTACCACACGGCAGGCACGACCGCGGCGTTCTCCATCCTCCTGCTCTGTGTCACCACCATAGCCCTTCTGCAATTTCGTGTTATCGTCACCTGATATGATTAGCGCAAACACAAAAACAAATCCTACGGCAACAACGGTGTGTATGGAAAGCTCACAAAGATGCTGCGATCAAGTTCTTATCCGTTCTTACCAAGCAGCAGGGGCGACCTGCAAGCAACAAGTAGCACCTGCGAAAGATTGGAGCAGTGATTGCCTGGAAAAACAAAGTCGTCTCGTCGTGGGAACATGTGTAGTTCTGGGTAGGCTGCACTCCAGTCAAGGATTAGCACAATCAAACAATAATGCAAAGCTGAATTATAGTGCAAAACACGTAACAAAGCTGCTGCAAAAAAGTGCCACGCACCATGGATCGAGCAAAGGTAACAAGGAAGTGGGATGCAAAAACGGAAAATCTCCTGGGCCTCGTTACGCTGTGTAAACGGCATTTTTTGGCCTCAAAACCTACCGCACCCGGCGCTGAAATTTCGTAAGGATTTCGGGAAAAAAAAAGAACGCTAAAATCGGAGATCTGAGCGAAAAGTTATGCCCGTTTTCGTGAAGGTGTTCGAAACTGTCAAAAAGAAACTTCCAAACGAAAACCGAACTGCTGATTCCTTTTTTTTATTCTTTCCTTTTTCTTTCTTTTCAAAACTATCCTTTTTCATTTCCTTTTTTCTTTCCTTTTTCTTTTCTATCTCTTTCCAAACTGCGAACGCGCGGCGGCGGCGGCTGGAGGTGGTGGCGGCGGCGGCGGAAGCACAAAGTAACCAGCAACAATTGAACGCGAAGCACACAAATTCAACAACGCAAATTATTGAAAGAAAGTGCAAGGCGAAGAATGGTGTTGGGACAATGATCTAACCTGAATTGTTTTTTTTGTTTTTGTGGACTGTAGGTAATGGAACAACACTCGATAAAACTCACCGATCAACCTGGACTTTTGATACCACTTGATAGAGCTGGAGTGCCCGATCTTTCGGTGAGTGGAGATAATTTCGACTTGGTGGAAGTAGACCCTCATGATCCGACTACGACGAGCAAAACCCGAAGCGCCAATGCAATCGCTGAACCAACTCCCTGTGGCTACCGACCTTGTTGAAGCAAGATCAGCCTGATCACGAAGATCAATTCCTGTACGCAATCGAAGAACGAACAAGAAAAAGAGGCGAGGAATCCTAATATCACTCGAAGGTGGAGTTCTGAACCACACGAGGACAGCACGTATTTGTGCGTGTTCGGTGTAGCTAAAGCTAGATGTAAAACAAAACTCAAGACTTCTTGGCAGCAGCTAGGAGGTATATGATAGGGGGAGGAAGTCCACAGGGTTGTTGGGGTCGTGCTCCAACCCTAGGACGCGTCCCTAATGGACCCAACTTGATACACGGCCCGTGGGCAAAAATAAGGTGGCGCAGCACCTGGACAGAAAAATCTTCGGTCAATGATTTGATGATTGCGGCCGCCTCAGGATAGATATGGAGATAAGACCGGATCCATATGAAAGTAGACTTCATAATCTTTCCATCAAGTACTTGAACGCCCCAAACGGAGTCCGGATGAAGTCGTGGCGGCAGTCGAAAGTCAGGACTTTCCTGCAGTCCGAATCCAGCGTTTCCAAAACGTGTTGATTCAATCTCTTTATTTCCTTAGGCCAAAAGTGACGTGATAGCCTGGAGAAAAACGTGGGAACACTTGGACTTGCTCCCCAATCAACCTCTTTGGTCCTCCATATCTTCCATGTGTGTTTAACACTCTTCATGTGTGTCATGTCCTCATCAGACGGCCACACCTACAGCGCCGTCGACCACAGGTGCTCCACTCACGGATGGTGAGACCACTTCTGCTGTGCTGAATTTTTCCACACCTCATGCTGTCATAGATCACTTGTTAGTGGAATCATCTCTTGACGAATCTTTGTCACATGATGGTGTGCTTGTTGTTCCTTGTGATAACGATGATTTGTGTGACAATGCTTCTGTTGTACATGTTTTGAAATCAAACCCTTGTGCTGAAATTAAACATGATAACATAGAGCAACTATCGGTAGAACCCTTACTAATTTTGCCTTTGTCACAAGATCATTTGCTTGATGTTCCTTGTGATGAAGAAGAGTTGTGTGATAATAATTCTTTTGTTCCTATGCCACAATTAATTCATAGTGATGATACACATGCTTTGGAGCCATATAATTATGCTGAAAATAAAATGTTTGTTCCAATTACTTGTGCAAATGATGAACAAAAATTGCTCTCTTCTTTAAATATTTTAGGTTATATTGACTTTGTTGTTCTATGTAATCTAAGTTGTTTAGAGGAGAGATTTCTTGCACCTGAATTGCCATGCTTATCTAGAAATATATATCACTTTATTGGCAAATATAATCACAAAGGAGAATATATGGTGCATCGAGTTTATATTTGTTTAAATCTGAACTCTTCTTTGGTTGGACAACAATGTGATAACTTAGAGGGCTGCAATAACAATAATCATGTCACATGTCCATATCCTGACTTTCGACGGCCGCCACGACTTTATCCTGACTCCGTTTGGGGCATTCAAGTACTTGATGGAAAGCTTATGAAGTCTACTTTCATATGGATCCGGCCTCATGTCCATATCTGATGAGGACATGACACACATGCATACGACCATGATTGGGTCACGCATCAGTGAAACAGGAGTCCAACAAGTTTGTCCAAGTCATGAGGGAGGCCCAAGGCTAATCCAATTCGAGTCACCAAGGTGGAGGCCCAAAGGAACTCAAGTTTCGAGTCCACCTCAGAGTCCAGGAACAGTGCGTACTAAAATTGACGCCCAGGCAGCATACGGAGTACGTTTTCGACGTTCTATATATGGATGGAACGAGATTTTCATAGAGCTTCCAATGGCACCGGTTTCAGGCCCAAATTCTATCTGAGTCGACGGCAATCACAGAAACAAGTGGACGTTCAGAATCTGTCAAAGTGCTGCGGGCTAAGTTGGCTCTGTATCGTGTCGGGCCTTAAGCCCAAGTTGTGGCCGACCCCATGGTCGCCCCCAACCCTAGGAGGACGTCCTCCTAGCTCATATATTCAGTAGTCGCCGCCACATTAGGGCTTTAGTTTTGTTTTACATCTAGCTTTAGCTACACCGAACACGCACAAATACGTGTTGTCCTCGTGTGATTCAGAACTCCACCTTCGAGTGATATTAAGATTGCTCGCCTCTTTTTCTTGTTCGTTCTTCGATTGCGTACAAGAATTGATCTTTGTGATCAGGCTAATCTTGCTTCAACAAGGTCGGTAACCACAGGGAGTTGGTTCAGCGATTGCATTGGCGCTTCGAGTTTGCTCGTCGTAGTCGGATCGTGAGGGTCTACTTCCACCAAGTCGAAATTATCTCCATTCACCGAAAGATCGGGCACTCCAGCTCTATCGAGTGGTATCAAAAGTCCAGGTTGATCGGTGAGTTTATCGAGTATTTTTCATTACCTACAGTCCACAAAACCAAAACAAAAATTTATCAGGTTAGATCCTTGTCCCAGCATACTTTTTAGCCTTGCACTCTCTTTCAATAATTTGCTTTGTTGAATTTGTGTGCTTACGCGTTCAATTGTTGCTGGTCGCATTGTGTTCTTGCCGCCGCCGTTTTGTTTTTCATCCCTGCTATTCACGCCACTTTCCCTGCCTTCCATCCTTTCCATCTTTGGTTCACGTTTTTACCCACCACCAAATCGCCGTTACGCCCTGATCACGCCCGCCGCCCCTGCCTTTCGGTTTTTCCTTTGGCACGGTAAAAAAAAAGAAAGTAAAGATCGAACAGCGTCCCAAGTTCCCACGACGCAGTTTGCGTTGTGCCTTCCTGTCTAGTTGTGACGTCCCTTCGTTGATTTGGACTCCGTTTTTGGGCAAGTCCAAAAAAAGAAAGAAAGAACGAAAGGGGGACAGTTTCCATAACAAAGACCGATCCCTACATCTACTCGGTTTCCCTCTGCGCCGTTTTAGTCGGCCGCGCCCTGTTGCCGTGCTCGTTACTCCACGTGCCGATTTTTCTTTTTCCCCGGGATCACGCCAGCCTCCCACGCGCCAACTTCCCTGACTACGTGATCGCGCCGTTTCCCTTTTTTTCTCGTGGCCGTGCACGTCCAAAGAAAAAAAGGAAGGAAAACAATCTAAAAAAAGAGAGAAAACCTGAGCTGAGGCAGCAGAGAGTCTGCACTTGATCGGTCATTGACTCACGCCGTTCCTCTGTTCATTTTGGGCACCTCTAATAAAAAAAGAAAAGATCACGAGGAAACCGAAACAAAGGGGCGATCTCATTTTGGGGGCTAGACTATCGTGACACTGTTTTTCTCCGTTTCCTCTCCATCTTGTGTTTCCATTGCACCTTGTTTCCAGCAACTTTTATTACGTGTTTTAGCACTATAATTCAACTTTGCATTATTGATTGATTGTGCTAATCCTTGACTGGAGTGCAGCCTACCCAGAACTACACATATTCCTACGACGAGCCGACTTTGTTTCTCCAGGCAATCGCTACTCCAATCTTTCGCAGGTGCTACTTGTTGCTTGCAGGTCGCCCCTGTTGCTTGGTAAGAACGGATAAGAACTTGATCGCAGCATCTTTGTGAGCATTCCATCTACACCTTTGTTGCCGTCGGATTTGTTTTTGTGTTTGCGCTAATCATGTCAGGAGACGTCAACGGCTTCGTGGCACGATTCGATGCATGGTCCATGTCGGTCACGGCGTTGCACAAGGACTATGACAGTGACATGGAGCTAGACGATGGAGATCGCCACGGTTGTACCCACCGTGTGGTATGTCATCCACACATTGACTCATTTGCTACGATTAAATTTAATATACCCTCTTATAATGGCAAATATGATCTGCTGCATATCTTGATTGGGAATTAGAGGTCCAACAGAATTTTTCATGCCATGATATTCCTGCTAGTGCACAAGTTACAGCTGCTATTAGTGCATTTACTGATATTGCTTTAATTTGGTGGCATGATTATAAACAAAGACACCCCACTGCCATTCCCACCACTTGGGCTCAATTAAAAACTGCTATGCGACATAGATTTGTTCCTTCCTATTATGCCCATGATTTGCTCAATAAACTTAAGCGTTGTCAGCAAGGTTCACAATCTGTTGAGGAATATTATCAGGAATTACAAAAGGGTATGATTCGTTGTGGTTTATGTGAGACAGACGATGCTGCTATGGCACGTTTTCGTCGTGGCTTTAACCGCGAAATTCAGGACATACTTGATTATATAAGTTATGCTGATATGACCACATTGTTTGAATATGCTTGGCGAGCTGAACGTGAAGTGCAGGGACGCCGCTCGAAGACATATGCTAAATCTTTTGCAGGACGAACCCCGGCATCCATCGCAGCTCCTACTCTCCCCGCGCCATCCACGGCTAGCACTACATCGCATGAGAGGACGACCAAACCTGCAGCACCCTCGATCACAGGCAGTGCTTCTTCCATAACCTCATGTGCAAATTCAGAACCATCACTTCACAATGCACCTATTTCTCTTATTGAAATTGAGAGCAAAGGTACTGCTCAAGGTGCTCCACTCACGGGTGGTGAGACTTCTTCTGATGTGCTGAATTTTTCCACAACCCATGCTATCATGGAGCAATTGTTAGTGGAACCATCTCTTGATTTATCTTTGTCGCATGATGTGCTTGCTGTTTCTTGTGCTAAAGATGAATCGTTTGATAATGCAGCAGTGTTACATTTTTTGGAACCAAATATTTCTGCTGCACATAAACATGTTATGCATATTGCTGTGCCAATGATGAGCTAAAACTGCTGTCTTCTTTACATACTTTGGGTTACATCGAATTTCATGATTTGTGTAATCTAGATTGTTTAGAAGAGAGACTTTTTTAAATATGCTGACTTGCCATGCTTTTCTAGACATACATATCATATTATTTGCAAATATAGCAACAAGGGAGCATATATGATACATCGAGTATACATTTGTGCAAATTTGAATTATCCTTTCGTTGTGCAAAATTTTAATCCACTAGAGGGCAGCAATACAACAAATATTCTTCCATATTCCTTTAGCTCTATTTTGGTGCACCAAGTTTACTCCCAAGAAGGGGAGCATTGCTGGTCACAAACTGTGCCTGCTTTGTCTTTTGTTGGTACTAATCTTGTGCAGGATCATGTTGACAAACATTGTGTGTCGTCCGATCATGAAACCTACATGCTCGCTAAAATGTCTATGCGAGATGACACATTCGCCAATCGGAAACGTGGTGACAATCCCCCTCTCAATACTTTTGGTTTCCTTTGTTTTCGCAACCCCGTTCTCCTTTGTGTTGTGCAGGATCGGTTTCATGTACAATCGACGCCGAGGACGGCTTTTCGTCAAGAAGGGGAGGATGATGAGGACATGACACACATGCATACGACCATGATTGGGTCACGCATTAGTGAAAGAGGAGTCCAACAAGTTTGTCCAAGTCATGAGGGAGGCTCAAGGCTAATCCAATTCGAGTCACCAAGGTGGAGGCCCAAAGGAACTCAAGTTTCGAGTCCACCTCGGAGTCCAGGAATAGCGCATACTAAAATTGACGCCCAGGCCGCATACGGAGTTCGTTTTGGACGTTCTATATATGGATGGAACGAGATTTCCATAGAGCTTCCAATGGAACCGGTTTCAGGCCCAAATTACATCTGAGTCGACGGCAATCGCAGAAACAAGTGGACATTCAGAATCTGTCAAAGTGTTGCGGGCTAAGTTGGCTCTGTATCGTGTCGGGCCTTAAGCCCAAGTTGTGGCCGACCCCATGGTCGCCCCCAACCCTAGGAAGACGTCCTCCTAGCTCATATATTCAGTAGTCGCCACCACATTAGGGCTTGAGTTTTGTTTTACATCTAGCTTTAGCTACACCGAACACGCACAAATACGTGTTGTCCTCGTGTGATTCAGAACTCCACCTTCGAGTGATATTAAGATTGCTCGCCTCTTTTTCTTGTTCGTTCTTCGATTGCGTACAGGAATTGATCATCGTGATCAGGCTGATCTTGCTTCAACAAGGTCGGTAACCACAGGGAGTTGGTTCAGCGATTGCATTGGCGCTTCGGGTTTGCTCGTCGTAGTCGGATCGTGAGGGTCTACTTCCAACAAGTCGAAATTATCTCCACTCACCGAAAGATCGGGCACTCCAGCTCTTTCAATATCTGTCCTGAGGCGGCCGCAATCGTCAAATCATTGACCGAAGGTTTTTCTGTCCAGGTGCTGCGCCACCTTATTTTGGCCCACGGGCTGTGTATCAAGTTGGGTCCATTAGGGACGCGTCCTAGGGTTGGAGCACGACCCCAGCACCCCTATGGACGTCCTCCCCCTATCATATATCTCCTAGCCGCCGCCAAGAACACTCGGGTTTTGTTTTACATCTAGCTTTAGCTACACCGAACACGCACAAACACGTGTTGTCCTCGTGTGATTCAGAACCCCACCTTCGAGTGATATTAAGATTGCTCGCCTTCTTTTTCTTGTTCGTTCTTCGATTGCGTACAAGAAGTTGCTGATCTTGATTGCAACAGGTTCGGCAACCCAGGGAGTTGGTTCAGCGATTGCATTGGCGCTTCGGGTTCGCTCGTCGTAGTCGGATCGTGAGGGTCGACTTCCACCAAATCGAAATTACATCCACTCACCGAAAGATCGGGCACTTCAGCTCTATCACGGGGTTAAACCACGAGTCGAGCAGGCAAAGGCCTTGGTCCAGGGTTGATGACATCATCACGGGTCCTGATGATGTCATCGTTGACCTGGTCAATGTTGACTGGGTCAACGGCCAAAGGGTCAAGGTCTCGGTCAACGGGTCAAAGGCTGCCGAGTTGGTCAAAAGGTCAGCGGGTCCACAGGTCAACATGCGGGGCCATCGGTCAGGTGGGTCCTAGGCTGTCAGTCAGTGGGTCCCACAAGTGGGACCATGGTCCTACGGGTTATTAACAAGTTAGCCACTGTTGGCACTCCTTAGCGTCACGTTTTTAGCAACGCTCAAGAGCACGAAGATATATGTCGTTGTATGCAAAATGGATTCTGCAAGCGCACAGAATATATCTCGTTGTAGCACTTCACCTCGGGAGTTATCCCAGGGTATCGTATTTATATTTCCGCAGGGAAGCAGATGGTTAAAGTGTATTAGCTCCACATATTTCGACTACAACTTGGCAGGTCTTGTTGCTGCGGCACCGATACACTTTCTTCAAGGTTCCTATCTTGTTGGTTGCTATCACCTCATGTTTTGCTTGGCAAGAACTTGTAAGAGCTTGTTTTGAACAAGGATAGTTTGAGAGCTTTACAACAACCACATCCTAGTAGTTGATAGGAGGATACATATTGTTCTTGTGTTTCTTGTTTCCAACTAATCATGTCAGGTGATACGGAGATTTTTGAGCAAACAAAACTACACCTTCAGATTGAGGATGTCATTTACTTCTTGCCTTCCTATGCTGGTGAGTTTGATCCTAAAGCATACATTGATTGGGAGCTCAACATAGATCAAGAGCTTAAAAAATATGATTTGTCTGAAAAACAAAAAGTGATTGCCGCTTCTACTGTTTTAACTAGTTATGCTTTAACTTTTTGGAAGCACTTGTTGAGACATGATAAAGTTCCTAAAACATGGAAGGATATGAAAAGAAGTTTTAGAGAAACTTATGTTCCTGAATATTATGCTAATGATATTCTTGATAAATTAAATAGCTTTGAACAAGGTAAAAAGACCGTTTATGTATACTATCATGATCTGAAATTCTGTATGTTGCATTGTGGTTTGGAAGAATGTGAAGAAGCTACTGAAATCAGATTTTTAAAGGGGCTTAATATTGAAATTCAGGATAGACTGTTGCATATGATTCTCTATCTTGTTTGATTGCCCTTGCTTCTAGAATTGAGATGGAACTTGCAAATGAATTGAGTGAAAAGGAATTGGCTGAATTGTTACCTACTTGTGACAAAGAAGAGCTTTTCGATACTTATTCCAAGATTACAACACCACAACTAGAGATAGAGCACACTAGTTTTCCCCTTGCTGTCCATAACATTTTGCAGGAGGATGGAAGCAATACCATTGAGTGTGTCGAGCAGCTTGAGAAACTACACGCGCTGCCAAAGTCCGAAAAGAATGATTGTGCAGCAACTACCACATTTGAGGAGAGCGAGCAAAGCCACACATTCGTTGCTGAAAACACTTGTTGTGAGTATGATCATGTTCCACTTATATCTATAACGCATGCTGAAATGAGACGTGTTCATTGCATTGCATGTGAGAAAGAGGAGTTGAATATCTTATCTTCTTTGAATTGTTTAGGTTATATCGAACTTGATTTCCCTTGTGACCTTAACAGTTTGGAGAATGAATTATATAACAAATCTACTTTTCCATGTTTTAAACATTGTTCCCTTCATGCAATTGGCAAATATGATAGCAAAGTAGAATATTTGGTGCATAAACTTTATATTTGCTCTAATCTGAAATCTCTTTTTGGGCTACAATACCATGATGAAATAGATGGCTGCACTAATGCTAATAATGTTTTCTAAAGTTTTTCTAGTGTTTGTCTTATGCAACAGTATCAACTCAAAGAAAGGGAGCATTGCTCATTGTAGTCGTGCAACATAGTCGTCGCTCCAAATTACAACATGAAACCAAGCACCTTTGAATGCCACTGGAGCAAGTCGAGGACGACTTGCTGTCAAGAAAGGGAGAATGATGAGGACATCACCAGGTCCAATATGACCATATTAATGGTTTATAAACCAAAGGTGAATCGATCCTATATCGTGATAATCTTAGTTACATTCGATGAATTGATGTTGCGCCATGATATGTGTTCTTTCTCATTTTCAGAAATAAATGCATGGATTAAAAAGAGTATCAAACATACATGGAAGGCATGGAGGACCAAAGAAGTTGATTGGGGACCAAGTCCAAGTATTCTCAAATCCACCACCAGGGCACCACGTCACATTGGCCAAGGGAAGGAAAGAGATCAAGTCCAACACGTTTTGAAAAGGCTGGATTCGGACTGCAGGAAAGTTCTGACTTGCGTCGTCCGCCCCGACTTCATACGGACTCTGTTTTGGCCGTTCAAGTACTTGATGGAAAGCTTATCAAGTCTACTTTCATATGGATCCAGACTCATGGCAATATCCGCTCCGAGGCGGCCGCTATCGTCGATTTACTACAGATACCGTTTCTGCCAACAGTGCTGTGTCACCTGTTTTTGGTCCGATAGGCCGTGTATCAAGTTGAGCCCAATAGGGGCGCATCCTAGGGTTGTGAGGACAACCCCCATCAGGTGGTCTTGGTCATTCTCTACTCTCTCATATACCTCCATAGCCGCCACAAACAGATCGGGTTTTGTTTAGTTGAAAGTTTATCCATTGCTACTTGCTTGTAAGCGCGCGTGCTGGTCCAGCCGCCCGTCTTGTTGTATCCATAACCCCACCTTTGTGAGTTCAGATTGGTAGATATTGCAATTGAGTTGCTTGATTCTACACTTTTTCTTGCTTATTCTTCGATTGCTTGCTGGAATTACCCTAGTGGTTTGGTTGATCGTGCTCCACAAGATCGCAACGACCGCTGGAGTTGGTGTATCGTTTGCTAAGGTGCAGCGTCCTTAGACGGTTTTAGTTGGGCCGTGAACGTCTCTCCAGTCAAAATCGGAGTTATCCCCCACTCGACGAAAGATCGGGAACAAACCCCTAGCGGGTTCACATCAGAATTTTTGCTCCTCGTGTTCGGATGTTTCGTTGTGTTTCAATGCGCGGTTTTTTATGTTGCAAACATACATTTTTTGTGTTGCAAATGTGTATTTCCGATGTTGCAACGCCGTCCGATAAAACAAAGGACGCCCGGGCGTTAGCAACGCCCGTAGGCCATATCTGATACCACCGTGGGCGATTACACAAACATCAAGTAACAGAATCTGATAGCAGCGTGAACTGATTACGGAGTAAAAGTGCTGAGCCAAACGCCACCTAGCCAAACGGGGCAAAATAATCTTTATCTTAGGGCATGTTTAGTTGGGATGAAAAGGGTGAGAACTTTTTGTATTGAGTCACGTGCACATAGAAAAAAATTAACTGACACGGTTCTTTAGATGAAAACATTTTACGTTTTGGGTCAAACTAAACAGGCCCTTAAGTACTAAAATAAAATTGCTAGTAGTGCTTGTACGTAGTGACTCAGGGCTGTCTTGGGTCAGTCATGATAACCAGGTATGGGTAAATATTATTGGCGAGTTGCTGGAGATACTCAACATTTTACGCATACCTTACAATAGGCAAAAAATTGCACAAAGAAAGCGATGATTTATCATTGATAGACAGATTGAAGTTGTATGTTATAGACATCTCTCTTTCAAAAGAAAAACCGATAGGTACTCTTTGTCACGTCCCAAAACTCACCAACATGTTTAACAAGTGATCAAGATTGCATAATCATCATTTGAGCATTGACAAGCATCATATGCATCTTGTTTCAATTTTTTTCATGCATATTTGAGCGCACTTGTGAAGGAAGTTGAATTTTTGCTACATGAGTTGGCTTGCTGTTATCTTATTCAGTTACTTCATGTCAATTGGTGATTTGTTGAATTTTGGCCGAATTTTTGGACTTGGTTTGCTATGCTTAAAAGTTCATAGAACTTTCAGCTTTAGCTGTTTTACTTTTTGATTTGCGACCAAACTGTAGCAATTCTGCTGTTGATCTTGCTATTAATTCGTTCTTGATGTTTTTAGCTTTCCAACGAGTATTTATTTGCAATTGTTAGCAGTCAGGAACAGTATGAAAGGTTGAACGGTTCAAATTCCGCCGGGGCCACTCGTCAGCGTGCTCTTCCTTCTCTCCCACTGCAGCTTGACCGCTGGTTGGGCAGCAATGGCGGCACCTGCCAGCAAGCCGTTGCCGGACTGGCCACCGTGGCCCAGCCATGGCGAAATCCCAGCCTTGCCCTTGCTCCTCCTCGCCTTTATCCCTAGCCTCCAAACCCTAGCCTTTGTCCCTCCAAACCGCTACCTCCATTGCTGGCTGCAGCAGCTCGCCGGATTTCGTCGGCTTCAGTCAGCCCGTCTCGATTCCTCTCAGTCACAGCTCTCCCATGACACCGCGAACCCATTCCGCCTCTAATCCAGCCTTCTCCTTTGCCGTGCAGGTTGCCCGGCAGTGAGCTCATCCTCTGCCCATTGCAGCAGTTCACCCTCCATTGCTACTATTCCGTTTCCAAGCCGCTGAGGGTGAGATGGCTTGAGCTTGATGCTCCCCTCTTCTCCCTTGCGCATGTGTACTGAATCTTGGTGCTCCTGTCCAAGTGCTGAAGCACGGCAACATGCTAGCTTGGTCGGCTTCTCTCTCTGTTTGGGTGCGTGCGAAATGAGGAAGAGGAACAGTACAAGCTAATAAGAGATGCTTGTTGTACTTGTGAATGCTTGAGTTTGCAAAAATCTAAGTAAAACAAATATAGATCTAAAAATTGTGATTCGAATTTTGTTGGATCTCTGGTGATGTGTTCTATTTAAGAAAAATAAGTATGCACATGTCATTGTTCAGTTTATTTTCCTTTATTTTATCTTGTGTTAATCTAGTTAAATAGCTCCTAAATAATTTGTTGCTCCTAAAATCTTGATTCCTTTTTTGTTAGCGTTCATGAGACTTACCATAATCAGTTCTGCAGTTGTCTTTCTCAGCTTGTACATGTTTGACTTGAGTTTGGCTTATTTCTTGCATTTGGGTTGAAATCTTGTTAAAGGCTTAGTAAATAGCTGAAAATAGATAAAATTGTGAAACTAATTTTGTTGGTCTAGTTTCACTGTCCAGATGCTGGGAAAAATATGCTCACTGTTTGTATAAGTCTCATATTGGCTTTGGTGAATTAAATGCTTAATTCAAGCTTTAACTTGGTTTAATTAATGCTACATCATAGAATAAGTTTTTATGGTGAATCCAATTCGTAAATTCTTATCTTGCAGTGCCCTGTCTCTTGAATTTTGGTTTGATTTATGCAATGTGTCTAGCTCTGATTTCAGCTTTATCTTGCTTGCTAGTGTATTGCTTAACTTGAGTTGCTCTTTTATACATTTGGAATTGTTTGATCAATGCTTTCTCTTCATGTGCTGTCATTATTATGCTCTTGGTTGCATCTACCACTTCATACTCATTTCATTGGCATTGCACTCATGACACCATCACTAATGCATACATGCATTTCATTCTTTTAGCGACCGAAGTGCCGGAGAGCGAGTTTGTTGAGCCGAGTCCGAAGTCGGCGAAGAAGTGGTGGTGGAACCCGAGGAGAACCAAGGCAAGCGGCTCATATGTCCTACCCTATGTTTTCTTAATAAATTTATGCCGTTATGGGTCGCATGTGGGTTTAAATTGATGCATTAGAATCCTATCTTTAAGCCTTCCTTGTTTTATATCCTCTCCTTGTCAATCGTGTAGAAAGGGGCTATTACTAATTTAATTTGATTAATGCTTAGTTGCTTAGTCTTGGTCTAGTCAACTTGTGAGGGATGGGCTATAGGCTAATCAACTTCGTCGCCTTTACTTTTGGTTAATTAATGATGAACGATGTTGATGAGAATGATGAAGTTGAATGCGAGGCTTGAACGGGGGATAGAGTCACGAGAAAGGAGTCTCGGTGGCATAGCCCGTTTGAACCGGTTAAGACCCGTCCGTTGTTGATGTTGTTTCGAGCACCCTCCGTGCTACCATCGTCCGATCATTGTCGGGTAAGCTCTTTTTCGATTGTTGTCTTGGTGGTGGAGCACGGTCCTAAATGTGTGGCCATGGGCTTTGTAGAGGGGTGCTAGGGGTGTCCCCGGTGGACCTAGCGCTTTCTCCGCGCAAGCTAGGCGTTGTCTCCAACATTGGGGCTTATTGGATAGAGTTGTTGTGGGTTTATCCCGTGGTGAGCGGGTAAGAGAGTACAACCCTTGCAAGGTGTAAATCGATTCGAATTGCCGCGCTCTCGGTCATGAGCAAGCTCAAAGCCATTGATTCATCGTAGAGTTACGTGAAATCTAATGTTACTTGGTATATGTTCATGCTCCATGTTACCATAATATTGTTCCTGTCTCAACTAAAATATTGTGAGGGCTTGGGCTACATAAATAAAATGAACTAGATGTTTATAGGTTGTTGTTTAACATATTAATGGTTCAAAATTGAAGGATGAGTCGCTTTAGGCTTTTGCTAAATTTATTTAACCCTAAAGCCTAACCTTGATATATCCTTGCATGGTGCTAAATATTTTCCTTGCATAAGTCTTGCGAGTACCTCACGTACTCACGTTGCTTTCAAAATTCTAAGTTGTAGGTGAACCGGAGCTTGTGTTTGGTTACTTTTCCCCCGCCGATCCAAGGGTGGGTGATGAGTGATTAAACTTGTTGTGGCTTGTGGCAATGGTGTTTTGGACAACAACACCATTATTTATTTTTGCGTTATCATCGTTATCTGCTGCGTTGTTGCTCTTTTTATCTAAGTTAGATGTTGGAGAAACACAAACTCATCCATCTTTTATGTTGTCAAGTTGAGAGCTTAAACTTGTTCCTTGTGCTCTCTTTCCATTCTCGTTGGAACCATTTATGTAAGAACTTGTAACTTAATTGTGAAACCATGTTTGTTTAAAATTGCTCTTTATGGTTCATTGTGATGATGTGATTTGTAACGGTGGGTGTGCTCGATCTTGGGCGTGTATTGAACACCTACCGGGACTACCGGATTTGTTCTCTTTTTATGTTGAATTGCACCGACTTATGCATCTTTAGGAGTGAGTTGACACTTGACACGCCGCAAGGCGAGTAAGTGGTGACTCTTATCCTGTTGACATGACCGTCAATTCACGTAATCCGAGTTCAAATTGGGCGGTTCTTACACTCTTTCTCTCAAGGCAAAAAAAAAAAAAAAAAAATCGTCAATTGTATGAATTCTGTACACTCCTACTGAAATCTATGAACAATGTACACTTTTTGCACATCTCGTATAAACCGGTGCCTCTTACCAAGCTTTCCATCATGTACATCTAGTGATCTAGGGGCTTCATGGCTTCAAGCTTCCATGAAAAGGGAACACCCCACTATACTCAAAGGCCCTGCTGTCCATATCAAAAGTCGAGGACGATGTCGATGCACTAGAGTACGGGAGCTTAGGCCCGACCTTCATCGTTCTTGACTCAATGCTGAACGAAGAGCTCGCTGACATGGAGCCTGGTGTGAGCCCGTTGTCCTGCATTATCCCCTCAATCTCCCTCACAATGGCGTTCATTGAGGGCCGGCCGGTTCCCTCCTCCACACATTGTAGTGCCAGTTCTAGAAACCGTCGGAAGCCAGGGAGGGCCCCCGTTTTCTCAAGGACCGGGTCCATCACGTCCTTGAGCCCACAGTGTTTGCGATCCTCCATGTCCATCGCCATCTTCATCTCGCGGACGATGTACTTGTTGTCGTGTATGGGTGGCTTGGCCACTATGAGCTCTAGTAGCACCACACCGAAGCTGTAGACATCGCTCTTTGCTGTGAGCTGCTGCGTCATGTAGTACTCAGGGTCCAGGTAGCCCTGCAGTTTTGTAAAGTGTTTGAAGTGGTGACTGGTGAGTAATAACTGAGTATGTGATCGAATGAAATGGCAAGCATGTCATGTATGCCATATATAAGAGACACTTTTGTGTCACTAATTCAATATAGGGATACAAAGTGCAAGCTTACCAGTGTTCCCTTGACATTCGTGCACAATTGGCCTTCCTCGCTGTCAGATACCAGCAATGACAAGCCAAAGTCCGCAACCTTTGCGGTCATCTTCCCATCAAGGAGAATGTTGGTGGACTTCACATCCCTGTGAATAATTGGAGGATTGGCGTGGTCATGGAGGTAAGCTAGCCCTCTAGCTGAATCCAGAGCTATCTTGAGCCTCCTGCTCCATTCTAATTGTATTCCTTTCATACCTGGAGCGAACAGTTGTGATCAGTCCAGGCAGATCACATATGGTTCACAGAATTTGTAGCCTTGATATTTTCACTTCATGATTTTTACACTTTTATCGACATGATGGACATCTTTTACAGCCAAATGTAACTAGTAAAATCAGATGGAAAACTTACCATACAGGGCCTCGCTTAGTGTTCCATTGGATATGAACTCGTAAACAAGCATCTTTTCGCCCTTCTCAAAGCAGAAGCCAACCAGTCCAACCAAGTTCTTGTGGTGAACTCTTGAAAGGAGCTCTATTTCTGTCTTGAACTCAAGGCCACCTTGCATGGACCCTTCCTTGGATCTCTTGATTGCTACTAACTGCCCATCCGGAAGTTTTCCTCGGTACACCTGTTACATGGCAAATAAAAAAAATGTAAATCTGTACTAAAAACAAGAAATACATACTGCATTGTCAGTTTGCAGAAAAATTGTTTGTTTACCCTTCCATAGCCTCCTGCTCCAATCACGTTGATTTCTCGGAAATCATTGGTGCACAACTTGAGTTCTTCAAAAGTGAAGAATCTAGCACTTTTCAGTTTTGGTGCTTCACCAATATCTTCTCCCATTGATCCCCATGACGCTGAAAATTTGAACAGAGACATTAATAACAATGCCATTAGATGATGGCGTAAAAATATCAAGTGAAACTTTTCGGGAGAGCGCATTACCAAAAGGATTGTTGATAGAGACAAGCTTCTGAGCTCGCTTCTTTTGTCTCACAGCATAAAAACCAACCAGTGTGAGTCCCACAACCAGGAGAACAGATCCAGTTACAATGCCAATCAACACAGCCCGAGAAGCTGCACACCAGCAATCATATTTCAGCCTTGTAAATATGTTAGTAGCAGAAACAACAAGGAGGAACTGAATAATTACTTTTGTCGTGGAACGGGTAAGGATGTGCTCGCACATAGTAAGGTCCGAACTTCTCTGGTGGCTTGTAGGTCTGAAGGGTCAGGTTGAAGCAATTCAACACCTGTGAGTAGCTGAACTTCTTCTGGTTTACTGGGCATGCCTTGATATCCACATTTAGGTATGCATCGACATTGGAGTACGGTATCAAACCCAGCCGGTTAGGGGTACAACTGCTCAGTTGACCAGATAGGTTCTTCTCCAGTTGAGGAAGATACTCGAGTACATTGGCAAAGGAAGGAGCTCTGAAGACGATAGTTTCAATAAAAGGATTTGCGCATTGGACATCAAAGAGAAGAGGCTGACGTGGGGCTTCAGTTCGCAGGCCCGTGCATGGAGTTGTGTCTGACAGAAGCGAATCATTGCAGAGTGGGTTTCCTTCAAGCCTTTGAGAGTGAAAAAAATTTAATGAGAAAGGAATGTACTTCTGTCAAGAAACTAAGTATTAAAATGAGCAGTAATACGCACATGAGATTTTCGACATTGAAGCTATTGTACACTGTAACTGAGGAGATTTTATTGTTTTGAATATCAACAACATCCAGATGCGTGCTTATATTGTTTCCCATGTCAAGCGTGCCATTCAGTTCATTATCACTTAGTATTCTGCAGGATGCTCGGCAAGTCAGTGTATTTTGATAACATACAGAATGCTAGAGAGGTCCTGTGATTTAACATGTCTTACAGATGTTGTAATTGAGGAAAGCTGAAAAGCTTCTGCGGCAGTTGCCCAGAAAGCCCAACTGACTTCATTGTACTGCAACAAGAAAGAAGCGTTTGATCATCCGTTGCTCCAAAAACTGCAAATATGCTGACTAATATCAGATGAGATTTGTGACTTACAGGGTCATTATGCCCTGCAAATCTGAAAACCAGCTTGGAACATCAGAAGGATCAAAGCTGTTGTTGCTGATATCCCTGTGGATAGTAATAAATCATGCGTCAACTATAGTAAGAGAGCAAAATTCTAGAAAAATGCTGATATCCCTGCAGGATGTTCTTACACATTTTGTAGCCAGTTCATCCCGGTCAAATTAGGAATTGGTCCACTTAGCTTGTTATTTGAAAGCATTCTGGTTGTTTTCAGGATAAATGTTATAAGTGGCACAGCACAGAGGCTATCCTGATAAAGTAAAGGCAACGTATCATATGAGAACCCAATTCCTATTAGAATTATGAGAACTCAAATCTGGGCCACATGATCTTGATCCAAGGGAGAGGTGGGAGGGGGGATTTGCAAAAGTATGATTAGCATGCATGAGAGGGCGCGGTGACTTTGCAAATCCCCCCTCCCCTCCCACCTCTCCCTACGTGCTCATAGGATACGTTGCCTAAAGTAAAATATTCAAATTGGACAACTTACAGAACGTGGAGCTTAGACAGGTTGTTGAGAGCAGGAACTGGACCAATGAAACCATTGTCATTTAGACGACTGTATTCAGAGAGTACATCAAAATAATCAGGTTCTGAACTAATACTAACGCCAGCCAACCATAGAGCAAGTTTCATGAACACTTACAGTACTTCAAGTGATGGAATTACACCAATAGATGCTGGAACCTGTCCAGTAAATCTGTTTATGTCAAAAAGTCTGGACAAAAGAAATCATAATTAGAAAATTCCTAGTGAATGATGAGACAAATATTAAATCTTTGAGCTTACATATGCTTGAGGTGCATGCTAGAGTTGAAGAGGGATTCTGGGATTGAACCTTCCAGCATGTTTCGGTTGAAATGGCTGGAAAGAACAAAAGAAATGTATTTATGAGCGATAACCTCATAAATAATGAGCAACAAAATTGATGTCTTTCTATGACACTAACAAGTGTTCCGCTTTAAGAAGCTGGTCCAATCCAGTTCCATTGTCCCTAGAATTTGGGAGTGATCCAGTTAACATGTTATCAGCAAGGTCCAGCCAGGTGACATTGGAGAGCTTGCCTAATGAGGGTGGAATGCTTCCCGTTAATTTGTTTGAGTTCAGAGCACTATGCAGAAACATAAAATTAAGAAACAAATTAGTATCCTGCTGATATGGATGTATTTCAACAATGATCGCAAATGCTGACAGGAAGAACGGTAGTCATACAAGAATTTGAGTTGTGACAGGTTTCCTAGATCACTCGGAACAGGACCAGTGAAACCGCAGCCTATCAACGCTCTGCAAAATATTGGGTAAACGGGAAGGTAATCAGTAAGGTGAAAAAGAAGATGAGCACAGCACAGATTTCACTGTTCAGTAACTAAACTCTTACAACTTACAAATATTCAAGCTTAACCAACTTCCCGATAGCAGCTGGCAGTGGTCCATCAAGACTGTTTGAGGACAGATCCCTACAAAGCATTTATCAGAAAGAGAGTGTTTCAGTATCTTAACATTGCATGCCCTGTAAAATAGTCCAAGTCTAGATGCATCCACAGGATCTTTGAGAATACAAGGTAAAATGGAATCAGCACTCACAGGATCCTTAGTTCAGTCAGGCTTCCTATGTCATCGCTCAGAGTGCCTCTCATGCTCATACCAAACAGATTCCTGCAATGTTGAAGACCATTAAACCAGAACCAAATCAGGATCTCGAGCAGCTGATAGTGTTTCTGTGGGATCATCATCTCTACTCACAGTGATGTGACCCTTCCGTTTCCATCGCACAAAATACCGTCCCATTTTGCATCACAAGGATCTTTGGACTTTCCCCAGCTAGAAGGCAAATTTTTCCATTTCTTCATCAAGGAACTGAGAGCAGCCACTGCAAGACAATAACTTATCAACAAACTTTTGGACGTTTGATTTGATTAGCATACTGTGACAGGCATGAATTAAAACAAGTAGATTGGACTATGGTCCATTGGGACCTGATGGAAATTGTTTATAGATGATTCACTAACAAACATCTCCTGTGAATAAGATCAAACCATCAAAAACTTTTTCTTGCATCATAAAAGTGGAATCTGGAAGTATCAAATCAGCCATGGTTGTGCATACGTATCAAAACAGGTGAAACTTAAAACTGGCTGAATAATGATACCAAGAAGAGTTTGAGAAGAAGTAAGAAATAAAGCATTTGTGTTATCTTTGGTGCCATTTCCACTCTCATCTCATCCAAACAATTTAATCAGAAAACCACACCACAAAATTTCCAATCTCTAGGTCAGCTGAGCCCAAATAAAGTGCAAAAAAAAAAAAAAAAGATCGAACTCTGAAGTCAATTAAGTAACTAGACAACCTTAACAAAACAAAATCAAAAAATTTTGCTCTCACTGAACTGCAATTGAGCATAAAAACAGTAAAAACACACACGTACACACAACTTTCTTTGCTAGAACCGCACAGGCCAAAGTTTCATCTTCTTGTTGTTTTCCTTTTTCTTCGCGTATGACTCCTCGAATTGCCAAAAAGGGCTTACCATCTTGCGGGTTAGTGTCGGCGGAGGCAGTTCTTGATCCAGTGGCGCACAAGACGAAGAGCAGCAACAGGAGCTGCTGCCTCCCCCTCATCGTCATCAGCTCCACCCAGCCTGAGCCAGAACTGCCAAAAGAATGCCTTCTCTTTCTCTAGTTCCGCTCTTAATTTCTAAGGGTTCTCCTCCCAAATTCCTCGTTCTCGCGGAAGAGGTTGTGCAGAAACAAGGGAAGAAATCTCCAAGGAGGGAGGAGGGAAGAAGAAGGCGAGAAGCGAAGCTCGGCGATGCCGAAGCCGCGTCGTGCTTGAAATAATGCTCTGAACTTTTGGTTGTACTCGGTGACACGCATTTTCATAAGCGTGGAGCCTCCAGAGCTTGTCAGGTTTGACCTTCTCCTTGACACTTAATTACTGTTGAAAGCAACAATCATTGTACAGGTGCTAATACAATATCAGTGGTTATTTTCTCTATGAAAAAAGAAGTGGCCATTGATGCGAGGGCGTTTGATTTTTTTTAAGCGTGTAGCAATAGCTATTGCCACTACCTGAAAGGGTATGTTTCTGTCTCCGATATGTCACTTGCAGTTTTTCTGCCACTTGCAGTTTTTCCTACAGCAATTTTCACCTCAATTTGATGATGATTATGGCAGAGAAAATATTTCTTCATGAAACTTAGTAGTTTCTAGGAGTTGAATTCTTGTATATTTTGTTATACCATTTATCGGGCTGGGACTGGGATAAGAAGGACTGGAAACCTAGGAATTATTTTGTGGAGATGAAGACCTGGTCAACCAAAAAAACACGTTGCCACCGCAGGGGCACATGATGCAGAATGGTCAAACAGTTGGCTTTTAAATAAGAAGCGTCGCTTGGGGTACCCATTCATGTACCACGATCCTATGTTTTCATAGTTGACTAGCATTGTGCCCGTACGTTGCTACGGAGCAAGATTTACTAAAAATAAATAGATCACACGATAAGTTAACAAAGTGACATCTAATAAAATAAGCAAAGTTTCTTAAATTAACACAATCATGGAATCAAACGAAAATTGTTAATTCAAGAATTGATAAACTTTCTTTTGAAATACTGCAAATTTTTAAATACATAAATTTCTGCCAGCTTGGTAAAAGCCCTACTAAGATTCATGTATACATTTGGTCTTCTACAATGTATACATTTGATTCATGTACAGTAAACCTTAGAGAATGTTTTTATTCAGACACCTATGCAACATACACGCTACAAAAGCAATCCATGAACCCAGAAGAGCATATATCAGCAATCTTAAGGAAATACAAGGTCTAGACAATACAAATTCCTTAAGCATGCGGTTGGCGAGGCACGGTACGCACATAGGCACAAACAGTATTGGAATCCATCTTAGTCTCAAAAGCTTTGCAATCTTTCATGTGTTACAAGAATCATAAGTACAAGATCGCAAGCAGCCAAGCAAGTATTAAAATCTAAATTCTATGAAAAATAATCGCTCCGTGTATTATAAATGTTCTCTAAGTAGAAGGCCAACAAGTACAAGAATTCACTAATAAGGTCAACCCTAAGAAAGATAAAAAATCTATACTTCTTCCGAATCAAAATATTTGTCGCTATTGACCTTTTATCTCAACGTCATATTATTCAAAAATTTATTGTAAATATACAAAAAAGATAAGTCAAACTCAAAATATTTATAATGATAAAGTAAGTCACAAACAAAATAAATTTCGTTGATTGCAAATATACGAAAAGATAAGTCAAACTCAAATATTTATGACGAAATCAACTCAGGGGGTGTTTAGATAGGTGAAAAGAGAGTAAAAAGGTGAAAATTTTTGCATTGTGTCACGTACATAGAGGGAACAAATGAACTGATACGGTTCTTTAGGTGTAAACTTTTTACATATTTTGTGAATCTAAACACGCCCGATATCAACGCGGAGTCTAACAAAGTGTGCACACCTCGGTGGCCCTAGCAAAAAGCTACCCACAAGTAATTATCTTCCCACCATCCCTCCTCAAAGAAGTAGGTGCAGCCGAGGCTTCTCAGCAGCTGCAGCCGCATCCATACTTGATGGCATGTCGACGCCGTCCATCGCGCAGTCAAGCGTCCTATGCGGCTATTCGCTCCTTTCGGCATCTGAACTTCTTGGAACCAGGCATAAGAAAAAAATCTTCTTGGAACCTACCACCAAATTAGAAATATCTTGGAAGGAATCCATAACAAATGGGAAATATGCTATGTTACAAGCCCTACCGACCTTTAAATATTCCAAATTAGACTTGAAGTTTTGTGACAGTTTTTGTGATGACGAACTGCAGACCTTGTCAAGGTACCGTAGGTCTTTGCAAATACGGTTTTCCAAACGTCACCACGTTTACATGTATGAATGAACACATGTTTAGTTAAATTTTCCAATGTTGCGTACTTGGATCGCAAGGCTGTATATGGTCAAACGTAAATTAGCCGCAATATTCAGCTTGCGCAAAATATAAAGAATCATAATAACAATATCCTTTCAGGCTTGAAAATTCAGTCCGATGCACACAGTGCGTCACAACAAGGTACTCAATTCGTCTTAAAATATAAGCATTCGTTGACTTTCATACATCACGTTTGGCCATCCATCTTATTAAAAAATTTATGAATATATTATTTATTTTGTTATGACTTGTTTCATCATTAGCTATACTTCAATATGACTTATTTGTTTTTATATTTTTATAATTTTTTAAATAAGATAGATGGTCGAACATGATGTCTGAAAGTTAACAAATGCTTATATTTTGAGACCGAGGGAGTAGAACAAAATATGACTACTTTATAAGGGAATAATTGATGACTATAAGGGAATACTTTTTTTAAATAAGATAGATGGTCGAACATGATGTCTGAAAGTTAACAAATGCTTATATTTTGAGACCGATGGAGTAGAACCAAATATGACTATAAGAGATTAACGGATTTCTAACAAAAGATATAGGGATCTTTGGTTGTATTTATTCTTCCCACAAATCAAATTTTGACCTAGAACTTTTTTATTTATTTATTTTTGTGAGAAAACATTTTTTTTTATGAAAGCACTTGCATTCAGACCTCTCACCAATTCAAACCACCCCTTGGGGGCCTGCCGTGGTTAATTTTGTTCTTTGAAAGCTTCGTGTAGTTACCGTCGAAGCCCCAGCAACTCCCCAAATCATTTGGCATTTCCATATGTTGTTTTTTCGATAAGGGAAGTTTTATTAATCATAGACAGTTAAATCAAGGTGATACAATTGTTCTAAGATCATTCCCGAACTCTGCGTAGCTAGGATACACACAACATATAAAAGAAAAATATAGAAGAGAAACCACATGACATCTCATACCATGTCTTCGCAAAATACCACACAACTTAATCTTCATATCAGACCACTATCCTAGCAACATCTGGACTACGAAAGGCTCCCTGAATGACGCCTCCAACATGGAAACGGCACGTGAACGCACCATTATATCGTTGCCATGACCATTGATTTTCACCATAGAGATAAATTATTCAAACCCCAAACAATATCTTCACCAAGCACTACGGGAATCCGTAGTCGCCGAGTGTCCCACACACTCGGCGAAGACCGAAATACATTCGGCAAACACTTTGTCGAGTGTAACACTCGACAAAAAGCGCACGACAACTACATACTCGACAAAGAGCTCCTTTGTCGAGTGTCATATTTCGGGCACTCGGCAAAGGGTTTGTCGAGTGCTAGTGTGGACACTCGACAAAATAAAGTGAACTGACGGGCAGGCAACGCGCCGTCGCCATGTGATAATGTGGCGACGTCGGTGAAGGCGTTGTTTGCTGAGTGTCAGATCACGACACTCGGCAACCAGTTTGCCGAATGTCAGATCGCGACATTCGGCAAAGCGACACCCAAACCGCCACGTGGCCCCTTCGCTTTGCCGAGTGTCGGGGTAAATACACTCGGCAAAGGCTTATTGTTTGTTGAGTGTCTAGGTTAATACACTCGGCAAACACTACGGCTTTGCCGAGTGTATTTACCCCAACACTCGTCGAAGTCTCACACACTCAGCAAAGTTGACAGAAAATAACAGAAATGTCTTCTTTGCCGAGAGTCATTGTAAATGCACACGGCAAAGCCCCTCTTTGTCGAGTGTACACTCGGCAAAGCTGCCACCTCCCAGTTTTTTCTGCTCTGTCACGTATAACGTACCCACGTTCAACAAACATTACAGGCAGTCCATATACATCACAATAAGGATAACATGCAGTGATAGAGATGGAGTGCCCGATCTTTCGGTGAGTGGAGGATAATTTCGACTTGGGCGGAAGTAGACCCTCACGATCCGACTACGACGAGCGAACCCGAAGCGCCAATGCAATCGCTGAACCAACTCCCTGTGGTTACCGACCCTGTTGAAGCAAGATCTGCCTGATCACGAAGATCAATTCTTGTGCGCAATCGAAGAACGAACAAGAACGAGAGGCGAGCAAGCTTATTATCACTCGAAGGTGGAGTTCTGAATCACGAGGACAACACGTATTTGTGCGGCCGTGAATGTAGCTAAAAGCTAGATGTAAAACAAAACTCAAGACTTCTTGGCAGCGGCTAGGGGGTATATGATAGGTGGAGGACGACCAAAGGGGTGCTGGGGTCGTGCTCCAACGCTAGGACGCGTCCCTAATGGACCCAACTTGATACACGGCCCGTGGGCCAAAATAAGGTGTCGCAGCACCTGGACAGAAAAACCTTCGGTCAATGATTTGACGATTGCGGCCGCCTCGGGACAGATATGGACATGAGTCTGGATCCATATGAAAGTAGACTTCATAAGCTTTCCATCAAGTACTTGGACGCCCAAACAGAGTTCGGATGAAGTCGTGGCGGCCGTTGAAAGTCAGGACTTTCCTGCAGTCCGAATCCAGCGTTTCCAAAACGTGTTGGATTCAATCTCTTTATTTCCTTAGACCAAAAGTGATGTGATAGCCTGGTGTAAAACGTGGGAATACTTTGACTTGGTCCCCAATCAACCTCTTTGGTCGTCCGTGCCTTCCATGTGTGTTTAACACTCTTCATGTATTTCATGTCCTCATCATCCTCCCATTCTTGACGAAAAGCCGTCCTCGGCGTCGATTGTACTTGAAACCGATCCTGCACAACGCAAAGGAGAACGGGGTTGCGAAAACAAAAGAAACCAAATGTATTGGGAGGAGGAGGGTCACCATGCTTCGAATTATCAAATGTGTCATCTCGCATAGACATTTCAACAGGAATGTAGACTTCTGGATCGGACGACACAATAAGGTTGTCAACATGATCGTGCACAAGATTAGTACCAACAAAAGACAAAGCAGGCATAGGTAGCAACCAGCAAGGCTCCCCTTCTTTGGATTGAACATGTTCCTCTAAAACAAAGCTAGAGAAATTGGATGTGACATGATTATTCTTAGTGCAGCTCTCTAACTTATCACATTGTTGTCCAACCAGATTTGAACAAATATAAACTCGATGCACCATATATTCTCCATTGTGATTATATTTGCCAATGAAGTGATATCTGTTCCTAGATAAGCATGGCAATTTGAGATATGCAAGAAATCTCTCCTCCAAACAATTTAGATTACATAGAACAGCAAAGTCAATATAACCTAAAGTATTTAAAGAAGATAGCAATTTTTGTTCATCATTTGCACAAGTAATCGGAACAAACATTTGATTTTCAGCATAATTATATGGCTCCAAAGCATATGTATCATCATGATTAAGTAATTGTGGCAGAGGAATAAAAGAATCACTATCACACAACTCTTCTTCATTACAAGGTACATCAAGCAAATGATCTTGTGACAAAGGCAAAATTAGTAAGGGTTCTACCGATAGTTGCTCTATGTTATCATGTTTATTCAGCACAAGAGTGTGATTTTAAAACATGTAGAACAGAAGCATTGTCACACAAATCATCTTTATCACAAGGAACAATAAGCACATCATCATGTGATAAAGGTTCGTCAAGAGATGGTTCCACTAATAATTGCTCTATGATAGCATGAGGTGTGGAAAAATTCAGCACAGTAGAAGTGGTCTCACCTTCCGTGAGTGGAGCACCTGTGGTCGACGGCGCTGTTGTGGCCGTCCTCTCGCGCGGTGTAGTGCTAGACGTGGATGGCGTAGGGAGAGCAGGATCTGCGCTGGATGCCGGGCTTCGTCCTGCAAAAGAGTTAGTATATGTCGTCGAGCGGCGTCCCTGCACTTCACGTTCAGCTTTGCAAGCATATTCAAACAATGTGGTCATATCAGCATAAGTATTAGAATCAAGTATGTCCTGAATGTCGCGGTTCAAACCACCGCAAAAACGTGCCATAGCAGCGGCATCCGTCTCAAATAAACCACAACGGATCATACACTTTTGTAATTCCTGGTAATATTCCTCAACAGATTGTTGCCCTTGCTGAAACCGCTGCATTTGTTTAAGCAAATCTCGGGCATAATATGAAGGTACAAAGCGATGACGCATAGCAACTTTTAATTGAGCCCAAGTGGTTGGAATAGCCGTGGGATGTTTTAGCTTATATTCACACCACCACATTAAAGCAAAAAGAGTAAATTCACTAATAGCAGCGTTAACTTGTGCACTAGCAGGAATATCATGGCATGAAAATTTTTGTTCTACCTCTAACTCCCAATCAAGATATGCAGCAGGATCATATTTGCCATTATAAGATGGAATTTTAAATTGAATCGTAGCAAATGAGTCAATGTGTGGATGACATACCACACGGCGGGCACAACCGTGGCGATCTCCATCGTCTAGCTCCATGTCACTGTTATAGTCCTTGTGCAACGCCGTGACTGACGTGGACCACGCATCGAATCGTGCCACGATGCCGTTGACGTCTCCTGACATGATTAGCGCAAACACAAAAACAAATCCTACGACAACAAAGGTGTGGATGGAATGCTCACAAAGATGCTGCGATCAAGTTCTTATCCGTTCTTACCAAGCAACAGGGGTGACCTGCAAGCAACAAGTAGCACCTGCGAAAGATTGGAGCAGCGATTGCCTGGAGAAACAAAGTCAGCTCGTCGTAGGAGTATGTGTAGTTCTGGGTAGGCTGCACTTAAGTCAAGGATTAGCACAATCAAACAATAATGCAAAGTTGAATTATAGTGCTAAACATGTAACAAAGCTGCTGGAAACAAGTGCAACGCGCTATGGAGCAAGCAAAGGGAACAAGGAAGTGGGTATGCAGAAACGGAAAATCTCCCGGGCCACGTTACGCTGTGTAAACGGCGTTTTTTGGCCTCAAAACCGACAGCACCCGGCGCTGAAATTTCGTAAGGTTTCCAGAAAAAAAGAACGCTGAAATCGGAGATCCGAGCGAAAAGTTATGGCCGTTTTCGTGAAGGTGTTCGAAACTGCCAAAAAGAAACTTCCAAACGAAAACCGAACTGCTGATTCCGTTTTTTTTATTCTTTCCTTTTTCTTTCTTTTCAAAACTTTCCTTTTTATTTCCTTTTTTTCTTTCCTTTTTTCTTTCCTTTTTCTTTTCTATCTCTTTCCAAACTGCGAAATCGCGGCGGCCGAACCGAGTAGGACTCGGATGAGCGGCGTGGGGTTTTAGGGTTTGTGGTGAAGATGTAGAGCGGCGGCGGCGGCGTGTGGTGGTGGCAGCGGTGGCGGGTGGTGGTGGTGGCGGCGGCGGAAGCACAAAGTAACCATCAACAATTGAACGCGAAGCACACAAATTCAATAACGCAAATTATTGAAAGAAAGTGCAAGGCGAAGAATGGTGTTGGGACAATGATCTAACCTGACTTTTTTTTTGGTTTTTGTGGACTGTAGGTAATGGAACAACACTCGATAAAACTCACCGATCAACCTGGACTTTTGATACCACTTGATAGAGCTGGAGTGCCCGATCTTTCGGTGAGTGGAGGATAATTTCGACTTGGGCGGAAGTAGACCCTCACGATCCGACTACGACGAGCGAACCCGAAGCGCCAATGCAATCGCTGAACCAACTCCCTGTGGTTACCGACCCTGTTGAAGCAAGATCAGCCTGATCACGAAGATCAATTCCTGTGAGCAATCAAAGAACGAACAAGAACGAGAGGCGAGCAACCTTATTATCACTCGAAGGTGGAGTTCTGAATCACGAGGACAACACGTATTTGTGCGGCCGAGAATGTAGCTAAAAGCTAGATGTAAAACAAAACTCAAGACTTCTTGGCGGCGGCTAGGGGGTATATGATAGGTGGAGGACGACCAAAGGGGTGCTGGGGTCGTGCTTCAACCCTAGGACGCGTCCCTAATGGACCCAACTTGATACACGGCCCGTGGGCCAAAATAAGGTGTCGCAGCACCTGGACAGAAAAACATTCGGTCAATGATTTGACGATTGCAGCCGCCTCGGGACAGATATGGACATGAGTCTGGATCCATATGAAAGTGGACTTCATAATCTTTCCATCAAGTACTTGAACGCCCCAAACGGAGTTCGGATGAAGTCGTAGCGGCTGTTGAAAGTGAGGACTTTCCTGCAGTCTGAATCCAGCGTTTCCAAAACGTGTTGGATTCAATCTCTTTATTTTCTTAGACCAAAAGTGACGTGATAGCCTGGTGTAAAACGTGGGAATACTTTGACTTGGTCCCCAATCAACCTCTTTGGTCCTTCATGCCT
This sequence comes from Urochloa ruziziensis, assembly GCA_015476505.1. Taxonomy (NCBI): domain Eukaryota; kingdom Viridiplantae; phylum Streptophyta; class Magnoliopsida; order Poales; family Poaceae; genus Urochloa; species Urochloa ruziziensis. The sequence goes on along the minus strand of CM027121.1, from coordinate 36,773,051 downwards.
TCCATGTGTGTTTAACACTCTTCATGTATTTCATGTCCTCATCATGCAGTGCATATAGATAAAATCCATAATAGGCATCACAGGTAGTTCGACAACACAAGTTCACTAGTTCATTCGTTCACAACCAAAGTAGGTTCGTTAACAACAAGGCCTATCCGAACCGCCAGTTGACCCATCACAACCAAAACAATGTCTAGCAAACCAAAAATCACTGAGGAGGTGGTAAGTTGGGTGCGAACAGTTGACAGCCTATCTGAACCGCCAGTTCGTCATCCTGAGGCCCATCATTCGCCGCCGTCGCCGCCGCTGATCCAACAAAATTCTACACAAAGGAGAGCAGATTGCATGTGTCAAACAAAATAGAAGTGTTTTGATCGTCTAAAGTTGGCTAACTAAGTTTTCTATGGTTGTCAATGGTAACCAACTATGTTGTCTAAGGTTGAAATAAAACTATAAAGTTATCAAATGACTCACTGAAGAATATGATGCAAGAGGTGGTGACATCATCGGAGGATTCAGTGTGAACGGTGGCGGAATTTGCCCCATCTGCACTGCCATACCACTGAACCATGCGTGTCAATCGCCCTCCGTCCCCTACTTTTGCCACCACCGCACAACACCTCCTTTCTCAGAGAGCCAAGCGCATCTCGATCCCACACCACACAGCCGCACTCATCTCATTTTTTTTCTCTCGCAAACTCTCCTTCCGCTCCGTACTCCCACAGACCCGCTCCAGCCGCCTCCAGCTATCGAGCTCGCAGCCCCGCGGCGGCGGCGTAGAGGGCCATCCGTCGCAGGCCGTCTATCCTCATCCACAGCTGGCTGCCCGCCCGTTGCCGCCCTTCCCATCTGCCAGCCTGCCGCTGTTCCCTTGTCATCCGCCGCAGCCCAGCCGCTCTCTCTTCCCATCTGCTGCTAGCTGACCGCCCGGCGCTGCGACACTACGCCACAACTCCGGTCAGCTGCTCGCCCTCCCAATCGCCGCCCCTAGCCGCTTGCTCCATCTGAATCCGACGCTGCTCGCCGTCCCCATCTGTTGGCCAACCGCTCGCCCCTGCCATGAAGCTTGCGGGTACACGGGCATACCCGCGGGCTGGTGATATCCGCGGATGGTGGACACAGGCAAGATTTTCTACACGTGACAGATAGCGGGCGCGGATGCGGGCATGGCGTTTTGCTCGCGGGCACGGATATCTTAGGCCAATATCCATGCAGATTTTGCCCGTTGCCATCTTTAGCCAATCTGCCATCTACTGCTGCCTCGTCCGCTCGGCCTCCTCTGCCTGCTGCTGCCTCTGTCGCTCCGCCCGCTCCGCCTGCTCCCGCTCGGCCTGCCATCGCGCCTCCATCTCCTCCCTTCTCTTCCTCTCTTATTCTAGCTGGGCCTGCAATATGCCATCACAACGTTATAATGCAAAGCAAAGGTATTAAAAAAATGAACGAACGACGAATAAAACAAAAATAACCTAGAGTGTCTACAAGAGGACGTCTACAATGATCGGTGGTTGGCGTATGTCCAAGTTAGCGCTGCCTGCTCAAATCTGGGACAAAGTGGGAGTAGTGGTTGTGTCGAGTATGCTGTCGCCGAGGGTGTACCTCCCATGCTTCTTGCCTCCTCCCATCCTCATGACAATTTCTCCATCAAACGGTTGGGCGCTCAGATCTCAGTCAGGCCCATACTTTTGCTTTCCCATCTCCGTGTATGTAGCAAGGCGGGTATGTGCCATGGGATTGCTATACACATAGGGCCCGACCTTCGGATTGTACCGGATGTCAGATGTCGCCTTGCCCATGTGGGACAAAGCAATAGCTTGAAACTTTGAGATCACTACGCCAAAATGTTGCTTCTATGACGAAACGCTCTTGACGTTTCAAAATTTCGTCATTGAAGCAAGCACATCAATGACGAAATTTTAGGGTTTGTCATAGAACTTCGGTGTTCGTCAAACGCCCCTTTGCAACCATGACGCGAGGGGAAATTTCGTCATCGAAGCACAGGGCGTGTCGTCATTGAAGCAAAGAGCCCTCGGCCGTAACATCAGTGATGAATGCTCTTCGTCATCTTTCACTTTGGGTCTTACTTGTCAATGTGGGTCCATATGACGAATGGGTTTAACGGTCCACGTCTACCGGGTCCACCGGAGAGGCGTGACTTGGCGGTCCACGTGTCCGGGTCCACTGGAGAGGCGTGACTTGGCGGTCCATGTTGTCAGTGTTTGGTATCACCGGACAAGTTATTTACTGGGATTGCGCGCTGGTTCTTGATGGTTAGTGGATTTGACACGAGGGGTTATACTGGTTTGGGCTACCGTGAGGTATAATACCCTACGTCGATTTCGTTGTTCGTGTTGCTCCACTAGGAGTTTGTAGTAAGGGGTTACAAACAGGCGAGAGAGGAAGGAAGGCTTCCAAGTCTCAGGAGGAATGAAGGAAGAACTGATGAACTAGGTGTACAAGTATGAGTGTGCATGTGTGTGGGTGCGAATGGAGTCGAATCGATGGGCTGGTGGAGTGGTCAAGAGGCTGGCCCCCGCGAAGGGGATGCTACTTTTCCTTTTATATCTCAAGGAAAGGCACCGTACAGCGTGGGGAAAAAGAAAAGAAAGGGTAGCTCCGACCCCCCTTCGAGTAAGGGGAGTCTCCGACCCCCTCCGCCTGAGGGGGTGTCTGACATAGTCGTACTGGTCTTGTGGGTCCCTGTCCGTCATGGTCGTTAGGATCGAGGGCGCCGCCTCATCATGCCGCTGTCATGTACAGTGAACATCGTAATCCCACAGTGGCGTTTGGTAAACCCATAGTGTCGCCGTTAGCTATCTGCCTGCCGCCCGCCTACGCGTCAGTGAGGGGCGAGGCTACGCCGTTGCTAGGGGGCGGTGCGCCGTGCGCTGCCCGTTCCGTGCGCTGGCGTGTTCCAGGGTGTCTCCTCCGGCGGCTACGGCTTTTGACCATGCGATGGCTTGGGCCGTAAGGCTGGGCAAAAACGTGCCTAGTGGTATTACGTCGTTCAGCCGAGGCGAGGCGGAGTTCATACGCATCACCCCTTCGCGGGGTCGGATGCATTCCGCTACGTGTCAATGACGTCACCTGACCCCGCGGGGGGTCGGGCGAGGCAGAGTTCCTACTCGGTCCCCTTCGTGGGGACGGGCGTGTCGGGTCTTGTCTTTCTGACATACTCTGATCCTAATGGGGCCAGGCAAAGAGGTTGGTTCGTATCGGATCCCTCGTCGGACCCAGACGCATTCGAATACGCCTCGGTGATACGATCTGGCCCCTTTGCGGGACTGGGCGATGTATGACGCGGGGTCTTAGTGCCCTCATAACCCTTCTCTAATGATGCTCATGAGGTACCCCTAATATTGGTATCCGTCAGTAGCCCCCGACCCCTGTGTCGATCCGTTAGGGTTGGTGCTGGGGTTGACTTCTTTTTTGGTACGTAGGTGTCACCGGGTGCGCGCGAGCGCACCCGGTGGGTGTAGCCCCCGAGCCTCCAAGGGAGTGGTAGACTCCCTTGGAGGGTTACAATTTAGCCCGAGGCTCCATTTTTCCGGTGGGCCACGCTTGACCCAGGTTTGAGGGCCCGCCCCCGTGCTCCCGCTCGTTGCGGTTGCTCGCGACCAAGGGCGGTCCGTCTTTTAGCGGTTTTTTCCCTCTCGCATTCCATCCGTTCGGAAGGAGGGTGAGGGCCACCGCATGCTTTTCGTCGTTTGGTCGAAAACGTGGCGCCCGGTGAGCTGCTTACGGGTATGTTCACGCGAAGTCCAGGTTCGAACGAGGCCTGCCGCACCCACTGGGGGCAAACTTCAAAGTTCCATGTACTCCTAGACCTGACTGGTGACCAGGATCGTGCGACCGACCCCAGCGGCTCATGGCCTTCTCGTCGAGAGATTACCATTGGTCCGTTTCCATGGCCCAAACACGGGTCAGAAAGTTCCTTAGCGTTCAAGGATTCACAGTCGATACGTGGACCCCTTTCTCCTCCGTCCCTTGCTCTTGTTCGGTCTGTGGGCGACTGTCGCAACCCCGATTGGGCCAGCCTTTCGAATACTTTAGACCTTGATGGGCCGTGTGGGCGATCTCAGCCCACGTCCCAAGAATTTACCTGGATGGGCAGGGGCCCATGAAGCCGGATCGTCGCAGGTCGTGGGGAGCCGTCGAGGAGCTCGTGCGCGGTCTCTTTGGGAGTCGTGGCGGGCCCCATCTCTCCACGCGTGTGCACCAGAGACGGGTGGCGTTAGGACCCGTTGCGCCGTTTCTGCTCATAAATATAGAACAAGTGGCTGCCGTTAGCGGTACTCTTGAGTAAGACAGACTCATACCTTTCGTCCTCCTCGAGCTCCACCGTCATCTTCTTGCCCTCGCTCAATCTGCTTGCAGCCCGACCTCGCCGTAGTCTAGCATCTCCACCTCCTCCAATGGCTGGGCACGCGCAGTCATGGAAGCGTTCCGGCGTCACCCACGCCCGTCTGATGGGGCTGGCGGTGAAGGAGTTTCTCCTGGCCCGCACCGGCCGGCTCGAGTGGCGCGTCCCTTCGGAGGACGAGTCGTCGCCACCCGACGGCTACGTCGTCTCCTTCGTCCACTTCCATGAGCGCGGGATCTGCAGCCCCGCGCATCGCTTCCTGCGCTTGCTGTTGGACTACTATGGGATTGGGCTGCATCATTTGAACCCTAACAGGATGCTGCAGGTCGCGAGCTTCGTGACCCTATGCGAAGGGTTGTTGGGGATCGAACCCCACTTTGGCTTGTAGAAGTACTTCTTCTGCTGCAAGCTACAGTTCCAAGACCATAAGATGCTGCCCACCCCGATTGGGTGCGCCGGCATCCAGGTCCGAGGCAATCGCGTCGGCGCGTACCCCAAGGTCCCGGCGGGTGGCGCGACCTGTGGTTCTACCTCCTCAATGACGATGCCACTCACCTCTAGGAGTTCACGGGGTGGCTGATCTTGGAGGAGCTAGCATGGTGGTCGGACGAGCCGACCCGGGATGAGATGAGGGCTATTACCCCGATGGTGGAGTTCATCGCCACGCTGAAAGGCATGCGACTCACGGGTCCTGGGGTCGTCGGAGCATTCCACGCTTGTCGCGTTCTCCCGCTCGTGAAGCGACCCCTGCGGATCTAGGAGGGTGCCAGTCTAGGGAAAGATGGCACTCCACTCCCGCTTCCTGCCCCTGTCGCCGCAACCGAGGTGACGAGGCGTCTGCAGGAGCAGCTGCAGAAGATCGAGGGCATCTATCCATTCCCCGATCATCCTGTGATGATGCCGGAAGAAGGTTTCATCGTCTTCATGAGTGTTCTGTTGGGTGTAGAGTGGCCCCGGAATGAACTCCGCCACCAACAGCGCAAAACGAAATCCGAAGGGGCAGTGGAAAGAACGCCCGCCCCCTCAAAAATAAATGCAACTCAGAAACCTAGAACTCTGAAGCGACTAAGTAACTTTCATTCAATAATCATCCGTCCGTGCTATTACAAACCCTTCCCCTTTTATAGGAAGGCGAACCGACTTCATGTAGAATTACAACACTGCCCAAAGTAACTGCTAGATTCGGTGAATATTCTAGGGCATTACAGACTTTACACCTAGCTGTCGCGCTTTCGTCAGCCTTGGGACCACTGGAAACCCGAGGGTGGCCTCGGGTTTCCGAACTTGCTCCGAAACCGAGGCGACCCCCGATTTGTTCTTTCGAAGGTGTCTTCGTGTTCATTCTCCAGGGCGCCTTGTCGCCCATCAACATCTTCATCTCCAACCCGAGGGGGCCCTCGGGTTTAGTGTCAAGATCCGAAGTCTTCTTCTTAGCCGCCTGCTTTTCGACCGCTCCTCTTCCTGAAAACACAAATGTAGAGAAGTAGAGTTGGCATGCACCCGAAGGGCAAGCCGAACACATCAAGGGGGTGTCTTTCTGAAGTCTACCCCCCAACAGTAGCCCTTTGACAATGAGGGACACTCGCTCCCCCCACGCAGCTAAATCCGCGTGGCGTCCCAAGCTGCCGACATAACACCGAGTAGTGTAACGGCGAGGGGGGAGAGTAGACTTCCCGGAACACCTCCCAACCTGGGACGAGTTTTGGCCCATTTTGGTTGTTTGCGGGGCCCAGTTTTGTTTGGGTGGTTATATAAGCCGGTCTGCCTCTTGTTATTGTGTCACGCCTTTCTTTGGATTGCTTCTGGTTTTGAAGTGCTCCGAAGCCGGTGCTGATTCTTAAGCAGGATTTCTTTCCGAGGTCAGTTTCTAGTTCAGTTTTGATTTTTCTTATTCCTTTTCCTGTTTTTCTTTTTTGTTTCTATCGTACTTAGGTTTGACTGCCCTGCAGGATTTCGCTGAGCTCTTAGATTTGATGGCTCCGAAGAGGAAGAGGATCGATGACGAGGGGGGCCTTGAGACTGAGAAAGCTGCTTTGAAGCCGACCACGTTGATGTTTGGTTTCAGCACACTTGGAGAAAATGAGCTATCATTGCTGGAGGCCTCGAAAATGATTGAACCTGGGAAGGCTAGAGTTGCCGAAAAGGACAAGACGAAGCCATCACCGAAAGCCAATGAAATTGTTTCCTTTCGGGATCACTTTATCTCTGGCCTTCGGTTTCCCTTGGATTCAACAGTTGTTGAAATTTTGAAACATTGTGGGGTCTATGTGCACTAGCTTACGCCGAACGCCTTTGTTCGCTTGAATGTATATATGTGGGTTTGCAAGACCACAAAGATTAAGCCTAGTGTGGAAGGATTTCTATATGCCCACAAGGTGCACAAGCAGACGAAGACTCAGCTGCACGCCCATCCTACTACGGGTGATATCAAGAAAGAGTGCCTGTTTGGTTGTCTCAATTTTACATACAAACCTCATGTTCTCTTTCCTGTTATGGCGTACCGGAACAAGTGGCCGAAAAACTGGTGGACTGCATGGGTCTATCATGAGGTTGACAAGGATAACAAAGGCAACTATCCACTTGTCTGCTCGGCTCTCGTGAACCTTTCAGGATCTTGGCCTTCTTCTGCTGGAGCCGCACCTGAAGGGGTTGCGTTTGTTGAAATGCTTTGTAAAATTTCTCAAAAGTACAGTGTTCGCGACCTTTTCGAGGAATTTTGCCTATGCCGCGTTTTCATGTTCAAGCTGGGTGGATTGTTGAACACTGGATGGAGACTCCTGAAGATGGGATACCGTTGCCCGATTTCGCCAAGTCCTTCGGTTTGACGGCTAAAGGTTTGCTCTCGACTCTTCAGAGATTTTCTGGTCGTTTGATGGATTTGTAGCTAGTATTAATTCTTTATTTTTTTTTCCGAAGACATCAATGCTTCCTAGGTTGAGAAGGAAGTCAATGGCATGATTGGGAAGGAGTCTCCCGCCGAATTCTGCAACTACAAGAAGGTGCTTTCATTGAAGAGGTCGAACCGTGTGTTCGAATTTTTTAAGATTTCCCCTGGCCTTCGGAAATCTAATAACAAGAGCATTGCTAAAGATTTGAAGGCTCAGGCTTCCAAAGCCCCAAAGAGTGTTGCTGCGCCTGCAGGTTCGAAGGTGACTTCGGGTGATGAAGGTGTTCTCCCCCCAACAAGCAAAGAGATGCCACACTCCCGTCCCAAGCGCGTCGTGAAGCGGAAGGCCTCAACTTCTGGGATGCTTCAAAAAAACTTAAGATTCTAGATCCCAAGGAGGTTCTTAAGGATGTTTTTGGTGATACGGATGATGATGATGTTCAGAAGGAAAGTGAAAAAAGGTGAGCCTCAAGGGGCTCCTTATGAGCGAACAGCTAATCAAGATATTCTTGGTGTTCCTCGGAGTCATTCTCCTGTTGGAGCTCCGAAAGCGGAAGACCAGGCTGTTAAGTTGGTTACCTCGGAGGTAGTTTTGGGTAGTGGCCCATCCTCCTTGGGCATCGGTGTCGTCTATAGCCCCCCTGCTTCTGATAGTGACGCGAAAACCGACAAGGTGGAGCTGGGCGGCCAAAAGAGACATCGATGCGTATGACGCGCGAACTCGCTGGCCGAGCCATCGTGATTCTGGGTCTGATGCTTCCCGGAGATCGTCTAGGGATTCTAGTCCCTCTTCGGGCAGCTCTTCAGATACTAAAACTGAGTCAGCGCCGCTGCGTCCACTGATTGTTGGCGATGATGAGGAAACAGATGTGGACATTGAGGACACCGAGACCTGCAGCAGCTACTTTGTCAGTTCCAAAGATCCTAGGGAAATTGTAGATAAACTTGGATTTCCTGCAGATACCAAGCTTATTGGTGGCCAGATGGTGGGAAAGATAGCCTTTAAAAGTGGCGGACATGAGCATCAATTTCTTTCCGAGGCCGGCCGTTCTTTTTGCTTGCCGCTGATGGAAAGCAGACTTTGCCAGCAAAGCACCGGGGCTGTTCTACAGTAGGCTGAGGACCTAGCCTTGAAGACATATCTGTCAATTCAATGTGCCTCACGTACACATAAGCGAGATATGGACGATCTTTGGCCGTACATGAAGAGTTCTGAGGTAGCTTCCGGAAAAGTCGCTGCGCTGGAAGAGGAGAAAAAATCACTTTTTCAGAGTCTTCAATTGGAGAAGGGGCGGTCAAACGATTTGGCCTTGGAAAAACAAGTTCTTGTGAAAGAGAATGAAGATTTGAGGAAAATCATGGAAGGCATGAAAATTGAACTTGAAGTTGAAAGGTGGGTGGCCAAGCAGAATAAGGAACTCATCGAGGAGAATGAAAAGCTGAAACAAGATTTGAGCGGCAAGGATGTGAGCCTTGGTGAGTTGAAAAAACAATTTGAGGATTATATGCATGCCCATGCCGAAGGTGTTGAAGAAGTCAAGATTGGTTTCGCCCGCGCTCTTGCGCCATTTGGGCTCATTCCTCCAGATCTGGATGTCAACGAATGCAGCATTGAAGGTTTATATGATTGGATTTTCACTTGCCTTGAGATAGCTTCCATCGGTAGCGGCTTGTGGGGAGAATTGAACGCTAAGCTTGCCTCTCGGGCTTTTGCCCAGGCTATTTGCTCGCTGCTACCCCCGGTTGCCTCTGCTGATTCGAAGCATATCAGGAAAAAGGAACTACACATGCTGAAGGATCCTTCATTTGTTTGGCCTTCTGAAGATGATTTGGCTCCAAGATCGCTAAGCCCTCTCGCCAAGAATATTGCCTACAACTTCATGCTTACTTTCTTCAAGTTTCAAGGCGGGGTTTTGGCTCGGGATGAGTCTCGTCGGACTCAAGAGCAGGTTGGTTATTCCTCGTTTTTTGCTTATTTGTTCCGGTATGGCTTCGTTGTCATGGTTTTTCTTGTTATGCTGTGTAGATCCTGGGCTCAAATTGAAAACAAAGTCTCTTCGGCGCTCGAGGCTCGTCTTGCTTCAAAATCTGTTACAGCCTCGAAGCTGGAGACCATCGAGGAAGACGTTGAACTTGAAGCCGGTGGAGCTTCCGACGTCGCTGGAACATCTACCGAAGAGATCTTCGGTACCGCTGCGGATGCCAACCTGAATGCCGAGACACGAGAGGTGTGAGCGGGTCGTGTCGTACTTACATGGAACATGGATTCATTGTAATCGTGTAAAAATACTTTGCTAACTCTACTCGGTTGCCACGCAGGTCCGCGATGTGGATCTTGCCGTGGTAACCGAAGGTGTGCTTCCTTTGATGATGTACAGAGATGGTTTCTTTATGTCTGGTAGCATTTGGTCCAAGTTTCGAGCGAAATATCTGAATGCAGGTTTCGAATCGTTTTGGGCTTATAAACTGCGGAAGTATGAGATTCGAAACGTCGAATCCCGATCATTTTTTACTGAGTTCCACCGGAATATGGTGGAACATGATAGGATTTTACATACTCGCTATTTAGGTCGCGAGGTGAAGCGCCTCAACCAAATTGGCTTTGGTGCTCAATTCGTGTCTTCCTTCGGTTTGATGACTCCGAAGGAGGAGCCTGTAGATGATACTAAATATGAGCCTACGGAATTTCTGTACAAGTTTCCTAGCTAGGTTGTTTTTGTATTCCGAAGTTCGCCTTGTAATTCTATTTTGTATCCTATTTTTTCACACGCAGGTGATTTTGATCCGTTCTTGAGAGGGAAAGCTGAAGCCATTCTTTCTGGTGTTGTTCATAATTTGATCTTTGAGATCTATGATGTTGTGTTGAGTGAACCTTGAAATTTTGTAATGTATGTAAACAATAAAGCCCCGATGGAGGCTCGAAATTTGAATCATGTCACTTGTTTGAAGAACACCTCCCCCTCGGTTCAAAAATCAAACCTCGAGGGGCTTTTTGAATAGAAGTATGCATACCCGTCAGAAGGTTCTGTTAATTCGTTGGTACCGTGTTTTATTTGTTTTGGGCCTAGGGGCGTGTTTCCCCTACATTCTCTACGGAATGTTTTCTAGCGTTTTTCGCGTATGAGTTAAGACTTTTGCGCTCCGGCCAATGTTGCGCTCTGAGGCTTAACTCACTTTGGTCATTGAACTGGCCGTTTTCCGAAGACAACTCAATTTTGTTTACGAAGTGGTTAGTTGCTTCGGGTTTTGCTTTTCTTGGGGAAACCTTGTTTATATTGCACAAGGGGTTACACTGGAAATCCGCCCCATTAAAAACCTCACACCTTCGAATTGCTTATGGATTGCAACTCGAAAGCTTCCTCTGTGAGGAAAAGAGTACGGACTCCTCATTACATTTGCTAAAGGAGAAAAAATTTCATGAGGAGAAACTACAAAGAAAATTCTAAGATACAATTTTCTGAGCCCCTGGCTCGCTAAATGTAGTATCGTTGCAGCATATCTTCATTCCACGGGTACAGGTCATCGACTTCGTCCAGTGATTGCAACCTGAAGGCTGATGGTCTCGCTATTTCTGATACGAGGAAAGGACCTTCCCACTTCGGATTTAGCTTTCCCTTATATTTTCCTTTGGGGATTTTCCTGAGCACCATGTCTCCTGTCTGAATGCCTCTCGGTTTCACTTTCTTGTCCCTCCATCTCTTGGTTTCTTCTTGGTAGCTTCCGAGGTTTTTGGAAGCTTCTTCTCTTTAGATCTCCATGGTGTCCAGTGTTACCTCCATAAGTGCTATGTCTTGGTGTGCTTCGTCTTCTGTCCTCCAAGACTCGTGCTTGATTTCTTCTTGTGTCATGGCTTCTTCTCCGTAGAGTAGCCTGAATGGTGAGAACTTGGTTGTTCTTGTTTCTGTGGTGTTATGAGACCATATGACCCTTGGCAATTCATCTACCCATTTTCCTTTCGGGAGGCCCGTGATATTTTTCTTGATGCCGGAAAAGATGATTCCATTTGCTCTTTTGACTGCCCCATTAGATTGCGGGTGATACACAGAAGCGAAGCACAGTTTGGTTTCGAGGCCCTGGCAGAAATTGCGGAAAGACTCGCTGTCAAATTGCTTTCCATTATCGACTGTTACTTCTCTGGGTACTCCAAAGCGATACACGATGTTCTGCCAGAAGAATTTCTGAACTGAGGCGGATGTGATTTTCTGCACTAGTTTTGCCTCGATCCACTTGGAAAAATACTCTACAGCCACGATTGCATAGGTTAGATTCCCTTGCGCCTTCAGTAGTGGACCCACGATGTCTATTCCCCATCTGGATAATGGCCAAATAGGGGGTATCAGTTGTACTTCGTTTGCTGGGTAATGCTTGTATGGTGCGTGCATGCGACAATTGTTGCAGGTTCTGACAATTTTGTCTGCATCTAAAATTGCTGATGGCCAGTAGAAACCTTGCCTGAAAGCTTTCTGTATGAGGGCCCTTGTTTTGATGTGTGATGAGCACATTCCGTTGTGAATTTCGTGGAGCAGTTATTTGCCTTCTTCAACAGAAATGCACTTGAGCAATGGTGCACAAACTCCCTTTCGGCATAATTTTCCGTCTACTATGCAGTAATTTCTGGCCTTTGCCTCCATTTTTTTTCTTTTCCGACTCATCCTTGGGTTCAAAGTGTCCTCTTATGAAAGCCAAGAGTGGTGCTGTCCAGTCTTTGCTCTGAATGGCGTTTATGTATCTGACAGGGGCCTCATCATTGAGGACTGATTTTTGCTTGAGCACCTCATAAAATACATCCGAAGGTAGGGGGGTTTTGCTTGCTGCTGCCTTTGCTAAATCGTTTGCTTCTTTATTTTTGGACCTCAGGTTATTTTTTACTGTGAATCCGAAAAAGTATTTTTCCATCGTTCTCACACCTGCTAGATATTTTATTAGCTCCGGGTGCTTGGCTTTGTATGATTTATCCTTGTGTCCTGTAATCAGTTCGAAGTCGATATTTATGAAGACTCTGCGTGCTCCTAGTGTTCTTGCTTTCCGAAGCCCCAACAACAGCCCCTCGTATTCTGCGATGTTATTTGTGCAGTTGTCGTAATCTAGGCGAATAGCATATCTGAGCTTCATTCCTGATGGCGACAGAATTATTGCGGATGCTCCTGACCCTCGGTCGCAGTAAGCTCCGTCACATTGTATTTCCCACAAAGATTCTGGAATTAGTCTGGAAATTGCCTCGTTCGAAGGCGTCCAGTCTGCTACAAAATCTGCCAGGACTTGTGATTTGATTACTGTTCGCGGAATGAAATTGACAAAATGCTCTTGTAACTCTGCTGCCCATTTTCTGACCCTGCCTGAGGATTGCTTGTTCTCGAACATGTCTCGTAGTGGATACGAGGTTGGGACAAGAATCTTGTGGCTGAGGAAGTAGTGACGCAGCTTTCTCTTGGCCATGATTACTGTATACGCCATTTTCTCCATCTCTGAGTAAAACAGCTTGGAACCTGAGAGAGCCTCTGAAACAAAGTAGATTGGGACCTGTGTTAGTACCCCTTCAACTTCTTTTTCTTCTACTAGGGTTGCACTCAATGCTGTATCCGAGGCTGCAATGTAAAGCATCAACTGGGACCCTGGGTTGGGCTGGAAAGAACAGCAAGATTCTCTATGTACTGTTTGAGTTCTTCGAAGGATTTTTGTTGTTCCTGACCCCACTGGAAATTTGCTGTGTTCCGATGTGCCTTGAAGAAGGGCAGACTTCATTCCGCCGATTTAGAGATGAATATGTTAAGTGCCGCAATTTTCCCAGCGAGCTTCTGCACATCTTTCCTGGTCTTTGGTGGCTGCATCCGTCTGATTGCTTCAACTTTCTCAAGGTTCGCCTGAATTCCTGTTTTGGAGATTAGGCAACCCAGAAGTTTGCCTTTAGTGATTCCAAAAACACACTTAGCTGGATTCAGTTTCATACCATTTCTTCTCAGGTTGGAGAAAGTTTCTCGAAGGTTTTGGATGTGGTCGGCTCTCTGCTTACTTTTCACGACGACGTCGTCGACATAAGCCGAAACATTTCTTTTCAGCTGGGATCCTAGAATCTTCTGGATCATCCTGCTGAAACTGCAGCCTGCATTTCTGAGTCCCTCTGGCATGCTGATAAAGCAGTAAGTTCCGAAGGGGGTGGTGAAACTTGTTGCCTCTTCGTCTGTCATCTTCATCCAAATCTGGTGGTAACCAAAAAAGCAATCCAGAAAGCTAAGCAATTCACAACATGCTGCCTGATCGACGAGCACATCTATCCGAGGCAGTGGGAAGTCGTCCTTTGGACAACCTTTGTTTAGACAAGTGAAGTCAATGCACATTCGCCACTGTCCATTTTTCTTTGGTACCATGACGACATTGGCTAACCACAGAGAGAACTGTACATGACGTATAACTCGAGCATCTAGTAATTTCTGCACCTCTGCTTGCACAGCATTTTTCCGTTCCACGGACATGACACGGAGTTTCTGTTTTTTTGGCTTTGCCTTCGGATCTAGGCGAAGTTCATGCTCAATTACATTTCTGCTGACCCCTATTAAATCATTTGACGACCAAGCGAAAATGTCCTGGTTATTCCGAAGGAACTCAATGAGTCGATTTCTTCCTCACTGTCAAGTTCTTTGCCGATGATGATGGTTTTGTCCGGCACATCTTCACACAATGGGATTTTCTTTGTGTGCTCAAAGGGAGCAACTCGTTCTGCATTTTGCATTTTCTTTTGTTCCTCCAGAATTTCTTCTGGATCCTCAGTCTCGTCATCTGCCTCGTCATTGATTGCATGGACACGTTGGACGCCGAAAGTTGTGTTTCTTTCAGCCCTTCATGCTTCGTCCTAACTGCCATACACTGAAATGATGCCTTGATTCGTTGGGATCTTCATGCACACGTAATCTTGATGGATCACTGCCGAAAATCTGTTTATGGTTGATCTTCTGAAGATGGTGTTGTATGGGTAGTCAATTTCGATGATGTCGAATGTTATTGTTTCGGCTCGTCCTGAGAGACCGGAACCGAAGGTGACATCGATATCACGTTTTCCCTTGGCATTTATCCTTTTGCCTCCAAAGCCATACAATGGATTTTTTGCATCTTTCAGGTCTTCGGATTTGAACCCCATTTCTGTGAAGCATTTCCATGTGACTATATCCGCAGAACTGCCATTATCAACACGAATCTTTCCGACGTCGTTGCCATATGGACGGTTCTTTGAGTTTCGTCCAATATTGGCTCAAATGACAAGTTCGGCTCAATTGACTGAAAGTTATGGGGATATGGGACCATGGGGTTCAGAACACTTGCCCAGAGCAAATCTGATTCACACTTCACGCTTCATCTTTCCTCTGCCTCTTCGTCATGTGTTCGGGCTCGTTTGAGCCCCCGGAAATTGCGTTGATTGTATGGACCATTCCTGGCGGGTCATCTCCGATGTCCCCTGCGGAATTGCCTTGCCTCGTATTTTCTGTTTCGGCTTCAATTCAGTATGATAACCTAGGGAATCATATCTGGGTGGTAGTTGTGGCATTTGTGCTGTGGGTATATTGTTGAGGGGGAAAATAGTATGAGTGATGTGGTGGGACGAAGCTTGGTGAAAGATACGATACAGATCGGTTGCTTGGTTGGGGTGGTTGTGGCATTGACGAGGCATCGAAAGATTGGCTTCTTGGATTTTTCAGTTGTTCCTCGAATTCCTTTTTCTTCTCGAGAGCATGAGGGTATTCATGAGTGCTGTGGCCAATATCTTTCCCATGAAAGAAACACCATGGAGTTTTTCCCCCTCGACCTCCTCTTCCTCCTCTTCCTCTATTGCTTCTTCCCCCTCGAGAACTTGAGGATTGGTGATTGTTATGACCATTCTGCTGTGCAGATTGCTGGTTGGTTGGCTGATTCGTAATGTTATTCAATGGCCTCGGGTTTTGCCTTGTGCTTGACTCGGTTGCCATTGCTTTTGCTGATAATTCTGTCCCCTCTGTTTCTTCTGAGAGTTCATCTGCTCAATTCTTCGCCTTCGCCCTTCGTCAGACTTACAATATTCTTGCATGATCTCGAATAGTTCTCGCAACGTACCCGGCCTTGCTCTTTCTAAATAATCTTGGCATGGACCAATATGAAGACCCGCAATAGTGTAGTCAATGATGCTGTCTTCTTTCACCCTCGGAGCTCTGGCTGCTAATTTTACGATTCGTTACATGTATTGTTGCAAAGATTCCTTGTCGCCAGGTACACATGATATCATAAAGTCGTTTGAAGACAGACCTTCTGCTTGCATTCCTCGAAAGCTTGATGTCAGCTTGCTCTTATGTTCATGCCAAGTTGTTATCTGGCCCTTCGGAAGATTGGTGTACCAGAACTGCGTCGCTCCCTTGAGCGCCAATACAAGGGCTTTTGCTTTCGTCGTTGAATCTCCTCCATTTCATTCGACGACGGCTTCATATTTCATCAAGAATTCCTTGGGATCCGACTCGCCATCATACTATGGCAAGGTTGTGGCGTTGAATCGAGGTGGCCAAGGGGCCATTTCTAATCCTGCAGATAATGGTCCTACCTCGAGAAATGTGCTTCTACTGCCTGAGTGGAAACGGGAACTGTGCTGCCTCGGGGCCCTTTCTAACTCCTGCACGACTCGGTTCTGTAACTCGTCAATGCAACGCTGCATGTTCTGAATGGTTTGCCACATTTGGTTTTCTGGGATGCCTTCGTACTGGTCTTCTTCCCTGGCCATTGCTTCAGCGAATGTTGTTTTCCTCCTGGCTAACTCTTCTTGTAGGGCTTCATACCTGAGCATCTGTTCTTTTAGGGCTTCGGCTCTGTTCTGGGCTTTGAACTGCTCTGCTATTAACTGACCCTTGTCCCTGGCCATGCCTCTTGATCTCGTCTGCATTGTTGGGTCTGCTTGCAATGCTATGGTTGCTGCTCTTCGTGCTTCTTCTGAGGCTCTACGTATTGTTTCTTGTACCCTTCGGAGAGCTGCTATGTCTTATGCTGCCACGTCGATTTCCTCAAGTCCTACCCTGAATTCTCCGTTTGCTGTGTTCTCGATAGCAACCTCTAGACCCTCGGAGCGTGGTACTGCCTGCAGTTGCACCACCTGTTCACCGTCATTCGTCATATCTTCAGTATTTGCTTGAGCGACCGGTTCGGAAGCGCCGGCTCTGTTGATCACGCCTGATGGTTTTTTCTTCGTCTGAGCCATGAATGGTCTTGGATTACTACCACGAGGTGGGCGCCAAAAACTGTTGGGTGTAGAGCGGCCTTGGAATGGACTCCGCCACCAACAACGCAAAACAAAATTCGAAGGGGCAGCGGAAAGAACGCCTGCCCCCTCAGAAATAAATGCAACTCGGAAATCTAGAACTCCGAAGCGACTAAGTAACTTTCATTCAATAATCATCCATCCGTGCTATTACAAACCCTTCCCCTTTTATAGGAAGGTGAACCGACTTCATGTAGAATTACAACACTGTCCAAAGTAACTGCTAGATTCCCTAAATATTCTAGGGCATTACAGAATTTACACCTAGCTGTCACACTTTCGTCAGCCTTGGGACCACTAGAAACCCGAGGGTGGCCTCAGGTTTCCGGACTTGCTCCGAAACCGAGGCGACCCCCGATTTGTTCTTCCGAAGGTGTCTTCGTGTTCCTTCTCCAGGGCGCCTTGTCGCCCATCAACATCTTCATCTCCAACCCGAGGGGGCCCTCGGGTTTAGTGTCAAGATCCGAAGTCTTCTTCTTGGCCGCCTGTTTTTTGACCGCTCCTCTTCTTAAAAACACAAATGTAGAGAAGTAGAGTTGGCATGCACCCGAAGGGCAAGCCGAACACATCGAGGGGGTGTCTTTCCGAAGTCTACCCCCCAACATGTTCCTCCCCTATTCCTTTTGTCCGTTTTCCGGCATTTTTCCGATGCAATCCTACTTGAATCTTCCCTCTTTCCTTTGCGCAGGATGGTTCGGCCGCCGTGGCCGCCTCAATCCCTTACGCACTGACCAAGGAGGAGAAGGTCGCTGCCGCAACTTGCTTCGTGCAGCGGAGGGCGCAAAAGAGGTCCTCACGGCAGAGGCAGAGCGCTAGGGCATCGTCAAGCTCGAGCCATCCTCGAGTCCCCTCACCACCCAACCCCTCGGAGGGAGCACATATGTCTCGTGCTCCTCATGCCTGGATTTACTCGATCTGGGCCCCATGGGATCTCACGCGCGTTGCGGGTGTTGGCGCAGGCGTCGACTGGGACCAGCCGGAGGAAGAAGAAGAGGACGACGTCGTGCTTGTGGAAGAGGAGGAAGAGGAGGTCTCTGTACCTCCCGCAGGCAATGTCATGGAGGTGCCTGCTGCCCAGGGGCTGGAGGCTCCTGTCGACGAGGAGGAGGTCGCGGACCGGTGTTGGCACTCCTAAGCGTCACGTTTTATCAATGCTCAAGAGTGCGAAGATATATGTCGTTGTATGCAAAATTAATTCTGCAAGCGCACAGAATATATCTCGTTGTAGCACTTCACCTCGGGAGTAACCCCAGGGTGTCGTATTTATATTTCCGTAGGGAAGCAGATGGTTAAAGTGTATTGAAGAATGAAATGATATATCTTGCCAAAAATATCAAGCCACAAACCCAGGGGCACAAACTCTAGGTTTGGGGGGATAATGGTCAAATGAATGACCGGATAGAAGGTCTAGAAGACCAGCGACACACGAAGCACCTATTTCTAAAGAAAAGGAAAGACGTTGGGAGAGACCAGACCTAGACACTTCCTAACTCAGAGCAAAAGGCACTCTAGCCTTGGTCCAGACTCTAGCTTAGATACCGGGAACAGAGCTCGCTTCGACGGCTAGAACGGGAGAACCTCAGAACGGGGTGAAAGAGGGGGTTCTCCGGGTTCAGCACTACTGTTATGAATACACCCGAACGTGGTGGACTACGAAGGACGGACAGGGCTGTCACCACCTGCCACCTACCACTGCAGTTCCGTGGGGTGCAACACACTTCCTATTTAATTGATAGAGCTGAAGTGCCCGATCTTTCGGTGAGTGGAGATAAATTCGATTTGGTGGGAGTAGACTCTCACGATCCGACTACGACGAGCGAACCCGAAGCGACAATGCAATTGATGAACCAACTACCTGGGTTGCCAAACCTGTTGCAATCAAGATCAGCAACTTCCTGTACGCAATCGAAGAACGAACAAGGAAAAGAAGGCGAGCAATCTTAATATCACTCGAAGGTGGAGTTCTGAATCACACGAGGACAGCACGTATTTGTGCGATGTCGAATGTAGTTAAAGCTAGATGTAAAACAAAACTCAAGACTTCTTGGCGGCGGCTAGGGGGTATATGATAGGTGAGGACGACCAAAGGGGTCCTGGGGTCGTGCTCTAACCCTAGGATGCATCCCTAGTGGACCCAACTTGATACACGGCCCATGGGCCAAAATAAGGTGTCGCAGCACGTGGACAGAAAAACCTTCGGTCAATGATTTGACGATTGCGGCGGCCTCGCGATAGATATGGACATGAGTCCAGATCCATATGAAAGGAAAATTCATAAGCTTTCCATCAAGTACTTGAACGCACCAAACAGAGTCCGGATGAGGTTGTGGCGGCCGTCGAAATTCAGGACTTCCCTGCAGTCCGAATCCAGCGTTTCCAAAACGTGTTGGATTCAATCTCTTTATTTCCTTAGGCCAAAAGTGACGTGATAGCCTTGTGGAGAACGTGAGAACACTTGGACTCAGTCCCCAATCAACCTCTTTGGTCCTTCATGCCTTCCATATGTGTTTAACACCCTTCATGTGTGTCATGTCCTCATCATCCTCCCCTTCTTGACGAAAAGCCATCCTCGGCGTCAATTGTACTTGAAACCGATCCTGCATAACACAAAGGAGAACGGGATTTTAAAAAACAAGAAAACCGAAAATATTAAGAGGAGGGATGTCACTATGTTTTCGATTGGCGAAAGTGTCATCTGGCATAGAACTTTTAGCAAACATGTATGCTTCTTGATCGGCCAACACGCGATGTTTTTCAACACGATTCTGCACAAGATTAGTACTAACAAAAGACAAAGCAGGCATAGATAGTAACCAGCAAGGCTCCCCTTCTTTGGATTGAACATGTTTCTTTAAAACAAAGCTAGAGAAATTGAATGTGACATGATTATTGTTATTGCAGCCCTGTAAGTTATCACATTGTTGTCCAACCGAAGAAGATTTCAGATTTGAACAAATATAAACTCGATGCACCATATATTCTCCGTTGTGATTATATTTACCAATGAAGTGATATGTATTCCTAGATAAGCATGGCCATTCAGGATAGGCAAGAAAACTCTCCTCCAAGCAATTTAGATTACACTGAACAGCAAAATCAATATAACCTAAAATATTTAAAGAAGATAGCAATTTTTGTTCATCATTTGCACAAGCAATTGGAACAAATATTTTATTTTCAGCACAATTAGATGGCTCCAAAGCATGCGTGTCATCACTATGAATTAATTGTGGTAGAGGAATAAAAGAATCACTATCACACAACTCTTCTTCATCACAAGGAACATGAAGCAAACGATGTTGTGACAAAGGCAAAATTAGTAAGGGTTCTACCGATAGTTGCTCTATGTTATCATGTTGAATTTCAGCACAAGGGTGTAATTTTAAAACATGTACAACAGAAGCATTATCACACAAATCATCTTTATCATAGGGAACAACAAGCACATCATCATGTGACAAAGATTCGTCAAGAGATGATTCCACTAACAATTGCTCTATGATAGCATGAGGTGTGGAAAAATTCAGCACAGTAGATGATGAGAACATCACCGGTACATCTACACCAGCAGCACCTTCACCCCAAGCACCTCCTTCAGGACCAATCACTCGGGCTCGTGCAAGAGAGTTGAACTACGTCATGGTGCTAAAGAATGAAGGATATGTGGCTGGATTCGGACTGCGCACGAATGTCAACTTGTGATGGCCGCCACGACTTCATCCGGACTCCGTTTTGGGCGATCAAGTACTTGATGGAAAGCTTATCAAGTCTACTTTCAGATGGATCGGGAATCACCTTCATATCTTCAACGAGGCGGCCTCAATCGTCATTTTGAGTCGGACTGTTTTCTGTCCAAGGTGCTGTGCCACCTTATTTTGGCCCAATGGGCCATGTATCGAGTTGGGTCCATTAGGGACGCGTCCTAGGGTTGTAGCACGACCCCAACTCCCTTGTGGCCGTGCTATTAAACCCTATAGCCATCATTAGCATCCTTGAGTTTTGTTTTACATCTAGCTTTTAGCTACATTCACGGCTGCACAAATACGTGCTGTCCTCGTGATTCAGAACTCCACCTTCGAGTGATAATAAGATTACTCGCCTCTCGTTCTTGTTTGTTCTTCGATTGCGCACAGGAATTGATCTTTGTGATCAGGCTGCTCTTGCTTCAACAAGGTCGGTAACCACAGGGAGTTGGTTCAGCGATTGCATTGGCGCTTCGGGTTCGCTCGTCGTAGTCGGATCGTGAGGGTCGACTTCCACCAAATCGAAATTATCTCCACTCACCGAAAGATCGGGCACTCCAGCTCTATCAAGTGGTATCAGCTTTCCAGGTTGATCGGTGAGTTTTTACCGAGTGTTGTTCCATTACCTACAGTCCACAAAACCAAAAAAAAAATTTCAGGTTAGACCATTGTCCCAAAACCTTTCTTCGCCTTGCACTTTCTTTCAATAATTTGCGTTGTTGAATTTGTGTGCTTCGCATTAATTTGTTGCTGGTCACTTTGTGCTTCCGCCGCTTTCCATCTCCACCACCGCCGCCGCCGCCATCCTACCTCGCCACCAGCGCCACTGCCGCCGCAATCATCATCACCACCAGCGCCGTCGCCGCCGTTTGCATCACCACAAACACTACAAAACCACGCCGCCGCCACCACACCGAGTTACCACGCCGTTACCCCCCTCCAACCGAACCCTACTCGGTTTCGTTTTCCTTCCCCAATCCGCACTCCACGCGCCGCCGATCCAACCGAACCCTACTCGGTTTCGTGTTTCTGTTTGAGGAAAGAGAGGAAAAAAGGAAAGAAAAAAAAGGAAAGACAAAAAAAGGAAATACAAAAAAGGAAAGTTCTGAGAAGAAAGACAAAGGAAAGAATTAAAAAAAAGAAAGAGCAGTTCGTTTTTGGAAAGTTCGGTTTTTCGTTTGGCAGTTTTGTGTCATTACGAACACCTGTTTTGTAACGGCCATAACTTTTCGCTCGGATCTCCGATTTCAGCGTTCTTTTTTTTTCCGGAAAGCTTACGAAATTTCCTATATGGTGCATCCGTCGGAGCGCCAGGTCAAGTCAGTTTCGAGGCCAAAAAACGCCGTTTACACAGCGTAACACGGCCCGGGAGATTTTCCGTTTCTGCATTCCACTTCCTTGTTACCTTTGCTTGATCCATAGCGCGTGGCACTTGTTTCCAGCAGCTTTGTGTCATGTTTAGCACTATTATTCAGCTTTGCATTTATTGTTTGATTGTGCTAATCCTTGACTTGAGTGCAGCCTACCCAGAACTACACATATTCCTACGACGAGCAGACTTTTGTTTCTCCAGGCAATCGCTGCTCCAATCTTTCACAGGTGCTACTTGTTGTTTGCGATCGCCCCTGTTGCTTGGTAAGAACGGATAAGACCTTGATCGCAGCATCTTTGTGAACTTTCCACCCACACATTTGTTGTCGTAGGATCTGTTTTTCTTGTGTTTGCGCTAACCATGTCAGGAGACGACGACAAGATGGACTCCAAGTTGCAAGGCATGCGGGCCGATCTTGATGGACTTAAAGACGACATAAAGACGCTGCACGAGAAGGTTGATTCCGCACTCTCTTCATCCAACAAGCGTCTCGACCAACAGGACCTTGCTCAGACAGCCACCAAGTGTACATTTGACACCTTGACGGCCCGGCTTGATGCGATGAACACGACGCTCACGACGATGAACGCGACGCTCACGGAATTGCAGAAGGGCTATGGTGGTGACACGGAATATGAGGATGGAGACTGCCAACCTCGTGCCCGCCGTGTGGTACGTAATCCGGTTAATGACTCATTTGCGAAGATTAAGTTTAAGATTCCTACTTTTAATGGCAAGTATGATCCTGCTGCATATCTTGATTGGGAGTTAGAGGTAGAACAAAAATTTTCATGTCATGATATCCCTGCTACGTCTCAAGTTAAGGCTGCTATTAGTGAATTTACTGAGTTTGCTTTAATTTGGTGGCGTGAATATAAACTCAAACATCCCACTGCTGTTTCATCTACTTGGGCTCAATTAAAAGCTGCTATGCGACATCGTTTTGTTCCTTCTTATTATGCCCGAGATTTTCTTAACACCATGCAGCGATTCTAGCAAGGCCAATGATCCGTTGAGGAGTATTACCAAGAGTTACAAAAGGGTATGATTCGTTGTGGTTTATTTGAACAGGATGATGCTGCTATGGCACGATTTCGTGGTGGGTTGAACAGGGAAATTCAGGATATACTTGATTATAAGGAGTATAATGATATGACCACGTTGTTTGAATATGCTTGCAAAGCTGAACGTGAAGTGCAGGGACGCCGTTCGAAGACATATACTAACTCTTTTGCAGGAAGAAGCCCGTCGTCCAGCTCTACGTCTTCCACTCCAGTACCTTCTACACCTAGCACAACGCCGCGTGAGAAGACGACGAAACCTGTAGCACCCCCGGCACCAGGCGCAGCTTCTTCCTCAGGACGTACACGAGATGTTCGGTGTTTTCGTTGCCAAGGCTTTGGGCACATGATTTGGGACTGCCCCAACACCCGTGCTTTGATCATACGTGACGATGGTGAGTACTCTTCTGCTAGTGATTCCGATGAACCTCACCATACTATGATTGCCACTAACCATGCAGATAATGAGGCGGTCCATGCTACTCCTAGTGACGCAGATAGGTATGAAAGTCTTGTTGTGCAGCGTGTTCTTAGTACACAGGTCGCCCCGCCAGAGAAAAATCAGCGACACACTCTTTTCCATACAAAGGGTGTTGTGCAGGAGCGGTCGATTTGCATCATCATTGACAGTGGTAGCTGCAACAACTTGGCGAGTACAGTGCTGGTAGAGAAGTTGTCCTTACCCACCCGTAAGCATCCACATCCTTATCATACTCAGTGGCTTAATGATGGTAGAAAGATTAAAGTAACACAGTCGGTACGTGTTCCGTTCTCCATAGGTGCCTATTCTGATTTTGTTGATTGTGATGTTATTCCTATGGAGGCATGTTCTTTGTTACTTGGTAGACCTTGGCAATATGATACTGATAGCTTGCATCATGGTCGTTTGAATCATTATTCTCTCATGTTTAAAGGTCAGAAAATAATTATACATCCCATGACACCTGAACAAATTGTTAAAGATGACCTTGCTCGAGCCGCTAAAAATGCTAAACAACTTGTACCATCACCTTCTGAAATCAAGTTGAATGCGCCTATTTTATTTGCTACACGTGCTGATTTTGTTTATCTTTGTGTTGATGAGCTACCTTGTTATGCACTTGTATGTTCTAGTGTGCTCGTTTCACTTGATGATGTACCATCTTTGGATATTCCCCCTGCGGTTGCTAACATGTTGCAGGTGTACTCTGATGTTTTTCCTAAAGATTTACCATCGGGACTACCTCCACTTCGTGGCATTGAGCACCAGATTGACTTCATTCCCGGCGCACAGCTTCCGAATCGCGCCCCGTACCGCACAAATCCCAACGAGACGAAAGAGATTCAGCGCCAGGTCCAGGCGTTGCTTGACAAAGGGTACATTCGTGAGTCTCTTAGTCCTTGCTCTGTTCCAGTGTTACTTGTTCCAAAGAAGGATGGATCGTGGCGTATGTGTGTAGATTGTCGTGCTATTAATAACATCACCATTCGTTATCGATATCCTATACCACGCCTTGATGATATGCTAGATGAGCTTAGTGGTGCCATTATTTTTACTAAGATTGATTTGCGTAGTGGTTACCATCAGATTCGAATGAAATTGGGAGATGAATGGAAAACAGCTTTTAAAACTAAATTTGGCTTATATGAATGGTTGGTTATGCCGTTTGGTTTGACTAATGCTCCCAGCACTTTTACTGCGTTTGATGAATGAAGTTCTCAGGCCTTTCATAGGTTTGTTTGTTGTTGTATATTTTGATGATATCTTGATTTACAGCAAGTCTATGGAAGAGCATTTAGAACATTTGTCGTGCTGTTTTTAATGCGTTGCGTGCTGCTCACAACGTGTTTCGTTTCTTGGTTATGTTATTACTCCACAGGGTATTGAGGTGGATAGCAGCAAGATTGATGCAATTCGGGAATGGCCTACGCCGACGACGGTCACGCAAATTCGGAGTTTTCTTGGGCTTGCAGGTTTCTACCGTCGATTCGTACGAGATTTTAGCTCTATTGCAGCACCTCTACATGAGCTTACAAAGAAAGGTGTGCCTTTTACTTGGACTGATTCCCAGGAGCTCGCCTTCACTACTTTGAAAGATAAGTTAACACATGCTCCTCTTTTGCAATTGCCTGATTTTGGTAAAATATTTGAGCTCGAATGTGATGCCAGTGGTATTGGGTTAGGTGCTATTCTGTTACAAGATGGAAAACCGGTTGCTTATTTCAGTGAAAAATTAAGCGGTGCTAGTTTGAAATATTCTACTTATGATAAAGAACTTTATGCTTTAGCGCGTACTTTGCAAACGTGGCAGCACTATCTCTGGCATCGTGAGTTTATAATCCATTCTGATCATGAGGCTTTAAAACATATTCGTACCCAAACTAATCTGAACCGTCGTCATGCTAATTGGGTAGAATTCATTGAGTCTTTTCCTTACATCATTAAACACAAGAACGGGAAGGACAATGTGATTGCTGATGCTTTGTCTCGCCGATATAATATGCTGTCACAATTGGATTTTAAAATTTTTGGTTTACACACTATGAAGGAACAATATGTCGATGATAATGATTTTAAAGATGCTTATAAACATTGTATGACTGGTAAACCATGGGGGAAATTTCACATGCAGGATGGGTTCCTGTTTCGCGCTAACAAGCTGTGTATTCCAGCTAGCTCGGTTCGTCTTTTGTTGTTATAGGAAGCTCATGGAGGCAGACTAATGGGACATTTTGGCGTTTACAAAACGCTTGAGGTGCTGGCCGCCCACTTCTTTTGGCCTCGGATGCATCCTGATGTTGAGCGCTTGGTTGCACGATGCACTACATGTCAAAAGGCTAAGTCACGTTTGAACAACCATGGTTTGTATATGCCTTTGCCTGTCCCTACTTTACCTTGGCTTGATATTTCTATGGACTTTGTTTTGGGATTGCCTAGAACTAAGAAGGGGAGGGATAGCATTTTTGTGGTTGTTGATAGATTCTCTAAAATGGCTCATTTCATTCCTTGTCATAAAACTGATGATGCTAGTCATGTTGCTGAATTGTTCTTTATTGAGATTATTCGTTTACATGGTGTTCCTAAAACAATTGTGTCTGATCGTGATGCTAAGTTTCTAAGTCACTTTTGGAGATCTCTTTGGAACAAATTAGGCACTAAATTGTTGTTTAGCACAACTTGTCACCCACAAACTGATGGACAAACTGAAGTTGTCAATAGAACTTTGTCAACCCTGCTTAGGGCTGTTTTGGATAAAAATCTGAACCGTTGGGAAGATTGTTTACTTCATGTTGAGTTTGCTTATAATCATGCAACACATTCTTCTACAAAGATGTGCCCTTCTCATATTGTTTATGGTTATATTCCTCGGGCGCCTATTGATTTATTTTCGCTTGATGCTGTGGACGCCCCACATATTGATGCCATTGAACATGTTGACCATATGATTAACCTACATGAACAAACACAACAAACCATAGCTGCTACTAATGCTAAGTATCAAGTTGCTGGTAGTAAAGGAAGAAAACATGTTACTTTTGAACCCGGTGATATGGTTTGGTTGCATTTGAGGAAGGATCGTTTTCCTACTTTGCATCGTTCTAAATTAATGCCTCGTGCTGCTGGTACTTTTAAAGTGCTAACCAAGATTAATGATAATGCTTATGTCCTTGACCTGCCTGCGGAGTTTGGTGTTTCCACTAGTTTTAATGTTGCAGATTTGAAACCATATGCGGGCGAGGATGAGGAGTTGCCGTCGAGGACGACTTCAGTTCAAGAAGGGGGGATGATGAGGACATCACCGGTACATCTACACCAGCAGCACCTTCACCCCAAGCACCACCTTCAGGGCCAATCACTCGGGCTCATGCAAGAGAGTTGAACTACGTCATGGTGCTAAAGAATGAAGGATATGTGGCTGGATTCAGACTGCGCACGAACGTCAACTTGTGACGGCCGCCACGACTTCATCCGGACTCCGTTTTGGGCGATCAAGTACTTGATAGAAAGCTTATCAATTCTACTTTCAGATGGATCCAGAATCACCTTCATATCTTCACTGAGGCGGCCGCAATCGTCATTTTGAGTCGGACTGTTTTCTGTCCAAGGTGCTGCGCCACCTTATTTTGGCCCAATGGGCCGTGTATCGAGTTGGGTCCATTAGGGACGCGTCCTAGGGTTGTAGCACAACCCCAACTCCCTTGTGGCCGTGCTATTAAACCCTATAGCCGTCATTAGCATCCTTGAGTTTTGTTTTACATCTAGCTTTTAGCTACATTCACGGCCGCACAAATACGTGCTTTCCTCGTGATTTAGAACTCCACCTTCGAGTGATAATAAGATTACTCGCCTCTCGTTCTTGTTCGTTCTTCGAGTGTGCACAGGAATTGATCTTCGTGATCAGGCTGATCTTGCTTCAACAAGGTCGGTA
Source organism: Urochloa ruziziensis (assembly GCA_015476505.1). Classification (NCBI taxonomy): domain Eukaryota; kingdom Viridiplantae; phylum Streptophyta; class Magnoliopsida; order Poales; family Poaceae; genus Urochloa; species Urochloa ruziziensis. The sequence goes on along the minus strand of CM027121.1, from coordinate 36,745,954 downwards.
ACCACAGGGAGTTGGTTCAGCGATTGCATTGGCGCTTCGGGTTCGCTCGTCGTAGTCGGATCGTGAGGGTCGACTTCCACCAAATCGAAATTATCTCCACTCACCGAAAGATCGGGCACTCCAGCTCTATCAGTAGAAGTGGTCTCACCATCTGTAAGTGGAGCACCTGTGGTCGACGACGCTGTATGTGTGGCCGTCCTCTCGTGCGGTGTAGTGCTAGGCGTGGATGGCGTAGGGAGAGCAGGATCTACGCTGGATGCCGGGCTTTGTCCTGCAAAAGAGTTAGCATACGTCTTCGAGCGACATTCCTGCACTTCACGTTCAGCTTTGCAAGCATGCTCAAGTAATGTGGGCATATCAACAAAATCATTATAATCAAGTATGTCCAGAATTTCGCGGTTCAAACCACCGTGAAAACGTGCCATAGCAGCGTCATCCGTCTCAAACAAACCACAACGAATCATACCTTTTTGTAGCTCCTAGTAATAGTCCTCAACAAATTGTTGACCTTGCTGAAATTGCTGCATTTGTTTAAGCAAATCTGGGGCATAATATGAGGTACAAAGCGATGTCGCATAGCAGTTTTTAATTGAGCCCAAGTGGTTGAAATAGCAGTGAGATGTCTTTGTTTATAATCATGCCACCACATTAAAGCAAAAAGAGTAAATGCACTAACAGCAGCTTTAACTTGTGCACTAGCAGGAATATCATGGCATGAAAAATTCTGTTCAACTTCTAATTCCCAATCAAGATATGCAGCGGGATCATATTTGCCGTTATAAGAGGGTATATTAAATTTAATCATAGTAAATGAGTCAATGTGGGGATGACATACCACACGGCGGGCACAACCGTGGCGATCTCCATCGTCTAGCTCCATGTCACTGTTATAGTCCTTGTGCAACGCCGTGACCGACGTGGACCACACATCGAATCATGCCACGATGCCGTTGACGTATCCTGACATGATTAGCACAAACACAAAAGCAAATCCTACGACAACAAAGGTGTGGGTGGAAAGCTCACAAAGATGCTGCGATCAAGTTCTTATCCGTTCTTACCAAGCAACAGGGGCGACTGAAAAACAAACAAGTAGCACCTGCGAAAGATTGGTGCAGCGATTGCCTGGAGAAACAAAGTCGGCTTGTCGTAGGAATATGTGTAGTTCTGGGTAGGCTGCACTCAAGTCAAGGATTAGCACAATCAAACAATAATGCAAAGCTGAATTATAATGCTAAAACACGTAACAAAGAGTTGCTAGAACAAAGTGCAAAAGTGGAAGCCAGGGGGCGACGGAAAGAGGCTATCTGGTTGGTTTCGATCTTGGGAGAGGGCGACAGGGAAAAAAAGGAATCTGAATTGGTGTCGGTGTGTGAAAACAAAATCAGGAGGGAAGGTAACGATGTGGGGAAGGAGGCTCGGTCTTGGGGGGCGATGGGGGAGGGCGAGAAAAAGAAGAACGAGCATGTGGGTTCGGTTCCATTTTTGTAAAGGCTTCTTTTTTTTTGACGTACCAAAGAATACAACTAGGGAAACAGGGCCAACCAGGGAGGCGCGACCCAGGGGGGCAAAGGACGCGCTCTAGGGGGTGGCGGCACCTGATCCCGGTTGTTCTTTCCCTTTTGTTTTTGTTTTGCTTTCCTTTTGTTCTTTATTACTTTCCCTTTTATTTAACTTGCCACATGGGGAACCGAACAAGGCAGAGGCGATCTGGTAGGGGGTCGTGTGAGGAGGGAAGCTGCGCAAGGGGGAAAAAAGTGGCAGCAGCGGCAATTGTGGAAGGTTTTGGCGAGATACAAGGCGGGCTGCAGAGAAGAAAAAAAACGGCGGCACGGTGTGGAGCGGTGGCGGCGGAAAAAAATGGCGGCGGCGGCAAGAACACCAAGTAACCAGCAACAAGTGACGCAAAAAAGCACACAAACTCAACTACGCAAATTATTGAAAGAGAGTGCAAGGCTAAAATGGGTGCTGGGACAAGGATCTAACCTGATAAATTTTTGTTTTGGTTTTGTGGACTGTAGGTAATGAAAAACACTCGATAAACTCACTGATCAACCTGGACTTTTGATACCACTTGATAGAGTTGAAGTGCCCGATCTTTCGGTGGGTGGAGATAAATTCGATTTGGTGGGAGTAGACCCTCACGATCCGACTACGACGAGCGAACCCGAAGCGCCAATGCAATCACTGAACCAACTCCCTGGGTTGCCGAACCTGTTGCAATCAAGATCAGCAACTTCCTGTACACAATTGAAGAACGAACAAGAAAAAGAAGGCGAGCAATCTTAATATCACTCGAAGGTGGAGTTCTGAATCACACGAGGACAGCACGTATTTGTGCGATGTCGAATGTAGTTAAAGCTAGATGTAAAACAAAACTCAAGACTTCTTGGCGGCGGCTAGGGGGTATATGATAGGTGGAGGACGACCAAAGGGGTGCTGGGGTCGTGCTCCAACCCTAGGACGCGTCCCTAATGGACCCAACTTGATACACGGCCCGTGGGCCAAAATAAGGTGTCGCAGCACCTGGACAGAAAAACCTTCGGTAAATGATTTGAAGATTGCGGCCGCCTCGGGATAGATATGGACATGAGTCCGGATCCATATGAAAGCAGATTTCATAAGCTTTCCATCAAGTACTTGAACGCCCCAAATGGATTCCGGATGAGGTCGTGGCGGCAGTCGAAATTCAGGACTTTCCTGCAGTCCGAATCCAGCGTTTCCAAAACGTGTTGGATTCAATCTCTTTATTTCCTTAGGCCAAAAGTGACGTGATAGGCTTGTGGAGAACGTGAGAACACTTGGACTTGGTCCCCAATCAACCTCTTTGGTCCTCCATGCCTTCCATGTGTGTTTAACACCCTTCATGTGTGTCATGTCCTCATCATCCTCCCCTTCTTGACGAAAAGCCATCCTCGGCGTCAATTGTACTTGAAACCGATCCTGCATAACACAAAGGAGAACGGGGTTTCAAAAAACAAGAAAACCAAAAATATTAAGAGGAGGGATGTGACTATGTTTCCGATTGGCGAAAGTGTCATCTGGCATAGAACTTTTAGCAAACATGTATGCTTCTTGATCGGCCAACACGCGATGTTTTTCAACACGATCCTGCACAAGATTAGTACTAACAAAAGACAAAGCAGGCATAGATAGTAACCAGCAAGACTCCCCTTGTTTGGATTGAACATCTTTCTTTAAAACAAAGCTAGAGAAATTGAATGTGACATGATTATTGTTACTGCAGCCCTGTAAGTTATCACATTGTTGTCCAACCAAAGAAGATTTCAGATTTGAACAAATATAAACTCGATGCACCATATATTCTCCGTTGTGATTATATTTACCAATGAAGTGATATGTATTCCTAGATAAGCATGGCCATTCAGGATAGGCAAGAAAACTCTCCTCCAAACAATTTAGATTACACTGAACAGCAAAATCAATATAACCTAAAGTATTTAAAGAAGATAGCAATTTTTGTTCATCATTTGCACTAGCAATTGGAACAAATATTTTATTTTCAGCACAATTAGATGGCTCCAAAGCATGTGTGTCATCACTATGAATTAATTGTGGTAGAGGAATAAAAGAATCACTATCACATAACTCTTCTTCATCACAAGGAACATCAAGCAAACGATCTTGTGACAAAGGCAAAATTAGTAAGGGTTCTACCGATAGTTGCTCTATGTTATCATGTTGAATTTCAGCACAAGGGTGTGATTTTAAAACATGTACAACAGAAGCATTATCACACAAATCATCTTTATCATAGGGAACAACAAGCACATCATCATGTGACAAAGATTCGTCAAGAGATGATTCCACTAACAATTGCTCTATGATAGCATGAGGTGTGGAAAAATTCAGCACAGTAGAAGTGGTCTCACCATCCGTAAGTGGAGCACCTGTGGTCGACGACGCTGTATGTGTGGCCGTCCTCTCGTGCGGTGTAGTGCTAGGCGTGGATGGCGTAGGGAGAGCAGGATCTGCGCTGGATGCCGGGCTTTGTCCTGCAAAAGAGTTAGCATATGTCTTCGAGCGACGTTCCTGCACTTCACGTTCAGCTTTGCAAGCATGCTCAAGTAATGTGGGCATATCAACATAATCATTATAATCAAGTATGTCCAAAATTTCGTGGTTCAAACCACCGTGAAAACGTGCCATAGCAGCGTCATCCGTCTCAAACAAACCACAACGAATCATACCTTTTTGTAGCTCCTAGTAATAGTCCTCAACAGATTGTTGACCTTGCTGAAATTGCTGCATTTGTTTAAGCAAATCTGGGGCATAATATGAAGGTACAAAGCGATGTCGCATAGCAGTTTTTAATTGAGCCCAAGTGGTTGGAATAGCAGTGAGATGTCTTTGTTTATAATCACGCCACCACATTAAAGCAAAAAGAGTAAATGCACTAACAGCAGCTTTAACTTGCGCACTAGCAGGAATATCATGGCATGAAAAGTTCTGTTCAACTTCTAATTCCCAATCAAGATATGCAGCAGGATCATATTTGCCATTATAAGAGGGTATATTAAATTTAATCGTAGTAAATGAGTCAATGTGTGGATGACATACCACACGGCGGGCACAACCGTGGCGATCTCCATCGTCTAGCTCCATGTCACTGTTATAGTCCTTGAGCAACGCCGTGACCGACGTGGACCACGCATCGAATCGTGCCACGATGCCGTTGACGTCTCCTGACATGATTAGCGCAAACATAAAAACAAATCCTACGACAACAAAGGTGTGGGTGGAAAGCTCACAAAGATGCTGCGGTCAAGTTCTTATCCGTTCTTACCAAGCAACAGGGGCGACCGAAAGACAAACAAGTAGCACCTGTGAAAGATTGGTGCAGCGATTGCTTGGAGAAACAAAGTCGGCTTGTCGTAGGAATATGTGTAGTTCTGGGTAGGCTGCACTCAAGTCAAGGATTAGCACAATCAAACAATAATGCAAAGCTGAATTATAATGCTAAAACACGTAACAAGAGTTGCTGGAACAAAGTGCAAAAGTGGAAACCAGGGGGCGACGGAAAGTGGCTATCTGGTTGGTTTCGATCTTAGGAGAGGGCGACAGGGAAAAAAAAGGAATCTGAATTGGTGTCGGTGTGTGAAAACAAAATCAGGAGGGGAGGTAACGACGTGGGGAAGGAGGCTCGGTCTTGGGGGGCGATGGGGGAGGGCGAGAAAAAGAAGAACGAGCATGGGGGTTCGGTTCCATTTTTTTAAAGGCTTCTTTTTTTTTGACGTACCAAAGAATCCAACTACGGAAACAGGGCCAACCAGGAGGCGCGACCCAGGGGGGCAAAGGACGCGCTCTAGGGGGTGGCGGCACCTGATCCCGGTTGTTCTTTCCCTTTTGTTTTTGTTTTGCTTTCCTTTTGTTCTTTATTACTTTCCCTTTTTTTTAACTTGCCACATGGGGAACCGAACAAGGCAGAGGCGATCTGGTAGGGGGTCGTGTGAGGAGGGAAGCTGCGCAAGGGGGAAAAAGTGGCAGCGGCGGCAATTATGGAAGGTTTTGGCGAGATACAAGGCGGGCTGCAGAGAAGAAAAAACGGCGGCGCGGTGTGGAGCGGTGGCGGCAGAAAAAAAATGGCGGCGGCGGCAAGAACACCAAGTAACCAGCAACAAGTGACGCAAAAAAGCACATAAACTCAACAACGCAAATTATTAAAAGAGAGTGCAAGGCTAAAAAGGGTGCTGGGACAAGGATCTAACCTGATAAATTTTTGTTTTGGTTTTGTGGACTGTAGGTAATGAAAAACACTCGATAAACTCACCGATCAACCTGGACTTTTGATACCACTTGATAGAGCTGAAGTGCCCGATCTTTCGGTGAGTGGAGATAAATTCGATTTGGTGGGAGTAGACCCTCACGATCCGACTACGACGAGCGAACCCGAAGCGCCAATGCAATCGCTGAACCAACTCCCCGGGTTGCCGAACCTGTTGCAGTCAAGATCAGCAACTTCCTGTACGCAATCGAAGAACAAACAAGAAAAAGAAGGCGAGCAATCTTAATATCACTCGAAGGTGGAGTTCTGAATCACACGAGGACAACACGTATTTGTGCGATGTCGAATGTAGTTAAAGCTAGATGTAAAACAAAACTCAAGACTTCTTGGCGGCGGCTAGGGGGTATATGATAGGTGGAGGACGACCAAAGGGGTGCTGGGGTCGTGCTCCAACCCTAGGACGCGTCCCTAATGGACCCAACTTGATACACGGCCCCCAAAATAAGGTGTCGCAGCACCTGGACAGAAAAACCTTCGGTCAATGATTTGATGATTGCGGCAGCCTCGGGGTAGATATGGACATGAGTCCGGATCCATATGAAAGCAGACTTCATAAGATTTCTATCAAGTACTTGAACGCCCCAAATGGAGTCCGGCTGAGGTTGTGGCGGCCGTCAAAATTCAGGACTTCCGTGCAGTCCGAATCCAGCGTTTCCAAAACGTGTTGGATTCAATCTCTTTATTTCCTTAGGCCAAAAGTGACGTGATAGCCATGTGGAGAACGTGAGAACACTTGGACTTGGTCCCCAATCAACCTCTTTGGTCCTCCATGCCTTCTATGTGTGTTTAACACCCTTCATGTGTGTCATGTCCTCATCATCCTCCCCTTCTTGACGAAAAGCCATCCTCGGCGTCAATTGTACTTGAAACTGATCCTGCATAACACAAAGGAGAACGGGGTTTCGAAAAAACAAGAAAACCAAAAATATTAAGAGGATGGATGTGACTATGTTTCCGATTGGCGAAAGTGTCATCTGGCATAGAACTTTTAGCAAACATGTATGCTTCTTGATCGGCCAACACGCGATGTTTTTCAACACGATCCTGCACAAGATTAGTACTAACAAAAGACAAAGCAGGCATAGATAGTAACCAGCAAGGCTCCCCTTCTTTGGATTGAACATGTTTCTTTAAAACAAAGCTAGAGAAATTGAATGTGACATGATTATTGTTATTGCAGCCCTGTAAGTTATCACATTGTTGTCCAACCAAAGAAGATTTCAGATTTGAACAAATATAAACTCGATGCTACATATATTCTCCATTGTGATTATATTTACCAATGAAGTGATATGTATTCCTAGATAAGCATGGCCATTCAAGATAGGCAAGAAAACTCTCCTCCAAGCAATTTAGATTACACTGAACAGCAAAATCAATATAACCTAAAGTATTTAAAGAAGATAGCAATTTTTGTTTATCATTTGCACAACCAATTGGAACAAATATTTTATTTTCAGCACAATTAGATGGCTCCAAAGCATGTGTGTCATCACTATGAATTAATTGTGGTAGAGGAATAAAAGAATCACTATCACACAACTCTTCTTCATCACAAGGAACATCAAGCAAACGATCTTGTGACAAAGGCAAAATTAGTAAGGGTTCTACCGATAGTTGCTCTATGTTATCATGTTGAATTTCAGCACAAGGGTGTGATTTTAAAACATGTACAACAGAAGCATTATCACACAAATCATCTTTATCATAGGGAACAACAAGCACATCATCATGTGACAAAGATTCGTCAAGAGATGATTCCACTAACAATTGCTCTATGATAGCATGAGGTGAGGAAAAATTCAGCACAGTAGAAGTGGTCTCACCATCCGTAAGTGGAGCACCTGTGGTCGACGACGCTGTATGTGTGGCCGTCCTCTCGTGCGGTGTAGTGCTAGGCATGGATGGCGTAGGGAGAGCAGGATTTGCGCTGGATGCCGGGCTTTGTCCTGCAAAAGAGTTAGCATATGTCTTCGAGCGATGTTCCTGCACTTCACGTTCAGCTTTGCAAGCATGCTCAAGTAATGTGGACATATCAACATAATCATTATAATCAAGTATGTCCAGAATTTCGCGGTTCAAACCACCGTGAAAACGTGCCATAGCAGCGTCATCCGTCTCAAACAAACCACAACGAATCATACCTTTTTGTAGCTCCTAGTAATAGTCCTCAACAGATTGTTGACCTTGCTGAAATTGCTGCATTTGTTTAAGCAAATCTGGGGCATAATATGAAGGTACAAAGCGATATCGCATAGCAGTTTTTAATTGAGCCCAAGTGGTTGGAATAGCAGTGAGATGTCTTTGTTTATAATCACGCCACCACATTAAAGCAAAAAGAGTAAATGCACTAACAGCAGCTTTAACTTGCGCACTAGCAGGAATATCATGGCATGAAAAATTCTGTTCAACTTCTAATTCCCAATCAAGATATGCAGCAGGATCATATTTGCCATTATAAGAGGGTATATTAAATTTAATCGTAGTAAATGAGTCAATGTGTGGATGACATACCACACGGCGGGCACAACCGTGGCGATCTCCATCGTCTAGCTCCATGTCACTGTTATAGTCCTTGTGCAACGCCGTGACCGACGTGGACCACGCATCGAATCGTGCCCGATGCCGTTGACGTCTCCTGACATGATTAGCGCAAACACAAAAACAAATCCTACGACAACAAAGGTGTGGGTGGAAAGCTCACAAAGATGTTGCGATCAAGTTCTTATCCGTTCTTACCAAGTAACAAGGGCGACCGAAAGACAAACAAGTAGCACCTGTGAAAGATTGGCGCAGCGATTGCCTAGAGAAACAAAGTCGACTTGTCGTAGGAATATGTGTACTTCTGGGTAGGCTGCACTCAAGTCAAGGATTAGCACAATCAAACAATAATGCAAAGCTGAATTATAATGCTAAAACACGTAACAAGAGTTGCTGGAACAAAGTGCAAAAGTGGAAACCAGGAGGCGACGGAAAGAGGCTATCTGGTTGGTTTCGATCTTGGGAGAGGGCGACAGGAAAAAAAATAATCTGAATTGGTGTCGGTGTGTGAAAACAAAATCAGGAGGGGAGGTAACGACGTGGGGAAGGAGGCTCGGTCTTGGGGGGCAATGGGGGAGGGCGAGAAAAAGAAGAACGAGCATGGGGGTTCGGTTCCATTTTTTTAAAGGCTTCTTTTTTTGACGTACCAAAGAATACAACTACGGAAACAGGGCCAACCAGGGAGGCGCAACCCAGGGGGGCAAAGGACGCGCTCTAGGGGGTGGCGGCACCTGATCCCGGTTGTTCTTTCCCTTTTGTTTTTGTTTTTCTTTCCTTTTGTTCTTTATTACTTTCCCTTTTTTTAACTTGCCACATGGGGAACCGAACAAGGCAGAGGCAATCTGGTAGGGGGTCGTGTGAGGAGGGAAGCTGCGCAAGGGGGAAAAAAGTGGCAGCGGCGGCAATTGTGGAAGGTTTTGGCGAGATACAAGGCGGGCTGCAGAGAAGAAAAAAACGGCGGCGCGGTGTGGAGCGGTGGCGGCGGAAAAAAAATGGCGGTGGCGCAAGAACACCAAGTAACCAGCAACAAGTGACGCAAAAAAGCACACAAACTCAACAATGCAAATTATTGAAAGAGAGTGCAAGGCTAAAATGGTGCTAGGACAAGGATCTAACCTGATAAATTTTTGTTTTGGTTTTGTGGACTGTAGGTAATGAAAAACACTTGATAAACTCACCGTTCAACCTGGACTTTTGATACCACTTGATAGAGCTGAAGTGCCCAATCTTTCGTTGAGTGGAGATAAATTCGATTTGGTGGGAGTAGACCCTCACGATCCGACTACGACGAGCGAACCCGAAGCGCCAATGCAATCGCTGAACCAACTCCCGGGGTTGCTGAACCTGTTGCAATCAAGATTAGCAACTTCCTGTACGCAATCGAAGAACGAACAAGAAAAAGAAGGCGAGCAATCTTAATATCACTCGAAGGTAGAGTTCTGAATCACACGAGGACAACACGTATTTGTGCGATGTCGAATGTAGCTAAAGCTAGATGTAAAACAAAACTCAAGACTTCTTGGCGGTGGCTAGGGGGTATATGATAGGTGGAGGACGACCAAAGGGGTGCTGGGGTCGTGCTCCAACCCTAGGACGCGTCCCTAATGGAACCAACTTGATACACGGCCCGTGGGCCAAAATAAGGTGTCGCAGCACCTGGACAGAAAAACCTTCGGTCAATGATTTGACGATTGCAGCCGCCTTGGGATAGATATGGACATGAGTCTGGATCCATATGAAGTTAGACTTCATAAGCTTTCCATCAAGTACTTGAACGCCCCAATCGGAGTCCGGATGAGGTCGTGGCGGCCGTCGAAATTCAGGACTTCCCTGCAGTCCGAATCCAGCGTTTCCAAAACGTGTTGGATTCAATCTCTTTATTTCCTTAGGCCAAAAGTGACGTGATAGCCTTGTGGAGAACGTGAGAACACTTGGACTTGGTCCCCAATCAACCTCTTTGGTCCTCCACGCCTTCCATGTGTGTTTAACACCCTTCATGTGTGTCATGTCCTCATCATTAATCAACAAGCCAGACACCACGTCTGCACTCGATGATTAAGATTTCTCTTGAGGCCTGTCAAGAGAAATCCCCGTCTTCTCTAAGGCGTCTTGCGGCCCGGTCAAGGCGAGCAAACCCGTGAGATAAAGCCCGGTAGAGCTAAATTAAACTCCAGACTAAAACTAAAGGGGATAGAACTTTGCTCTAAAGAGAGCAAGATCTTTACTCTAAAAGAAGAGCAAGACAAAAAGATAAAAGATAAACTTAAGCTCTGAAGTAAGAAAGTAATTGTATTAATAAACTCTTCAAAAGAAGGAAAGGATACAAGAGCTTTTACCAGAACTCCGAAGACTCCAAAGATCCGAGCTAAGCTCGACTCGACTCTACTCCCAACTCTAATCCTAATCTAAGAAATGAAAAAGATACAAGGACTCCCTTCAAGTAGAGACTTGTGTAATGTAGTGTGTGTCTTCCCAAGGTGGATGAGCTGCCTTTTATAGCCTCCAGGGGGTGGATGCCAGCATCATTAGCACGCCAAGTACCTGCTTAAGCTTCACGCGAAGGAGGAGACGTGGCGGCCACAGAAGGAGGCCGGTCGGCCTCATCTAGGCCGGCCGGCCTGGTCCTGGTGCCACTTGGCACCGACCTTTGCAGGAACGGCCCTGATGCTCTCCTGAAGTCGGTTTTAGTTGCGTTTAGTTGAAGCTTGTCCTGAGAATCCTAGGATGTGGGCCTTTCAATCCATGTGCTTCCGACTCTAGGCCTTCCGGGTCCTTGGGTCAAACCGACGTTGATTGCACGTGATAGAGCTGAAGTGCCCGATCTTTCGGCGAGTGGAGGTAAATTCGATTTGGTGGAAGTCGACCCTCACGATCTGACTACGACGAGCGAACCCGAAGCACCAATGCAATCGCTGAACCAACTCCCTGGGCTGCTGAACCAGTTGCAATCAAGATCAGCAACTTCCTGTACGCAATCGAAGAACGAACAAGAAAAAGAAGGCGAGCAATCTTAATATCACTCGAAGGTGGAGTTCTGAATCACACGAGGACAGCACGTATTTGTGCCGTGTCGAATGTAGCTAAAGCTAGATGTAAAATAAAACTCAAGTCTGAAAATAAAAGAGGGGTCTATCTAAATAGGGGGGCGCAGCCCCTAGGGTCGGCGTAGAGGGGGAACCCACGCCAAAGGGGGGTTGGGGGCGCGCCCAAGGTGGGCCCCACCAGTCAGGCGCCCCCACCTGGGACTCCTGTTGGGCTAGCTTCTATTCTTCTGGGCCTTCGTTCTTCAGCTGCATGACGAAGCTTCATTCTCTCGCACGGGCCCGAGTAATTGGCCCAGGTGGAAGTGGCGCATGGGCTTCTGGACCTGGAGGTGGCGCCTGGGCTGAAAGTGGCGTCTGGGCTGGTGCTGCTGGTGTAGAGCTGCTCCTGTTGTCATTGATGTCCTCATCATCCTCCCCTTCTTGAACTGAAGTCGTCCTCGACGGCAGCACCTCATCTTCTCCCGCATACGGCTTCAAATCTGCAACATTAAAACTAGTGGAAACACCAAACTCCGTAGGCAGGTCAAGAACATAAGCATTATCATTAATCTTGGTTAGCACTTTAAAAGGACCAGCAGCACGAGGCATTAATTTAGAACGACGCAAAGTAGGAAAACGATCCTTTCTCAAATGCAACCAAACCATATCACCCGGTTCAAAAGTAACAAGTTTTCTCCCTTTACTACCAGCAACCTGATTTGTAGCATTAGCAGTAGCAATGTTTTGTTGAGTTTGTTCATGCAAATTAATCATATGTTCAACATGTGCAACTGCATCTAAGTGTGGAGCGCCATCAGCATCAAGCGAAAACAAATTAATAGGCGCCCGAGGAAGATAACCATAAACAATCTGAAAAGGGCACATCTTTGTAGAGGAATGCTTAGCATGATTATAAGCAAACTCAACATGAGGCAAGCAATCCTCCCAACGTTTCAAATTTTTATCTAGGACAGCCCTAAGCATATTTGACAAAGTTCTATTAACCACTTCAGTTTGTCCATCAGTTTGAGGGTGACAAGTTGTGCTAAACAGCAATTTAGTTCCCAATTTATTCCAAAGAGATCTCCAAAAATGACTAAGAAACTTAGCATCACGATCAGAAACAATTGTATTTGGAATACCATGCAAGCGAATAATCTCTCTAAAGAACAATTCAGCAACACTGCTAGCATCATCAGTCTTATGACAAGGTATGAAATGAGCCATTTTAGAGAAACGATCAACAACCACAAAAATACTATCCCTCCCCTTCTTAGTTCTAGGCAAACCCAAAACAAAGTCCATAGAAATATCGCTCCAAGGCGAAGTAGGAACAGGCAAAGGCATATACAAACCATGGTTATTCAATCGGGATTTAGCCTTTTGACATGTAGTACAACGTGCAACCAAACTCTCGACATCAGGACGCATCCGGGGCCAAAAGAAGTGGGTGGCCAGCACCTCAAGCGTTTTATAAATGCCAAAATGTCCCATTAGTCCACCTCCATGAGCTTCCTGTAACAACAAAAGATGAACCGAGCTAGCTGGAATACACAGCTTGTTAGTGCGAAACAGGAACCCATCCTGCATGTGAAATTTGCCCCATGGTTTACCAGTCATACAATGTTTATAAGCATCTTTAAAATCATTATCATCGACTATTGATCTTTCATAGTGTGTAAACCAAAAATTTTAAAATCCAATTGTGACAGCATATTATATCGGCGAGATAAAGCATCAGCAATCACATTGTCCTTCCCGTTCTTGTGTTTAATGATGTAAGGAAAAGACTCAAAGAATTCTACCCAATTAGCATGACGACGGTTCAGATTATTTTGGGTACGAATATGTCTTAAAGCCTCATGATCAGAATGGATTATAAACTCACGATGCCAAAGATAGTGCTGCCACGTTTGCAAAGTACGCACTAAAGCATAAAGTTCTTTATCATAAGTAGAATATTTCAAACTAGCACCGCTTAATTTTTCACTGAAATAAGCAACTAGTTTTCCTTCTTGTAACAGAACAGCACCTAACCCAATACCACTGGCATCACATTCGAGCTCAAATATTTTACCAAAATCAGACAATTGCAAAAGAGGAGCATGTGTTAACTTATCTTTCAAAGTAGTGAAGGCGAGCTCCTGGGAATCAGTCCAAGTAAATGGCACACCTTTCTTCGTAAGCTCATGTAGAGGTGCTGCAATAGAGCTAAAATCTCGTACGAATCGACGGTAGAAACCTGCAAGCCCAAGAAAACTCCGAATCTGCGTGACTGTCGTCGGTGTAGGCCATTCCCGAATTGCATCAATCTTGCTGCTATCCGCCTCAATACCCTGTGGAGTAACAACATAACCAAGAAACGAAACACGTTGTGTGCAGAAGATGCATTTTTCCATGTTAGCAAACAAGTGAGCAGCACGCAACGCATTAAAAACAACACTCAAATGTTCTAAATGCTCTTCCATAGACTTGCTGTAAATCAAGATATCATCAAAATATACAACAACAAACAAACCTATGAAAGGCCTGAGAACTTCATTCATCAAACGCATAAAAGTGCTGGGAGCATTAGTCAAACCAAACGGCATAACCAACCATTCATACAAGCCAAATTTAGTTTTAAAAGCCGTTTTCCATTCATCTCTTAATTTCATTTGAATCTGATGGTAACCACTACTCAAATCAATCTTAGTAAAAAGAATGGCACTACTAAGCTCATCTAGCATATCATCAAGGCGTGGTATAGGATATCGATAACGAATGGTGATGTTATTAATAGCACGACAATCTACACACATACGCCACGATCCATCCTTCTTTGGAACAAGTAACACTGGAAAGGAGCAAGGACTAAGAGACTCACGAATGCACCCTTTGTCAAGCAACGCCTGTACCTGGCGCTAAATCTCTTTTGTCTCGTCGGGATTTGTGCGGTACGGGGCGCGATTCGGAAGCTGTGCGCCTGGAATGAAGTCGATCTCGTGCTCAATGCCACGAAGTGGAGGTAGTCTCAATGGTAAATCTTTGGAAAAAACATCAGCGTTCTCCTGCAAAAGGTTAGCAACCGCAGGGGGAATATCCAAAGATGGTACATCATCAAGTGAAACGAGGACACTAGGACATACAAGTGCATAGCAAGGTAGCTCATCAACACAAAGATCATCAAAATCAGCACGTGTAGCAAATAAAACAGGCGCATTCAACTTTATTTCAGAAGGTGATGGTGCAAGTTGTTTAGCATTTTTTGCGGCTCGAGCAAGGTCATTTTTAACAATTTGTTCGGGTGTCATGGGATGTATAATTATTTTTTGACCTTTAAACATGAGAGAATAACGATTCGAATGACCATGATGCAAGCTATCAGTATCATATTGCCAAGGTCTACCAAGTAACAAGGAACATGCCTCCATAGGAATCACATCACAATCAACCAAATCAGAATAGGCACCTATAGAGAACGGAACACGTACCGACTGTGTTACTTTAATCTTTCCACCATCATTAAGCCACTGAATATGATAGGGATGCGGATGCTTACGGGTGGGTAAGGACAACTTCTCTACCAGCGTAGTACTCACCAAGTTGTTGCAGCTACCGCTGTCAATGATGATGCGAATCGACCGCTCCTGCACAACACCCTTTGTATGAAAAAGAGTGTGTCGCTGATTTTTCTCTAGGGGGGCGACCTGTGTACTAAGAACACGCTGCGCAACAAGACTTTCATACCTATCTGCGTCACTCAGAGTAGCATGGACCGCCTCATCATCTGCATGGTTAGTGGCAATCATAGTATGGTGAGGTTCGTCAGAATCACTAGCAGAAGAGTACTCACCATCATCATGTATGATCAAAGCACGCGTGTTGGGGCAGACCCGAATCATGTGCCCAAAGCCTTGGCAACGAAAACACCAAACATCTCGTGTACGTCCCGAGGAAGAAGCTGCACCTGGTGCTAGGGGTGCTGCAGGTTTCGTCGTCTTCTCGCGCGGCGTAGTGCTAGGTGTAGAGGGCGCTGGAGTGGAAGACGTGGAGCTGGACGACGGGCTTCTTCCTGCAAAAGGGTTAGTATATGTCTTCGAACGGCATCCCTGCACTTCACGTTCAGCTTTGCAAGCATATTCAAATAATGTGGCCATATCATTATACTCCTTATAATCAAGTATATCCTGAATTTCCCTGTTCAACCCACCACGAAATCGTGCCATAGCAGCATTATCCTGTTCAAACAAACCACAACGAATCATACCCTTTTGTAACTCTTGGTATACTCCTCAACGGATCGTTGGCCTCGCTGGAATCGCTGCATAGTGTTAAGCAAATCTCGGGCATAATATGAAGGAACAAAATGATGTCGCATAGCATCCTCATACTCCGTGTCACCACCATAACCCTTCTGCAAGTCCGTGAGCGTCACGTTCATCGC
This sequence comes from Urochloa ruziziensis, assembly GCA_015476505.1. Taxonomy (NCBI): domain Eukaryota; kingdom Viridiplantae; phylum Streptophyta; class Magnoliopsida; order Poales; family Poaceae; genus Urochloa; species Urochloa ruziziensis. The sequence continues at coordinate 36,730,158 of CM027121.1, read as the reverse complement.
GTCAAGCCGGGCCGTAAGGGTGTCGATTGTACACTTGGCGGCTGTCTGAGCAAGGTCAATCTGGTCCAGACGCTCGGTGGATGAGGAGACCGCGGAATCAACCCACTCATGCAGCATCTTCATGTCGTCTTTAAGGCCATCAATGTCAGCCCGCATGCCTTGCAGCTTGGAGTCCATCTTGTCGTCGTCTCTTGATATGGTTAGCGCAAACACCAAAACAAATCCTACGACAACAAAGGTGTGGGTGGAAAGCTCACAAAGATGCTGCGATCAAGTTCCTATCCGTTCTATCCAAGCAACAGGGGCGATCGCAAACAACAAGTAGCACCTGTGAGAGATTGGAGCAGCGATTGCCTTGATAAACAAAAGTCTGCTCGTCGTAGGAATATGTGTAGTTCTGGGTAGGCTGCACTCAAGTCAAGGATTAGCACAATCAATCAATAATGCAAAGCTAAATTATTGTGCTAAACACGACACAAAGCTGCTGGAAACAACTGCCATGCGCTATGGATCAAGCAAAGGTAACAAGGAAGTGGGATGCAGAAATGGAAAATATCACGGGCCGCGTTACGCTGTGTAAACGGCATTTTTTGGCCTCAAAACCTACTTCACCTGGCATTATGCCAGGTCGACCGTATAGGAAATTTCATAAGCTTTCCGAAAAAAAAAGAACGCTGAAATCGGAGATCTGAGCGAAAAGTTATGGCTGTTTTCGTGAAGGTATTCGAAACTGCACAAAACTTCCAAACGAAAACCGAACTTGCCAAAACGAACTGCTCTTTCCTTTTTTTATTCTTTCCTTTTTCTTTCTTTTCAAAACTTTCCTTTTTTTCATTTCCTTTTTTCTTTCCTTTTTTGTTTCCTTTTTTTCTCTCTTTCATGAAACAGAAACAAGAAACCGAGTTGAGTTCGGTTGGAGCGGCGGCGTGTGGAGTGCGGCTTGGGGAAGGAAAAACGAAACCGAGTAGGATTCGGTTGGAGGGGGGAACGGCGTGGCAAACTCGGCGTGGTGGTGGTGGCGTGGTTTTGTAGGGTTTGTGGTGAAGTAGGATGGCGGCGGCGGCGCTGGTGGCGATGTAGGGCGGCGGCGGCGGTAGTGGCGATGGAAAGCGGCGGAAGCACAAAGTGACCAGCAACAATTGAACGCGAAGCACACAAATTCAACAACGCAAATTATTGAAAGAAAGTGCAAGGCGAAGAAAGGTTTTGGGACAATGGTCTAACCTGTTTTTTTTTGTTTTGTGGACTGTAGGTAATGGAACAACACTCGATAAAAACACATCGATCAACCTGGAAAGCTGATACCACAAGATAGAGCTGAAGTGCCCGATCTTTCGGCGAGTGGAGGTAAATTCGATTTGGTGGAAGTCGACCCTCATGATCCGACTACGACGAGCAAACCCGAAGCACCAATGCAATCGCTGAACCAACTCCCTGGGTTGCCGAACCTGTTGCAATCAAGATCAGCAACTTCCTGTACGCAATCGAAGAACGAACAGGAAAAAGAAGGCGAGCAATCTTAATATCACTCAAAGGTGGAGTTCTGAATCACACGAGGACAGCACGTATTTGTGCGGTGTCGAATGTAGCTAAAGCTAGATGTAAAACAAAACTCAAGTCTGAAAATAAAAGAGGGGTCTATCTAAATAGGGGGGCGCAGCCCCTAGGGTCGGCGTGGAGGGCCCAAGGGGGGTGGTGGCGCGCCCAAGGTGAGCCCCACCAGTCAGGCGCCCCCACCTGGGACTCCTGTTGGGCCAGCTTCTATTCTTCTGGGCCTTCGTTCTTCAGCAGCATGACGAAGCTTAATTCTGTCGCACGGGCCCGAGTAATTGGCCCAGGTGGAAGTGGCGCATGGGCTTCTGGACCTGGAGGTGGCGCCTGGGCTGAAAGTGGCGTCTAGGCTGGTGCTGCTGGTGTAGAGCCGCTCCTGTTGTCATTGATGTCCTCATCAGCACGTCTCCTGATCATCTTGGGTGCTTAGCATATGTTGTGGATCAGTGACGTGGCCAGACATGGCCAGGGGAGGCCGGTCGGCCTCGCCTAGGCCGGCCGGCCGGGCTCTGAGCCAGGTTTGGCCCTGGTTTCTCCTGATTTGTCCTACAAGCATAACTCATCCAAAACTTGTGGAATTTGTCAGTGAAAGCACTTTTATGTATGGAATATGGTATGATCATCCTCATTTTACCGAAATATTGACGGTCACTACGAGGTTATAATGGCCATCAACAACCGGTGGTTCGCGGAGCAGTCTACGGAGCCGCGGGGCCAGGAGGTCATCACGGTACGGGCCCTGAGGTCCCGGGAGTGATCCGACGCTTCCTTGATCAGGGGACTGCGTCTCCTGTCTCGGCCGCGCCGGCTCCCCGTTCGTTGATCGTCACCCCCGGCCTCAGCATTGGCAGGGTCGACTACGTTGACGTCACGCATGGGTGCCCTGCTTTTTCCCAAGCTATATTGAGGCAACGGTTAGAGGCTGTCGCGCCATCGGGCACTCCGACCCCGCCTTCTCCTCAAGCCGCCGCGTCCGGAGGCATGGCGGGCTCCGCTGGGGACGAGGATCCCTCCGAGTCCTTGGCGCGTCGTGCACTTAGGAAAAGGCCCGTGTCCGAGAGTGGGTCTGGGTCCTCATCGTGTCTGGGCGCATTGAAGAGAAGACGTTTCCCTTTCGCTGCTGGGTAAGTATCGGTTACCTCCTTTTTTTCTCGAATTTCTGGGTTGTAGGCATGCTTTCTCGTGACTTTTCGTTGTCATTGCTCTTTGTAGCACTACAATCTCGCCGGGTGTCGTCCCGGTCGCCCCCTAGAAGATCCCGCGTAAGGATGGCGCAACCTGGTCGGGTGCCACCAATGGCGGCTCGACTGTGGAGGTCACAGTTGCTGCCTCCATGATCCCGGAAGGGGTGCGACTCGATGCCGGGGGTCAGGTGCTTCCGACCGCGATGGTCGGACTGTCAGCTGAGCTGGCTCGCGCCGCTGTCGCTGATGACGTCAGGGCTGCCCACGGATCACGCCTCGGATCATGCCGGTGCTGCCCACGATGGAGTCGCTGATGACGTCGTGCTGGCGCCAGAGCCAGAGCTCGTCGGAGAGCAGGCAGAGGCGGCATTCCAGCCTGCAGGGCCTCAGTGCCTCCCTCCCACAGGGGTCGTCGTTGACCCTCTGCCGGATCAGGCCACGGACGGTAGCGCGGCAGTTGTGCCCGAGGTGTTGTCCAGGCCGACGATCACCATTTCAAGGGGCACTGGTAATGTGCCGGCTGGGACGGACGAGGTGATGGTGGAGCTTCAGCTGCCGGAGCTGGAGGTGGATGTCGGGGAAGGTGGTTCCTGCAGCAACTCGGCTCGCGCTGTGGTGATACAGTTGGTGAGGCATCTGTTGCCTCCGAAGGGTGATGCTGATAGAGCTGAAGTGCCCGATCTTTCGGTGAGTGGAGGATAATTTTGATTTGGTGGAAGTCGACCCTCACGATCCGACTACAACGAGCGAACCCGAAGCGCCAATGCAATCGCTGAACCAACTCCCTGTGGTTACTGACCCTGTTGCAATCAAGATCAGAACTTCCTGTACGCAATCAAAGAACGAACAAGAAAAAGAAGGCGAGCAATCTTAATATCACTCGAAGGTGGAGTTCTGAATCACACGAGGACAGCACGTATTTGTGCGTGTTCGGTGTAGCTAAAGCTAGATGTAAAACAAAACTCAAGTGTTCTTGGCGGCGGCTAGGAGGTATATGATAGGGGGAAGACGTCCACAGGGGTGCTGGGGTCGTGCTCCAACCCTAGGACGCGTCCGTAATGGACCCAACTCGATACACGGCCCATGGGCCAAAATAAGGTGGCGCAGCACCTGGACAGAAAAACCTTTGGTCAATGATTTGACGATTGCGGCCGCCTCGGGAAAGATATGGACATGAGTACGGATCCATATGAAAGTAACTTCATAAGCTTTCCATCAAGTACTTGAACGCCCCAAACGGAGTCCGGATGAGGTCGTGGTGGCCGTCGAAAGTCAGGACCTCCCTGCGGTCCGAATCCAGCGTTTCCAAAACGTGTTGGATTCAATCTCTTTATTTCCTTAGACCAAAAGTGACGTGATAGCCTGGTGTAAAACATGGGAATACTTTGTGTTGGTCCCCAGTCAACCTCTTTGGTCCTCCATGCCTTCCATGTGTCTTTAACACTCTTCATGTAATTCATGTCCTCATCATCCTCCCCTTCTTGACGAAAAGCCGTCCTCGGCGTCAATTGTACTTGAAACCGATCCTGCACAACACAAAGGAGAACGGGGTTGCGAAAACAAAAGAAACCAAATATATTGGGAGGAGGAGGGTCACCATGCTTCGAATTGTCAAATGTGTCATCTCGCATAGACATTTCAGCAGGAATGTAGACTTCTGGATCGGACGACACAATATGGTTGTCAACATGATCCTGCACAAGATTAGTACCAACAAAAGACAAAGCAGGCATAGGTAGCAACCAGCAAGGCTCCCCTTCTTTGGATTGAACATGTTTCTTTAAAACAAAGCTAGAAAAATTGGATGTGACATGATTATTCTTAGTACAACTCTCTAACTTATCATATTGTTGTCCAACCAGATTTGAACAAATATAAACTCGATGCACCATATATTCTCCATTGTGATTATATTTGCCAATGAAGTGATATGTGTTCCTAGATAAGCATGGCAATTTGAGATATGCAAGAAATCTCTCCTCCAAACAATTTAGATTACATAGAACAGCAAAGTCAATATAACCTAAAGTATTTAAAGAAGATAGCAATTTTTGTTCATCATTTGCACAAGTAATTGGAACAAACATTTGATTTTCAGCATAATTATATGGCACCAAAGCATGTGTATCATCATGATTAAGTAATTGTGGCAGAGGAATAAAAGAATCACTATCACACAACTCTTCTTCATCACAAGGTACATCAAGCAAATGATCTTGTGACAAAGGTAAAATTAGTAAGGGTTCTATCGATAGTTGCTCTATGTTATCATATTTAATTTCAGCACAAGGGTGTGATTTTAAAACATGTACAACAGAAGCATTGTCACACAAATCATCTTTATCACAAGGAACAATAAGCACATCATCATGTGACAAAGGTTTGTTAAGAGATGGTTCCACTAATAATTGCTCTATGATAGCATGAGGTGTGGAAAAATTCAGCACAGTAGAAGTGGTCTCACCTTCCGTGAGTGTAGCACCTGTGGTCGACGGCGCTGTTGTGGCCGTCCTCTCGCGCGGTGTAGTGCTAGACATGGACGGTAGCGCGGCAGTTGTGCCTGAGGTGTTGTCCAGGCCGACGATCACCATTTCAAGGGGCACTGGTAATGTGCCGGCTGGGACGGACAAGGTGATGGTGGAGCTTCAGCTGCCGGAGCTGGAGGTGGATGTCGGGGAAGGTGGTTCCTGCAGCAACTCGGCTCGCGCTGCGGTGATGCAGTTGGTGAGGCATCTGTTGCCTCCGAAGGGTGATGCTGATAGAGCTGAAGTGCCCAATCTTTCGGTGAGTGGAGGATAATTTTGATTTGGTGGAAGTCGACCCTCACGATCCGACTACGACGAGCGAACCCGAAGCGCCAATGCAATCGCTGAACCAACTCCCTGTGGTTACTGACCCTGTTGCAATCAAGATCAGAACTTCCTGTACGCAATCAAAGAACGAACAAGAAAAAGAAGGCGAGCAATCTTAATATCACTCGAAGGTGGAGTTCTGAATCACACGAGGACAGCACGTATTTGTGCGTGTTCGGTGTAGCTAAAGCTAGATGTAAAACAAAACTCAAGTGTTCTTGGCGGCGGCTAGGAGGTATATGATAGGGGGAAGACGTCCACAGGGGTGCTGGGGTCGTGCTCCAACCCTAGGACGCGTCCGTAATGGACCCAACTCGATACACGGCCCATGGGCCAAAATAAGGTGGCGCAGCACCTGGACAGAAAAACCTTTGGTCAATGATTTGACGATTGCGGCCGCCTCGGGAAAGATATGGACATGAGTCCAGATCCATATGAAAGCAGACTTCATAAGCTTTCCATAAAGTACTTGAACGCCCCAAATGGAGTCCGGCTGAGGTTGTGGCGGCCGTCAAAAGTCAGGACTTCCCTGCAGTCCGAATCCAGCGTTTCCAAAACGTGTTGGGTTCAATCTCTTTATTTCCTTAGACCAAAAGTGACGTGATAGCCTGGTGTAAAACATGGGAATACTTTGTGTTGGTCCCCAGTCAACCTCTTTGGTCCTCCATGCCTTCCATGTGTCTTTAACACTCTTCATGTAATTCATGTCCTCATCAGATGCCTCCACAAGCCAAGCACGAGAAGGCCCGTGGACCTTGGCGGAAGAACTTCGCCGAAGGTTTGCCGGGGACGTGGCATTGGCGGGTGCGGCGGCGCAGCTCTGCTTCCGCATCCTGGATTGCTTGATGGTCCCCGAGAGTGAGGTATGTGGATGGTGCTTCTGCTGTTCTTGTTCTCTCAGGCCGTATTGCTCTTTCACACCTTCGCTCAATGTAGGCCCTGCTATCGAAAATGGACCGAGTCGAGGGGCGCTACGATGCTCTGGTCCAGGAGCTGGAGGTGACCCGTGCCCAGGACAAAACTGGCCGCGTGTCGCTGGAGTCTGCCCGCGAGGAGCTGCGGCTGACACGTGGTCGCGAGGGGACCTTGGTGTTCGACTTGGAGGAGGCGGAGCAGCGGGCGCGTTCTAGCGTCGAGGTGGTGGTGGCCGCGCGCCAAGAGCGTGACATGGCAAGGGAACAGCTGGCGGGCGTCCAGGCGGAGCTCACCGGCGAGAAAGCCTCTACGGAGGCGATCTGGCTGGAACTCGCGGACTGCAGGCGCACGCTTCACGCGCTCCGCGCCCAGCTGCGGGATTCGACCGCAGCCGAACAGGCGACTCAGCTGAAGTTGGAGGAGAACGAGGTGATGCTGGCGGTCGTCTACCAGGCCGTTGAATGGAGCCAGAAGGAGGTCGCAGACCTTCGGGCGTCGCTCCAGGAAGAGGTTCGGGCTAAGGTGGAAGTCCTAAAGCGGCAGGCCGAGACGTCGGTCGTCGCAGCAGAGTCTGCCAGGGAAGCCATTGCTCATCGCGAGCATGTTGTCCGTTGGCTTTCTTCCCCACTTGGTACCGCTTGGAGATTTTACCTTTTGCCTTTTTGGTTTTCTCTTACCCACTCGAGAGGTCGCAGATCTGAAGTTGTCCAACGACACCCTCGACGCGAGCTTGTCATGGGCACATGGTCGGCTGGCTACCCAGGAGGAGGCTCTGGGCAACGTTCATATAGCGGCGGGGCTGATCGAACGCGACCTAGGGATTGAGCCTGACGACAGCGTCGCCCGCCCTGTGTGCGTGGCTTGGATCGGGGAGCAGAGCCTCACGCGTGGCGAAGAACGCTTCCGGACGGGGGTCGGGCGGACGATGGTCACATTCATGTCACACCACCCGGTCCTTGACCTCAACATCATCAGCGAGGGTTTTCCCGAAGGTTGCATCGACGAGATAGTGCGCGACCTCGAGGAGAAACCGGCCCCATTTGTTGATCGCCTGGCGACGGCGCTCCTGACCATGGACCTGGAGGATGAAGAGGAGGAGGGTGGTGTTCCAGGAAACCAGACGCCCCCCGTAGAAGGGCAGTAGTTAGTTAGAAAAGTGTATGCTATAAATAAATAATGCTTCGAAAACTTGGGCCAGGTGTCCCAGTTTTATCTTATTCCGATTTTATTTATTTTCTTCATATCGCGCTTGATCTTTTTGTTGGGCGTTTCGGTTGAGGGTCAAAACGTGCCCGAAGGTGAACATTTGACGGGCTGGTGGGTTGAGTTATCCGGGACGCGGGGGCTGGATGTTCTCACGCGCGGAACCAGCTGTCTCCGAGGACGAGCTGTCTCCGAGGACCCTCGGACCTCTGCCATGAGGAAAAGAAAAAGACGAAGGCAAAGAAAAAACGAGGTGTACTGCTACTCCCCGAGTGGTTAGCACGGTACTAGTGGTCGAGCGTCCTGAGGAAGGACACGCATATGGAGTTCAGCGACCAGTCTACTTCGTCAGCGAAGTTCTGACCGTATCTAAGGTACGTTACCCCCATGTGCAGAAATTATTATATGGAGTTCTTATCTCAGCAAGAAAGCTGAAACACTACTTTGAGGCCCATCCAATCTCGGTGGTGAGCGAAAATCCTTTAGGGGAAATTCTCCATAACCGAGATGCCAGCGGCCGAATCGTCAAGTGGTCAATAGAATTGGCTGCCCATCACATAAACTTTGTTCCACGTACTGCTATCAAGTCTCAGGTCTTGGCCGACTTCGTAGCAGACTGGACAGAAAACCAAGCTCCGGCTGACGACGAGGTAGTTGAGTACTGGGAGATGTACTTTGATGGCTCCCTCCAGATAAAAGGAGGCGGCGCAGGCGTATTCCTGATCTCTCCAAGTGGACAGGAATTAAAATACGTCCTTCAAATCATGTTCCCAGTATCCAACAACGCAGCCGAGTACGAAGCAGCCTTGCACGGTCTCCGCATTGCAGTATCTTTGGGTATCAAACGCCTGATGGTACGCGGGGACTCTGCCCTGGTCATAAACCAGGTAAATAAGGACTGGTCCAGGACCAACGAAAAGATGGACGCATACTGCGAAGAAATCAGGAAGCTGGAAGGGAAATTCTATGGCTTAGAGTTCCATCACGTGGTGCGCGACCATAACAAGGCAGCAGACGAGCTCGCTAAGATGGGGTCCACCCGTGAAGGCGTCCCACCCAGAGTTTTCATACAAGATCTTATTAAACCATCTATCAAGATAAACCCGGATGGCACTGTCGCGGAGCAACAAGTCGGAGAATCCCCAGAGTCAGCCACATTAGTGGTAGACGAAGCGTTGGATTGGAGGACCCAGATCATCGACTATCTGGATAGCGGCATATTACCCGCAGAGGTCGCGGAAGACAAAGATCTAAACTCGCTCCACGAACAAATCGTGCGGCGCAGCAAAAGCTACGTCATCATCGGAGACAAGCTGTATCGTCGATCTGGAGCTTCCCAAATCCTCCAAAAGTGCGTGAGTCGCGCTGAGGGTATAGAACTCTTGACAGACATACATAAAGGAATCTGTGGCAATCACGCCGGGGCTAGAACCATTGTTGGTAAAGCTTTCCGGTCTAGGTTTCTACTGGCCGACTGCTGTAGCAGACTCAGAAAACATCGTGCGGCGCTGCAAAGGGTGTCAGTATTTTGCAAGGCAAATACACGCACCCGCACAACAGCTGCAGACCATACCAGCATCCTGGCCCTTCGCTTGTTGGTGCTTGGATATGATTGGTCCATTCAAGAAGGCTCCTGGTGGTTTTGACCATGTCCTTGTAGCTATTGACAAGTTCACCAAGTGGATTGAGGTGAAACCAGTCAGAAAGCACACGGCAGCCAAGACCATCGAGTTCTTCACCGACATCACCCACCGCTTCGGAGTCCCAAATCGTATCATCACAGATAATGGTACGAACTTCGTGGCGCAGGAGTTTAAAGACTGGTGCAGCGAGAGGAGCATCAAGCTATGCCCTGCATCCGTGGCACACCCAAGGGCCAATGGCCAAGTCGAAAGAGCCAATGGCGAAATAATCAAGGCGCTCAGGGCCCGGATATTCAAGCAGCTGAAGCAACATGACGGACGTTGGATCAAGGAGTTGCCAGCTGTAGTCTGGGGGCTGCATACCCAGCCTGAGTCGTGCCACGAAGCAAACTCCGTTCTTTTTGGTTTACGGCTCGGAAGCTATCCTACCAACGGACCTCACATACGGCTCCCCCCGAGTGGAGTTCTATGATGAATACGACGCGCAAGTGGCGCGCATTGAAGACCTCGACAGCATCGAGGAAAAGAGATTGGCTGCCCAGATCCAAGCCGCGCGTTACGCTCAGGTCCTGCGACGTTATCACGATCGATCAGTTAAGCAGAGGTCCTTTGAAGCAGGCGATTTGGTTCTGAGGAGGAAGCAAGACACCAAGGGCGCGCACAAGCTTGCGTCCCCTTGGGAAGGGCCATACATCATCAAGTCAGTGAGTCGCCCAGGCTCGTATCGCCTCATGACGGAAGACGGCGTAGACATCCCAAATCCATGGAACACCGAGCACTTACAGCGTTTCTACGCCTGAATCAGTTATGTATTTATCTTTTTATTTTAGATTTATTTTTTCTGAGTGATTTTGGAGGGTATTCACCCCCAGCTACGACTCGGCATGTTCACAATGAGTTATCAATAAAGTTGATTTCATCTTTCATTTATTTCTACTACTCGCATTTCCTCTTTCGCGTCACGCACATAAAGTATGAGTGGAACAAACCTTAAATCGAGAGGGAAAGTACTCGCCAAGTCAAAGCTCTAAACGTACGACAAAGACTCTGCGGCATGAGACTGAGACCAACGAGGCTAATCTACTCCGTAACAGGTCAACCACTCAGAAATTAAGGCCAGCGCAGAAAGAAAGGGAGTTGTAGACCAATAAAAACTTATATACAATAATGACAATTCAAACATTGTTCAAACAGTACTAGTTCGACCAAATACTACAAATATTTTATTTATATTGCAGGGTCACCAGCACCAGACGGGGCTGCTTCATCCGAGTCATCAACAACATCCTTGGACAGGACATTGGCGATGGGCTCGACTTCATGGAGCAGTCTGCCCACGTCATCTTCGGAGGTGCCGGCAGCATACCCGCGGCCGAGTGGCTCCAGGTCTGACGCCGGGAACAGCGACTTGAGCACCGCCAGGACATGGCCACAGCTGGCCTGGCTGATGGAGCAGAGCTGCCGCCGGAAGTAGCGTGGGAGCGCCCGAACGCGGTCGAGGATGGAAGCCGAAGACGAAGACGCCTCCGGCTCGATCTCCTCCGCCACCACTCGGATAGCGTCCTCCAGCGCTATCTTCTCGGTGCGCAGCGCCTCAGCTTCACCTTGCAGCCGGGCCACCTTGGCAGTGAGCTCTGCGAATTGGGACATAATCCGATATCGATAATCTACAGAAAGTTAGATCTGAATAATATCTTCACGTCTGACAGAAAAACAAACAGGGAAGAACATACCTCTGAGCTCGTGCACGGCCTGGGCCTCGTTGAGCTTAGCCTGCTCTACCTCCCCGCGTAAATCGCGGGTGGTACGCTGGGCTTCCTCCAACTCAGCCTGGCGCTCGACCGCAGCAGCCTCGAGCTCAGCCACTCGGGCCACCAAGGAGTCGGCCTTAGCAACTGCGGAAGATAATTCTTGAATAACCGAGGCTTTGGCCTCGGCATCAGCAGCTAAGTCCTGCAAAAACAAGTCAGATGACAATATGAATTGATGTACCACTCGGTACTTGATATCAACAAATAAGTAGCTCAGGAAATACCTTGGCTATGTGGCCCATGCGGAGATGGAGTGACATGAACTCCTCCAGAGGAGTCATGGGAGCACCACCACTCATAGCGCCGACCACCGCAGAAGCAATCTCGACCGCCGCAGCCTGGGGCTCCTCCATTGCTGCAGTCGGTTCAACCACAGGAGCAGGCTGGGGGCTGCCTTGAGGAACTGGCGGGGGGGTCGGCGACGCCGGTGTAGGACTCGGTGGAGGCGGGGTTGGCTCTCGCAGCGACTCTGGTGGCGGACCCACAGGCTGATCGCTGAGAAGATCAGCCGAGTGGATCGGCACCTCTGGATTTTGGATTGACGGGGCTTCAGTCTCAACAACCGACTGAGGCGGAGGACCCGCGAAGGGGACCTCAGATGGCGTGCTACAGAATAAAGCATATATGGATCACTAATAGAAGAACATAAGGTAAATCAAAGAGATGATAAGGATACTTATAGAGTAGAGATGCGCATTCTCGGGCGCTTTCCTTTCCGAGTGGGGGAAGGGAGGTCCCTCGGACTTGCAGCACTCAGAGGCATTACTGCAAGGGGAGACTGCTCCGAGCTTGTGATTGGCGGTTGGATTGACGACTCGGCGACGCCAGCTTCATCTTCTTCCGAGTCAGACGACTCAGAGATAAGGAGTTGGCGGCGGCTTGGCGCATCCCTAAAAACGATCCCCGTGGAGATCTTCCGCTTCTTCAGAGCAGGGGCAGCCTTCCCACCACTCGGAGATAGCACATCGGGAGAAGGAGAGGACGACAGAGTGATATCTGAGTCGCGCAGATCACTCTCACTTCCCCCGACTGCTTCTTCAGATCCAACGGCCCTGCGCCGAGCCGGTTGATCCACTCCCTTTGGCATCTCAGGCAAAGGAGGGAGGGATACAAAGGCAGCTCGACCCTGCAAAAATTGGGTTCAGTTCTGAGATTACACCCAATGGGTGGAATTGAAATAAAAACAACAACAGATTGACTAAATACCTCAGGGCGTGGATTTCCCAAGTTGAACGCCGGAGGACAGTCAGTGGTCCTCAGGGAGGTTCCAGTCGCGAAGAATTTGCCAAGCCGAGCGGCGGCTTGGACTTTGTCGACGCGCTCGGGGGCTTCGCGCGTGTTGTCCCCCTCGGCGTAATACTCATACGCCGGGTGAGCCCGCTGCTTGAGGGGCTGGACCCGGCGCAGAACGAAGTTGGCTGCCACTCCGACGGCAGACAACCCATTGTCCTTCAACTGGGAAATAAGACCCAGGAGTTCCCGAACCTGATCCATTTCACTCTCCTTGGGAAGAGCGGTCCAGGATTGGGAGGGAACAGGACGAGAATCAATTTCTGGAGAGATGGCAGGCGAGTGGTTTCCTACGTAAAACCACTCGGACTGCCACCCCTTATTGGAGGTAAGGAAAGGGATGTCAAAATACTCCCGAGTTCGACCCTCGCGGAGTTGGAATCCGGCGCCCCCGACTACTTGTGGGCAGTCGGTTCGGGGATAAGGTTTAAGAAGAAAAAGATGAAGAAAAAGATTGAAGTGAGGCTCTATCCCAAGATAGGCCTCACAGAGGTTGATGAAGATGGCGATATGGAGAATGGAGTTGGGATTCAGCGCGCAGAGGCTGATCCCATAAAAATGCAGCAGCCCGCGGAGGAAAGGATGCGCGGGCACGCCAAAACCACGGAGAAAGAAAGATTCGAACACCACCAAATCAGAGGAGTTTGGGGTGGGGAAAGACTCACCGGCGGCGGCGCGCCACTCGGCGGTTTGCTGGTCGGGGAGGATGCCGTCGATGACGTGTTGTTCGAGGCGCTTGGTGGTGGTGATGGACTCCCTCCACTCGGCGGCGCGATCCACGGCGACCTCGGCGGTGGCCTTGGCCTTGGACGACCGGGCTCTTGCAGGCGACCTCTCCTTCCGCTTCGGGCCTTCCTTCCTCTTGGGCGCCATGGCGATGAGCGGGGCTGAAGAGCGAGGAGGAAGTTGCGGGAGCGGATCTAGGGTTTGCTCTTGCGCGAGGAGGAGAACTGGAGCGTCGGGGAAGGCAAATGGCAAGTAAAGGAAGAAGATTGCGGCGGGGATGGCTTATAAAGGAATGAACCGTTCCTCACGCGCGCGGCGCGATGCGTGTCTCGGGAACTCAACCGACGCAGGCACGTCCCGTCGCTTTGAATTCAAAGATGCGGTAAGAAGTCGCGATATCTCGCGATATTTCGCTTTCCGTAAGGCAACCGTTGGGAGGCAACGGACTTTGCGGAGTAGTGGGCCTAAATGGGCTGAAATATAGCACGACCTTTCGGTTCTGTTACGTTAATAAATTTGTGGGTTCCTGAGCTAGGGTTCAGGGGCAGAAACCACTCGGTCGTAAGGCTAAAATTAGTCGACGACCAGACTTGATTTTGCAATTAATATTGCATCCTTGCAATTGATTTTTTACGTAAGGCATGCGATACTATCGCTACATTCGCTCAGGAATCTGAGTCAACTGCTGACAAGTATAAATCTTGCGAGAAGATGGCTTACCATATGGTCAAGCTGAGTTGTGGGACACGACTCGGGAGTCATGCCGAGTTCAAAGAACTTGAGGACAGAATCCTTATAAAGGGGAAACAAAAAGTCCCAAAAGGAGAAAATTATCTGAAATCCATGTCCAGAGGCATGGGGGCTGAAAAAATCAGTCGGAATTCATGGCTTTTAGAGTCTTGACACGATCATGCTGAGTCGTAACAAGACTCGGGGGCTACACCCAATGGGTGCACCTGGAGGTGCACACCATTGATGGATTAAGTTTAAAAAGAGATTCATAATATTTATTTTTGACCCTCGACCAGAATATTCTATTCTGCTCAAGGCTCGGGGGCTACACCCAATGGGTGCACCTGGAGGTGCACACCATTGAAGATCAAGATACAGATGGGTAAAAGTTGAAGACCTTTGGCCAATTTCATACTAAAATTGCCCAAGGCCCGGGGGCTAAGTGTATTCACTTCGCTGTCGCGTCGTGAAGAAGAGCACTCCTTCCCCTCACTATGACTATAATTGAAGAATTGTTTTCAGGGACGTCTGAGCATGTACTCGGATCTTCCTCGAAACCACTCGGATCTTCTTCGAAACTACTCAGAAGAGGTCCTAGACAACTTGGGAGCACTCGGATCGTGCAAGAAGAGACAGATTAATTACAGCCATCGATCGGTCAAGAAGTGCTCGGGGGCTACTGTGGGGGATATAGTACCCGGGTACCTCACGAGCAAGCCTGGCAGCCCACCAAAAGGGGGCGGCTCAGCCCACCGTTCTGGACCTGAAGACGTGCGGGACAAGTCGGCGCACGGAGGAAGGATCTGGAAGGAGAAGTCCTAGTTGGAATAGGAATTATTGTAAAGAAGGAAAGGATTCTTAGAGATAGGATCGGATACAAACCGACTTGTTACCCTGCCCCCCAATATATAAGGTGGGCAGGGACCCCCTCAAAAACAACCAACCACAACTCAAGCCAACTCGAATCATCAGACAACAACTCAACACGCAATACAACACCCCAAAACAGGACGTAGGGTATTACGTCGAGTCGACGGCCCGAACCTGTATAAACCCCTGTGTCTGTCCATCCTAACCATCCTGCTTCGATCTTTGCGATCTTCCCTGCATTACAAATCACTTCCGTGGGCTACCCCGTGGAAGACTGCCGGAGATAATATCACCGACAAAGATGAGGGGAGGTTTCCCACATGTCCTCCATATCATGTCCCAGGGTGAAGCCGGAGCTTGCACCTATGAGCCGGACTACACCTAGTCCGGTTGACAAGGTGTTCTTGCTCCAGCTTGGTGCCCCTGGGGTTCGCGTCATGGTAGAGCCCTGGAGGCGATGATTCCTCTTGGTTGAGGAGTCGCTGCCCGTGTGGTTCGAGCCGACGCGGGGGTCGGCATGCTGTGATGTCTTAAGGCACCGCGGTTGGGCTAGGGCCGCTCTCGACAGATGAGCTGGTCTTGACCTAGCCGTGTCAGAGGAGCAACCCGTCGACTGCCGACGGGTCTTGCTCGTCTTGCACCTCCAAGGAAAAGAGACTGGCACCCTCCTCTCGAGTCCCACTGGCTTGGGACTGTGCTCGTCGCGATGGCCTTGAGCCTCTGTCTGTCCTGGGGAAAATTGCTTCCCTTGGTTAGAGACGAAGGGCTTTGTCACACTGGCTCGCCTGCTGACGTAGCAGCGGTACTTCGTGTACAAGCTGGGTCATACAAGCGATTGGCTTGAAGCTGACGATGACATGGAGGTTGATAGTGGCATGGCTACGGCCGCTATCCTTCCTACGAAGGACCTCCCACTGGTGTGGTAGCGACCAAGCGTGCTGGTGCCAGGAGAAAGCTAGCGAGGTTCCCAGTAGCGCTGGGTCTCGTTAGCATAAGGAAGTAGGCACGCCTGCCCCCTTGTTGGATCGCCCGGTGGCGGTTTTGTATTTGGATTGTTGTACACGGTCGGTCGTCGACCCTTCTTGTTTTGTTAATAAAGAGCTCACTTCATCCATTCGCTAGGATTTCGGAACACTCTATCGTTTCTCTCATTGAGAATAAGATGTGTACATTTTTTTGAAGAGTGTCGCTAAGTTAGCCGGAGCGAACGTTAGCTGCTCTCATCGGAGCCCCCGAGGGTGGGCGTCGAGCCCCCGAGGGCCGGGTAGCATAGCCGTGTACACCCGGTGGGTGTGACTTGACTAAATGATCGTTAGCTGCTCTCGCTTGAGCCCCTGAGGGTGGGCGTCGAGCCCCTGAGCCCCCAAGGGTCCGGTAGCGCCTCCGAGCCCCCGAGGGTGGGCGTCGAGCCCTCGTGATGAGGACATGACACACATGAAGAGTGTTAAATATACAAGGAAGGCATGGAGGACCAAAGAGGTTGATTGGGGACCAAGTCCAAGTGTTCCCACGTTTTACACCAGGCTATCACGTCACTTTTGGTCTAAGGAAATAAAGAGATTGAATCCAACACGTTTTGGAAACGCTGGATTCGGACTGCAGGAAAGTCCTGACTTTCAACGGCCGCCACGACTTCATCCGGACTCCATTTGGGGCGTTCAAGTACTTGATGGATAGCTTATGAAATCTACTATCATATGGATCCGAGCTCATGTCCATATATATCCTGAGGCGGCCGCAATCGTCAAATAATTGACTGAAGGTTTTTCTGTCCGGGTGCTGCGACGCCTTATTCTGGCCCACGGGCCGTGTATCAAGTTGGGTCCATTAGGGACGCGTCCTAGGGTTGGAGAACGACCCCAGCACCCCTTTGGTCATCCTCCACCTATCATATACCCCCTAGCCGCCGCCAAGAAGTCTTGAGTTTTGTTTTACATCTAGCTTTAGCTATCCCGAACACGCACAAATACGTGCTGTCCTCGTGTGATTCAGAACTCCACCTTCGAGTGATATTAAGATTGCTCGCCTCTTTTTCTTGTTCGTTCTTCGATTGTGTGCAGGAATTGATCTTTGTGATCAGGCTGATCTTGCTTTAACAAGGTCGGTAAGCACAGGGAGTTGGTTCAGCGATTGCATTGGCGCTTCGGGTTCGCTCGTCGTAGTCGGATCGTGAGGGTCGACTTCCACCAAATCGAAATTACCTCCACTCACCGAAAGATCGGGCACTTCAGCTCTATCAAGTGGTATCAAAAGTCTAGGTTGATCGGTGAGTTTATCGAGTGTTTTTCATTACCTACAGTCCACAAAACCAAAAAAAAGATTTATCAGGTTAGATCCTTGTCCTAGCACCCTTTTTAGCCTTGCACTTTCTTTCAATAATTTACATTGTTGAATTTGTGTGCTTTACGCATCCAATTGTTGCTGGTTACTTGTGTTCTTCCCGCGCCGCCATTTTTCTTTCTCCACCAGAACCACCCTTTCCCACCAGATCGCCACCCTCCCCCATCCTTCCTCACGCACGCACCCCCCCTCCCTGCCACAAACCAGCCCCCTTCCTTTTTTGTTGTTTGGCAAGTCAAAACACAAAAAGGGGAGGCAATCAAAAAAAAAGGAAAGCAAAAAAAAGGAAAGAAAAGAAAAGGAAAGTTTGGAAAAGAAAGGAAAGGAAAGAATAAAAAAAGGAAACAGCAAAAGTTGCCTAATCTCGCTCGGTTTCGTTTGGAAGTTTTCTGTCGTTCGGACACCTTCACGAAAACGGCCATAACTTTTCGCTCAGATCTCCGATTTCAGTGTTCTTTTTTTTCCTAGAAAGCTTACAAATTTCCTATGTGGTGCACCTTTGGTGACGTTGGTTTCGAGGCTAAAAAACATCACCTAGACAGCATACCGAAGCCTGGGAGATTTTTCGTTTCTGCGTACCCAATTCCTTGTTACCTTTGCTTGCTCCATATCGCGTTGCACTTGTTTCCAGCAGCATAGTTATGTGTTTAGCACTATAACTCAACTTTGCATTATTGATTGATTGTGCTAATCCTTGATTTGAGTGCAGCCTACCTAGAACTATATATATTCCTACGACGAGCTGACTTTGTTTCTCCAGGCAATCGCTGCTCCAATCTTTCACAGGTGCTACTTGTTGCTTGCAGTTCGCTCCTGTTGCTTGGTAAGAACGGATAAGAATTTGATCGCAACATCTTTGTGAGCATCTCATACACACACATACACACCTTTGCTGTCCTAGTATTTTTTTTGTTTTGTGTTTGCGCTAATCATGTCAGGAGACGTCAACGGCATCGTGGCACGATTCGATGCGTGGTCTACGTCGGTCACGGTGTTGCACAAGGACTATGACAGTGACATGGAGCTAGACGATGGAGATCGCCACGGTTGTACCCGCCGTGTGGTACGTCATCCACACATTGAATCATTTGCTACGATTAAATTTAATATACCCTCTTACAATGGCAAATATGATCCTGCTCCATATCTTGATTGGGAATTAGAGGTCCAACAGAATTTTTCATGCCATGATATTCCTGCTAGTGCACAAGTTACAGCTGCTATTAGTGCATTTACTGATATTGCTTTAATTTGGTGGCGTGATTATAAACAAAGACACCTCACTACCATTCCCACCACTTGGGCTCAATTAAAAACTGCTATGCGACATAGATTTGTTCCTTCCTATTATGCCCATGATTTGCTCAATAAACTTAAGCGTTGTCAGCAAGGTTCACAATCTGTTGAGGAATATTATCAGAAATTACAAAAGGGTATGATTCGTTGTGGTTTATGTGAGACGGACGATGCTGCTATGTCACATTTTCGTGGTGGTTTGAACCGCGAAATTCAGGACATACTTGATTATATAAGTTATATAAGTTATGCTGATATGACCACATTGTTTGAATATGCTTGGCGAGCTGAACATGAAGTGCAGGGACGCCGCTCGAAGACATATGCTAACTCTTTTGCAGGACGAACCCCCGCATCCATCGCAGCTCCTACTCTCCCCGCGCCATCCACGGCTAGCACTACACCGCACGAGAGGACGACCAAACCTGCAGCACCCTCGATCACAGGCAGTGCTTCTTCCATAACCTCATGTGCAAATTCAGAACCATCACTTCACAATGCACCTATTTCTCTTATTGAAATTAAGAGCAAAGGTACTGCTCAAGGTGCTCCACTCACGGCTGGTGAGACTTCTTCTGATGTGCTGAATTTTTCCACAACCCATGCTATCATGGAGCAATTGTTAGTGGAACCATCTCTTGATTTATCTTTGTCGCATGATGTGCTTGCTGTTTCTTGTGATAAAGATGAATCGTTTGATAATGCAGCAGTGTTACATTTTTTGGAACCAAATATTTCTGCTGCATATAAACATGTTATGCATATTGCTAGTGCCAATGATGAGCTAAAACTGTTGTCTTCTTTACATACTTTGGGTTACATTGAATTTCATGATTTGTGTAATCTAGATTGTTTAGAAGAGAGACTTTTTAAATATGCTGATTTGCCATGCTTTTCTAGACATACATATCATATTATTTGCAAATATAGCAACAAGGGAGCATATATGATACATCGAGTGTACATTTGTGCAAATCTGAATTATCCTTTCGTTGTGCAAAATTTTAATCCACTAGAGTGCAGCAATACTACAAATATTCTTCCATCTTCCTTTAGCTCTATTTTTGTGCACCAAGTTTACTCCCAAGAAGGGGAGCATTGCTGGTCACAAACTGTGCATGCTTTGTCTTTTGTTGGTACTAATCTTGTGCAGGATCATGTTGATAAACATTGTGTGTCGTCCGATCATGAAACCTACATGCTTGCTAAAATGTCTATGCGAGATGACACATTCGCCAATCGGAAACGTGGTGACAATCCTCCTCTCAATACTTTTGGTTTCCTTTGTTTTTGAAACCCTGTTCTCCTTTGTGTTATGCAGGATTGGTTTCACGTACAATTGACGCCGAGGACGGCTTTTCGTCAAGAAGGGGAGGATGATGAGGACATGACACACATGAAGAGTGTTAAATATACAAGGAAGGCATGGAGGACCAAAGAGGTTGATTGGGGACCAAGTCCAAGTGTTCCCACGTTTTACACCAGGCTATCACGTCACTTTTGGTTTAAGGAAATAAAGAGATTGAATCCAACACGTTTTGGAAACGCTGGATTCGGACTGCAGGAAGGTCCTGACTTTCAACGGCCGCCACGACTTCATCCGGACTCCGTTTAGGGCGTTCAAGTACTTGATGGAAAGCTTATGAAATCTACTATCATATGGATCCGACCTCATGTCCATATCTATCCTCAGGCGGCCGCAATCGTCAAATCATTGACCGAAGGTTTTTCTGTCAGGTGCTGCGACGCCTTATTTTGGCCCACGGGCCGTGTATCAAGTTGGGTCCATTAGGGACGCGTCCTAAGATTGGAGAACGACCCCAGCACACATTTGGTCATCCTCCACCTATCATATACCCCCTAGCCGTTGCCAAGAAGTCTTGAGTTTTGTTTTACATCTAGCTTTAGCTACCCTGAACACGCACAAATACGTGCTGTCCTCGTGTGATTCAGAACTCCACCTTCGAGTGATATTAAGATTGCTTGCCTCTTTTTCTTGTTCGTTCTTCGATTGCGTGCAGGAATTGATCTTCGTGATCAGGCTGATCTTGCTTCAACAAGGTCGGTAACCACAGGGAGTTGGTTCAGCGATTGCATTGGCGCTTCGGGTTCGCTCGTCGTAGTCGGATCGTGAGGGTGACTTCCACCAAATCGACATTACCTCCACTCACCGAAAGATCGGGCACTTCAGCTCTATCACCTCGAGCCCCCGAGAGTTGGGTAATGTCTCCGAGACCCTGAGGGTGGGCGTCGAGCCCCCAGCCCCTGTTGAAGAGGCTAGCTCTAGGCATACGCGTGAAGAGAGAAAACAGTTGCGTGAAATCGAAAAAAGCGTAAAAAACTCACGGATAGAAACGATGTAGAAGCTCTATGTTCCATGAGTTGACGAATTCTTCTCCATCTTGCGTCATGATCTTATAGGCGCCGGGTCGGAGAACTTGCGAGATGATGAACGGGCCCTCCCATGGGGGCGTCAGCTTGTGTCTGTCCTTGGTGTCCTGTGACAGCCAGAGGACAAGGTCACCGACGTTGAAGGCACGTCCCCACACTCGTCGCGCGTGGTACCACTGGAGCGCTTGCTGGTACTTGGCACAGTGGGCCAATGCTACCATGCGAGCCTCGTCGATGAGGGCTGCCGCATCCTGCAGTGCCACCTCGTTTCCCTGCTCCATGTACGCCCTCACCCATGGGGCTCCGTAGTCAAGGTTCGTCGGGAGGACCGCCTCTACCCCGTAGGTCATGAAGAAAGGAGTGAAACCTGTGGCCTGACTCGGTGTCGTCCTCAAGCTCCACAATACGGCAGGGAGCTCCACTGCCCATCTGCCGGCAAACTTCTTTAGGCGATCGTAGATGCAAGGCTTTAATCCCTGGAGGATCAGGCCATTGGCACGCTCTACTTGCCCATTGGTTCGTGGTTGGGTGACGGACGCCCAATCCACACGTATGTGATAATCGTCACAAAAATTGTGGAATTTCTTCCCAATGAACATCGATCCGTTGTCGGTGAGGATGGAGTTCGGTACTCCAAACGGGTGGATGATGTCAAGAAAAAATTCGACCGCGTCCTCCGAGCGACACCGTGTGATGGGTTTCTCCCACACCCACTTGGTGAATTTGTCGACGGCCACTAGTAGGTGTGTGTAGCCTCCGGGAGCTTTCTTGAGGGGTCCAACCATGTCGAGTCCCCATACAGTGAAAGGCCATGCGACGGGTATCGTTTGGAGCGCTTGGGCCGGCAAGTGTATTTGCCGAGCGTAGAACTTGATGAGTACATCACCAGTACATCTACACCAGCACACCTTCACCCCAAGCACCACCTTCAGGGCCAATCACTCGGGCTCGTGCAATGTGCTAAAGAATGAAGGATATGTGGCTGGATTCGGACTGTGCACGAACGTCAACTTGTGACGGCCGTCACGACTTCATCCGGACTCCGTTTTGGGCGATCAAGTACTTGATGGAAATCTTATCAAGTCTACTTTCATATGGATCCAGAATCACCGTCATATCTTCACCGAGGCGGCCGCAATCGTCATTTTGAGTCGGACTGTTTTCTGTCCAAGGTGCTGCGTCACCTTATTTTGGCCCAATGCGCCGTGTATCGAGTTGGGTCCATTAGGGACGCGTCCTAGGGTTGTAGCACGACCCCAACTCCCTTGTGGCCGTGCTATTATGCCCTATAGCCGTCATTAGCATCCTCGAGTTTTGTTTTACATCTAGCTTTTAGCTACATTCACGGCCGCACAAATACATGCTGTCCTCGTGATTCAGAACTCCACCTTCGAGTGATAATAAGATTGCTCGCCTCTCGTTCTTGTTCGTTCTTCGATTGCGCACAGGAATTGATCTTCGTGATCAGGTTGATCTTGCTTCAACAAGGTCGGTAACCACAGCGAGTTGGTTCAGCGATTGCATTGGTGCTTCGGGTTCGCTCGTCGTAGTCGGATCGCGAGGGTCTACTTCCACCAAGTCGAAATTATCTCCACTCACCGAAAGATCGGGCACTTCAGCTCTATCAGAACTGGCATCTGCGGCACCTCCGAGCGTAAAAACCATGCCGAAATCTGCTCCCGACAAGGCTGCCGGGGGGGGGGGGGGGAGGGGGGCGGCATGATGACCGCAGACACCTGCGTGAATGTAATGTAGGAGTGCCTTCCCCTCCTCGGAGGGGATGCACCGCTATTGTATGCCACTCACACTATGCTTATACAGTTCACCGTCAATAAGGATAAAAGACTTAACTCGTCGCGCGATACGGTGGGCCTCCGTCTTGTCCTACGGTAGTCCTCCGGTCACCGTCCGGACCGGTCGTCCCTTGTGCGGTGTCATCCCGTCGTGACCCGTCGTCGTCGTGGAGCGCCATCACCTCTGCAGCTGGCTCTCCCGGCACCCCCGATGATGAGGACATGAAATACATGAAGAGTGTTAAACACACATGGAAGGCATGGAGGACCAAAGAGGTCGATTGGGGACCACGTCAAAGTATTCCCACGTTTTACACAAGGCTATCACGTCACTTTTGGTCTAAGGAAATAAAGAGATTGAATCCAACACGTTTTGGAAACGCTGGATTCGGACTGCAGGAAAGTCCTGACTTTGAACGGCCGCCACGACTTCATCCGGACTTTTTTTGGGGCGTTCAAGTACTTGATGGAAAGCTTATGAAGTCTACTTTCATATGGATCCGGACTCATGTCCATATCTGTCCCGAGGCGGCCGCAATCTTCAAATCATTGACCTGAAGATTTTTCTGTCCAGGTGCTGCGACACCTTATTTTGGCCCACGGGCCGTGTATCAAGTTGGGTCCATTAGGGACGCGTCCTAGGGTTGGAGCACGACCCCAGCACCCCTGTGGACGTCCTCCCCCTATCATATACCCCCTAGCCGCCGCGCAAGAACACTTGAATTTTGTTTTACATCTAGCTTTAGCTACACCGAACACGCACAAATACGTGCTGTCCTTGTGTGATTCAGAACTCCACCTTCGAGTGATATTAAGATTGCTCGCCTTTTTTTTATTGTTCGTTCTTTGATTGCGTACAGGAAGTTCTGATCTTGATTGCAACAGGGTCGGTAACCACAGGGAGTTGGTTCAGCGATTGCATTGGCGCTTCGGGTTCGCTCGTCGTAGTCGGATCGTGAGGGTCGACTTCCACCAAATCAAAATTATCCTCCACTCACCGAAAGATCGAGCACTCCAGCTCTATCAAGTGGTATCAAAAGTCCAGGTTGATCGGTGAGGTTATAGAGTGTTTTTCATTACCTACAGTCCACAAAACCAAAACAAAAATTTATCTGGTTAGATCATTGTCCCAGCACCCTTTTTAGCCTTGCACTCTCTTTCAATAATTTGCTTTGTTGAATTTGTGTGCTTACCCGTTCAATTGTTGTTGGTTACTTGGTGTCTAATCCTTGTTTTTCTATTTTATTTCCTCAAATCCTTGTTTCTCCCCCGCCGTTTTTCTCTGTTCTGCCGCCGCCATCCACCAGAACGCGCCGCCAGTCCTGATCGATCTCCTGATCCCTCACGTTTGTTCGGTTTGGGCAAGTAAAAAAAATCGCTACCCCCTCAAAACACGCCAAGTCGAGACAGGACCGAAATCAACCCCCCCCCCACCCCCACGCCGCCCCTCCTGATTCGGTTCGGTTTTCTTTTTTTTCCTATCGCTACATCCTACCGGTGATCGGTATCGTGCTGTCTCTGATCGGTTTGGAGAGTTAAAAAAAGGAAAGAAAAAAAGGAAAAAAAAAAGAAAAAAAAGAGAGATCACCCCCACCCCCCCAACCAAACCTTTCTGGACTCCGTTTGTTGCGTTCCCCCCCCCCCCCTCCCCCACAAACCGACACTCCATCTCTTTGCCATCAATCTCTTTTTGCACTTGTCTCTAGCAGCAACTTGATTACGTGTTTAGCACTATAATTCAACTTTGCATTATTGTTAGATTGTGCTAATCCTTGATTTGAGTGCAGCCTACCCAGAACTACACATATTCCTACGACGAGCCGACTTTGTTTCTCCAGGCAATCACTGCTCCAATCTTTCACAGGTGCTACTTGTTGCTTGCTGTTCACCCCTATTGCTTGGTAAGAACGGATAAGAATTTGATCGCAGCATCTTTGTGAGCATCTCATACACACACATACACACCTTTGCTGTCCTAGGATTTGTTTTTGTGTTTGCGCTAATCATGTCAGGAGACGTCAACGGCATCGTGGCACGATTCGATGCGTGGTCCACGTCGGTCACGGCGTTGCACAAGGACTATGACAGTGACATGGAGCTAGACGATGGAGATCGCCACGGTTGTGCCCGCCGTGTGGTATGTCCTCCACACATTGACTCATTTGCTACGGTTAAATTTCAAATTCCATCTTATAATGGCAAATATGATCCTGCTGCATATCTTGATTAGGAATTAGAGTTTGAACAGAATTTTTCATGCCATGATATTCCTGCTAGTGCACAAGTTAAAGCTGCTATTAGTGCATTTACTCTTTTTGCTTTAATGTGGTGGCGTGATTATAAACAACGACATCCCACTGCTATTCCAACCACTTGGGCCCAATTAAAAACTGCTATGCGATGTCGCTTTGTACCTTCATATTATGCCCGAGATTTGCTTAAACAAATGCAGCAATTTCAGCAAGGTCAACAATCTGTTGAGGACTATTACCAGGAGCTACAAAAAGGTATGATTCGTTGTGGTTTGTTTGAGACGGATGACGCAGCTATGGCATGTTTTCGCGGTGGTTTGAACCGTGACATTCAGGACATACTTAATTTTAATTCTTATGCTGATATGACCACATTGTTTGAATATGCTTGCAAAGCTGAATGTGAAGTGCAGGGACGTCGCTCGACGACATATACTAACTATTTTTCAGGATGAAGCCCGGCATACAGCGCAGATCCTGCTTTTCCTACGCCATCCACGCCAAGCACTACACCGTGTGAGAGGACGACCACACCTATAACACCGTCGACCACTGGTGCTCCACTCACGGATGGTGAGACTAATTCTATAGTGCTGAATTTTTCCACGCCTCATGCTATGATAGAGCAATTGTTAGTGGAACCATCTCTTGACGAATCTTTGTCACATGATGATATGCTTGTTGTTACCTGTGATAAAGATGATTTGTGTGATAACGCTTCTGTTGTACATGTTTTAAAATCACACCCTTGTGCTGAAATTCAACATGATCACAAAGAGCAGCTATCGAAAGAACCCTTACTAATTTTGCCTTTGTCAAAAGATCATTTGCTTGATGTTCCTTGTGATAGAGAAGAGTTGTGTGATAGTGATTCTTCTATTCCTCTGCCACAATTACTTCATAATGTTGATACACATGCTTTGGAGCCGAATAATTCTGCTGAAAATAAAATGTTTGTTCCGATTACTTGTGCAAATGATGAACAAAAATTGCTATCTTCTTTAAATACTTTAGGCTTATATTGAATTTGATGTTCTATGTAATCTAAATTGTTTGGAGGAGAGATTTCTTGCATATCCCGAATTGCCATGCTTATCTAGCAATACATATCACTTCATTGGCAAATATAATCACAATGGAGAATATATGGTGCATCGAGTTTATATTTGTTCAAATCTGGTTGGACAACAATGTGATAAGTTAGAGAGCTGCACTAAGAATAATCATGTCACATCCAATTTCTCTAGCTTTGTTTTAAAGAAACATGTTCAATCCAAAGAAGGGGAGCCTTGCTGGTTGCTACCTATGCCTGCTTTGTCTTTTGTTGGTACTAATCTTGTGCAGGATCATGTTGACAACCATATTGTGTCGTCCGATCCAGAAGTCTACATTCCTGCTGAAATGTCTATGCGAGATGACACATTTGACAATTCGAAGCATGGTGACCCTCCTCCTCCTAATACATTTGGTTTCTTTTGTTTTCGCAACCCCGTTCTCCTTTGTGTTGTGCAGGATCGGTTTCAAGTACAATTGACGCCGAGGACGGCTTTTCGTCAAGAAGGGGAGGATGATGAGGACATGAATTACATGAAGAGTGTTAAAGACACATGGAAGGCATGGAGGACCAAAGAGGTTGTCTGGGGACCAACACAAAGTATTCCCATGTTTTACACCAGGCTATCACGTCACTTTTGGTCTAAGGAAATAAAGAGATTGAATCCAACACGTTTTGGAAACGCTGGATTCGGACCTGCAGGGAAGTCCTGACTTTCGACGGCCACCACGACCTCATCCGGACTCCGTTTGGGGCGTTCAAGTACTTGATGGAAAGCTTATGAAGTCTACTTTCATATGGATCCGGACTCATGTCCATATCTGTCCCGAGGCGGCCGCAATCGTCAAATCATTGACCGAAGGTTTTCTGTCCAGGTGCTGCGACACCTTATTTTGGCCCACGGGCCGTGTATCAAGTTGGGTCCATTAGGGACGCGTCCTAGGGTTGGAGCACGACCCCAGCACCCCTGTGGACGTCCTCCCCCTATCATATACCCCCTAGCCGCCGCCAAGAACACTTGAGTTTTGTTTTACATCTAGCTTTAGCTACACCGAACACGCACAAATACGTGCTGTCCTCGTGTGATTCAGAACTCCACCTTCGAGTGATATTAAGATTGCTCGCCTTCTTTTTCTTGTTCGTTCTTTGATTGCGTACAGGAAGTTCTGATCTTGATTGCAACAGGGTCGGTAACCACAGGGAGTTGGTTCAGCGATTGCATTGGCGCTTCGGGTTCGCTCGTCGTAGTCGGATCGTGAGGGTCGACTTCCACCAAATCAAAATTATCCTCCACTCACCGAAAGATCGGGCACTCCAGCTCTATCACCCGAGGTTGGGGGGTCTGCTTCCCCCAAACCCTCACGCGAGGTGGGCTCGGGAACGGCCCCCGCGTCCGTAGGCGCGGCCAGGACGTCGTCCTCCCATTTTTGTTTTATGGAGCGAATGGAAGACGCATACTGATCACCAGCAAAGACGTCGGGGGGAACCGGTTCCCGACCCAAGGCCATCTTTGCCAGCTCATCTGCCGCCTCGCTCTTGCGATGGGGGATATGTTTGAGCTCGTGGCCATCGAATTTGTTCTCCAACTTTCGGACCTCGGTGTTGTACGCTGCCATTACGTCGCTGCGATAGTCGGCCTCTTTCATTACCTGGTCGACGACGAGCTGGGAGTCTCCGCGAATCTCTAGCCGTCGGATCCCAAGTTTTGAAGCGATCTAGAGTCCGTTGATGAGCGCCTCATACTCAGCAACATTGTTGGAGGCGGTGAAGTGCAAGCGGATGGTGTATTTCATTCTCACTCCGAGGGGAGAAACAAACACCAGCCCGACCCCCGCACCACCCTTCATCACGGAGCCGTCGAAATACAACGTCCAGTATTCGACATCGACCGCTGCCGGAGGCAGTTGGACCTCGGTCCACTCAGCAATGAAGTTGGCGAGGACTTGCAATTTTATTGCCGTGCGCGGGACATACATGATCCCGTGCCCCATGAGCTCGAGTTCCCATTTGGCGATATGCCTTGAGGCGTCGCGGCTTTGGATGACCTTACCAAGCGGAAAAGCCGTCACTACGGTCACGGGATGTGACTCGAAGTAGTGGATCAACTTTCGCTTGGCCATGAGGACTGCACACAGAAGCTTCTGAATATGTGGGTAGCGGGTTTTGGAGTCGGACAAAACCTCGCTGACGAAGTAAACCGGGTGTTGGACCTTGAGCACCCGACCCTCCTCCTCCTTCTCGACAACCAGCACGGCGCTGACCACCTGAGTGGTCGCCGCAAGGTAGAGCAAGAGGGGCTCGCCGGGGGTCAGAGGCACGAGGACTGACGCCTTGGACAAGACTTCTTTGAGCTTTTCGAAGGCCCTCTAAGCCTTGTCCGTCCATGTGAAGTGGTTGGTCTTCTTTAGGAGTTGATAGAGGGGGAGAACGCACTCTCCCGGTCTCGAGAAGAACCTGCTGAGGGCGGCCAGGCAACTGTTGGCACTCCTTAGCATCACGTTTTTAGCAACGCTCAAGAGCGCGAAGATATATGTCGTTGTATGCAAAATGGATTCTGCAAGTGCACCGAATATATCTCGTTGTAGCACTTCACCTCAGGAGTTATCCCATGGTATCGTATTTATATTTCTGTAGGGAAGCAGATGGTTAAAGTGTATTGAAGAATGATATGATAAATCTTGCCAGAAATATCAAGCCAAAAACCCAAGGGTACAAACTCTAGGTTTGAGGGATAATGGTCAAATGAATGACTAGATAGAAGGTCTGAAAGACCAGCGACACACAGGAGCTCCTAAGTCTATAGAAAAGGAAAGATGTTGGGAGAGACCGGACATGGATACTTCCTAACTCAGAGCGAAAGACACTCTAGCCTTAGCCTAGACTCTAGCTTAGATACCGGGAACAGAGCTCGCTTCGATGGCTAGAATGGGAGAACCTCAGAACGGGGTGAGAGAGGGGGTTCTCCAGGCTCAGCACTACTGTTATGAATACACCCGAACGTGGTGGACTACGAAGGACGGACAGGGCTGTCACCACCTGCCGTCTACCACTAGAGTTTCGTGGGGTGCAACACACTTTCTAGTTAATCAACATGGCCACAGCTGGCCTGGCTGATGGAGCAGAGCTGCCGCCGGAAGTAGCGCGGGAGCGCCCGAACGCGGTCGAGGATAGAAGCTGAAGACGATGACGCCTCCGGCTCGATCTCCTCCGCCACCACTCGGATAGCATCCTCCAGCGCTATCTTCTCAGTGCGCAGCGCCTCAGCTTCACCTTGCAGCCGGGCCACCTTGGCAGTGAGCTCTGCGAATTGGGACATAGTCCGATATCGATAGTCTAAAGAAGGTTAGATCTGAATAATATTTTCACGTCTGACAGAAAAACAAACAAGGAAGAACATACCTCTGAGCTCGTGCACGGCCTGGGCCTCGTTGAGCTTAGCCTGCTCTACCTCCCCGCATAAATCGCGGGTGGTACGCTGGGCTTCCTCCAACTCAGCCTGGCGCTCTACCGCAGCAGCTTCGAGCTCAGCCACTCGGGCCACCAAAGAGTCGGCCTTAGCAACTGCAGAAGATAATTCTTGAATAACCGAGGCTTTGGCCTCGGCATCAGCAGCTAAGTTCTACAAAAACAAGTCAGATGACAATATGAATCAATGTACCACTCGGTATTTGATATCAACAAGATAAGTAGCTCGGGAAGTACCTTGGCTATGTGGCCCATGCGACGATGGAGTGACATGAACTCCTCCGGAGGAGTCAGGGGAGCACCACCACTCATAACGCCGACCGCCGCAGAAGCAATCTCGACCGCTGCAGTCTGGGGTTCCTCCACTGCTGCAGTCGGTTCAACCGCAGGAGCATGCTGGGGGCTGCCTTGAGGAACTAGCGGCGGGGTCGGCGACGCCGGTGTAGGACTCGGTGGTGGCGGGGTTGGCTCCCGCTGCGACTCTGGTGGCGGACCCACAGGCTGATCGCTGAGAAGATCAGCCGAGTGGATCGGCACCTCTGGAGTTTGGATTGATGGGGCTTCGGTCTCGACCGCCGACTGAGGCGGAGGACCCGAGAAGGGGACTTCAGACGGCGTGCTACAGGATAAAGCATATATGGATCACTAATATAAGAACATAAAGGAAATCAAGAGATGATAATGATACTTACAGAGTAGAAATGCGCATTCTCAGGCGCTTTCCTCTCCGAGTAGGGGAAGGGAGGTCCCTCGGACTTGCAGCACTCAGAGGCATTACTGCAAGGGGAGACTGCTCCGAGCTTGTGATTGGCGGGTGGAGTGACGACTCGGCGACGCCAGCTTCATCTTTTTCCGAGTCAGACGACTCAGAGATAAGGAGTTGGCGGCGGCTTGGCGCATCCCTAAACACGATCCCAGTGGAGATCTTCCGCTTCTTCAGAGCAGGAGCAGCCTTCCCACCACTCGGAGATAGCACATCGGGAGAAGGAGAGGATGACAGAGTGATATCCGAGTCGCGCAGATCACTCTCACTTTCCCCGACTGCTTCTTCAGATCCAACGGCCCTGCGTCGAGCCGGTTGATCCACTCCCTTTGGCATCTCAGGCAAAGGAGGGAGGGATACAAAGGCAACTTGACCCTGCAAAAATTAGGTTCAGTTCTGAGATTACACCCAATGGGTGGAATTGAAATAAAAACAACAACAGATTGACTAAATACCTCAGGGCGTGGATTTCCCAAGTTGAACGCCGGAGGACAGTCAGTGGTCCTCAGGGAGGTTCCAGTCGCGAAGAATTTGCCAAGCCGAGCGGCGGCTTGGACTTTGTCGACGCGCTCGGGGGCTTCGCGCGTGTTGTCCCCCTCGGCGTAATACTCATACGCCGGGTGAGCCCGCTGCTTGAGTGGCTGGACCCGGCGCAGAACGAAGTTGGCTGCCACACCGACGGCAGACAACCCATTGTCCTTCAACTGGGAAATAAGACCCAGGAGCTCCCGAACCTGATCCATTTCACTCTCCTTGGGAAGAGCGGTCCAGGATTGGGAGGGAACAGGACGAGAATCAATTTCTGGAGAGATGGAAGGCGAGTGGTTTCCTACGTAAAACCACTCGGACTGCCACCCTTTATTGGAGGTAAGGAAAGGGATATCAAAATACTCCCGAGTTCGACCCTCGCGGAGTTGGAGTCCGGCGCCCCCGACTACTTGTGGGCAGTCGGTTCGGGGATAAGGTTTAAGAAGAAAAAGATGAATAAAAAGATTGAAGTGAGGCTCTATCCCAAGATAGGCCTCACAGAGATTGATGAAAATGGCGATGTGAAGGATGGAGTTGGGATTCAGTGCGCAGAGGCAGATCCCATAGTAATGCAGCAGCCCGCGGAGGGGTCTACGTCGGTCACGGCGTTGCACAAGGACCTGACAGTGACATGAGCTAGACGATGGAGATCACCACGGTTGTACCCGCCGTGTGGTATGTCATCCCACGTTGACTCATTGCTACGATTAAATTAATATACCCTCTTATAATGGAAATATGATCCTGCTGCATATCTTGATTGGGAATTAGAGGTCCAACAGAATTTTTCATGCCATGATATTCCTGCTAGTGCACAAGTTACAGCTGCTATTAGTGCATTTACTGATATTGCTTTAATTTGGTGGTGTGATTATAACAAAGACACCCCACTGCCATTCCACCACTTGGGCTCAATTAAAAACTGCTATGCGACATAGATTTGTTCCTTCCTATTATGCCCATGATTTGCTCAATAAACTTAAGCATTGTCAGCAAGGTTCACAATCTGTTGAGGAATATTATCAGGAATTACAAAAGGGTATGATTCGTTGTGGTTTATGTGAGACGGACGATGCTGCTATGGCATGTTTTCGTGGTGGTTTGAATCGCGAAATTCAGGACATACTTGATTATATAAGTTATGCTGATATGACCACATTGTTTGAATATGCTTGGCGAGCTGAATCTGAAGTGCAGGGACGCTCGAAGACATATGCTAACTCTTTTGCTAGGACGAACCCCGGCATCCATCGCAGCTCCTACTCTCCCCGCGCCTTCCACGGCTAGCACTACACCGCACGAGAGGACGACCAAACCTGCAGCACCCTCGATCACAGGCAGTGCTTCTTCCATAACCTCATGTGCAAATTCAGAACCATCACTTCACAATGCACCTATTTCTCTTATTGAAATTGAAAGCTAAGGTACTGCTCAAGGTGCTCCACTCACGGCTGGTGAGACTTCTTCTGATGTGCTGAATTTTTCCACAACCCATGCTATCATGGAGCAATTGTTAGTGGAACCATCTCTTGATTTATCTTTGTCGCCTAACGTGCTTCCTATTTCTTGTGATAAAGATGAATCGTTTGATAATGCAGCAGTGTTACATTTTTTGGAACCAAATATTTCTGCTGCACATAAACATGTGATGCGTATTGCTAGTGCCAATGATGAGCTAAAACTGTTGTCTTCTTTATATACTTTGGGTTAATTGAATTTCATGATTTGTGTAATCTAGATTGTTTAAAAGAGAGACTTTTTAAATATGCTGATTTGCCATGCTTTTCTAGACATACATATCATATTATTTGCAAATATAGCAACAAGGGAGCATATATGATACATCGAGTGTACATTTGTGCAAATCTGAATTATCCTTTCGTTGTGCAAAATTTTAATCCACTAGAGTGCAGCAATATTACAAATATTCTTCCATATTCCTTTAGCTCTATTTTGGTGCACCAAGTTTACTCCCAAGAAGGGGAGCATTGCTGGTCACAAACTGTGCCTGCTTTGTCGTTTGTTGGTACTAATCTTGTGCAGGATCATGTTG
This sequence comes from Urochloa ruziziensis, assembly GCA_015476505.1. Classification (NCBI taxonomy): domain Eukaryota; kingdom Viridiplantae; phylum Streptophyta; class Magnoliopsida; order Poales; family Poaceae; genus Urochloa; species Urochloa ruziziensis. The sequence continues at coordinate 36,697,446 of CM027121.1, read as the reverse complement.
ACAAACATTGTGTGTCGTCCGATAATGAAACCTACATGCTTGCTAAAATGTCTATGCGAGATGACACATTCGCCAATCGGAAACGTGGTGAGAATCCTCCTCTCAATACTTTTGGTTTCCTTTGTTTTCGCAACCCCGTTCTCCTTTGTGTTGTGCAGGATCGGTTTCATGTACAATCGACGCCGAGGACGGCTTTTCGTCAAGAAGGGGAGGATGATGAGGACATGACACACATGCATACGACCATGATTGGGTCACGCATTAGTGAAAGAGGAGTCCAACAAGGTTGTCCAAGTCATGAAGGAGGCCCAAGGCTAATCCAATTCGAGTCACCAAGGTGGAGGCCCAAAGGAACTCAAGTTTCGAGTCCACTTCGGAGTCCAGAAACAGCACGTACTAAAATTGATGCCGAGGCCGCATACGGAGTCCGTTTTGGACGTTCTATATATGGATGCAACGAGATTTTCATAGAGCTTCCAATGGCACCGGTTTCAGGCCCAAATTCCATCTGAGTCGACGGAAATTGCAGAAACAAGTGGACGTTCAGAATCTGTCAAAGTGCTGCGGGCTAAGTTGGCTCTGTATCGTGTCGGGCCTTAAGCCCAAGTTGTGGCCGACCCCATGGTCGCCCCCAACCCTAGGAGGACGTCCTCCTAGCTCATATATTCAGTAGCCGCTGCCACATTAGGGCTTGAGTTTTGTTTTACATCTAGCTTTAGCTACACGAACACGCACAAATACGTGCTGTCCTCGTGTGATTCAGAACTCCACCTTCGAGTGATATTAAGATTGCTCGCCTCTTTTTCTTGTTCGTTCTTCGATTGCGTACAGGAATTGATCTTCGTGATCAGGCTGATCTTGCTTCAACAAGGTCGGTAGCCACAGGGAGTTGGTTCGGCGATTGCATTGGCGCTTCGGGTTTGCTCGTCGTAGTCGGATCGTGAGGGTCTACTTCCACCAAGTCGAAATTATCTCCACTCACCGAAAGATCGGGCACTCCAGCTCTATCAGAGTAAGAAGTGGAACATGACGATGGAAAGAAACTTGATGCTTGCTTAATTGCTTGCTCCACTCGCTTGATTAGTATAGGTTGCTTATCTAGAATGGTTAATTTCGAACTAGAACTTGATGCTAAAATATTGATAGCAAGGACCCACTCTTAGTCGCTCTTTGGCAAAACAAACCCACCAGCCAAAAGCCTTGCATGTCTAGGAGTCGGTGATGTAGTTTTCACCCGACGGGTAAGTCTTGCTGAGTATTAGTATACTCAGCCTTGCTTATTGAATTGTTTTCAGGAAGTGCTCTCGAGGAAATGGTTGCCGGTCTTACCTGGCCAACCACCCTTCCTCCTGGTTGGACCGTTGTATGGGACGAGGATGCTTTCGAATGATGTCACGACGGCTTCACGTGATTTCACGGTCATTTCAAATAATTAGTTGTTTCCGCTGCATTTCAAAACTCTGAGTACATTGCTACCTTATGCATTGAAATGTTTGTAATAAAAGTACCTCAATTGGGACCTTTAATTAATTGTGGATTGTTGTAATCTCTGGGACTCACCTTCGAGTGAGTATTTGCACGACTCGTTTCGATCGAGGTAATTGTTCGTGGTTGCATCGGGCTCGACCCGACAGATCGACATCTTAATCTGTTTTAATTGCGTGATGACCAATGGATGGTTAGCGCACTTAAGCCGGATTAATTTGAGCGGTTCTGCCACAGCCGCCGCCGCCGCCAGTCAGGGACGCCATTCCCTGTTAGCGGAACAGAAGGTAGAAAGGACATGGGATTAGAAGAAATAGAAGTTGTGAGGGGGTTTTCATAAGAGTGTTGGGTTTATGTTTGAAGGTGGATTAGTTTCAGGGGTCTAACCGATAGATCTGGGGGTTATAGTATAAAGCGAAGGGTAGATCTGCTAAGAAAGTTTGTTTTCAGGGGAGTATCAGCAAATGTGTTTTGCCTGTGCGTCTGTTGATTTTGCTTAAGATGGCTGAAACTTGTAAAATGCATAACTAATTGTAGAAAAATCATAAAATAGCAAATCCAATTTTCTTAGCTTTGTCTTGGTTAGTACTATCTAGGAAAAATATCAAACTATGTAAAATGCCTGTTCTTGCTCTTCGTTTTTGCTCTACTATGTATTGGTTGGGTGTATGCTTGTTTATTCAAATAAGTATTGGTGATGCTTCCAAAAATCGTTTAACTTCTGCAGTGGCTGTGTTGGAGTATGTGTATGTCTCTGTGAAGAGTTCATGCGCAGAAACTTTTGCTCGGTTCAGTTATGTTTTATTTTGCATCTTGTCTTGTTTAATGCTATAATATTTATTCCTTGGTGCAAAAATCTTGAGCCTTGACTGAAAATTTTCTGTATGCTAGGAATAAGTCCTGCAGTTTGTATTGACTAGAAGTTTGTTTATGAGGTTTTATATGCTTTTTATCACACGTTCTATGTTTTGTTCGTTTATGAATGTGCTAGGTAAAATCGGATAAAAATGCATCTAAATCTGTTGTCTCTGTTTTTCTGCTGAAAACAAGATTTTACTGCAGTGGCCTCACTTTTTGGGTTGTTTACATGTGCTTGCATTAATCCATACCTTTCTTGCTTGTTTCTTCTCTAATATGCATAATTCAGTAAAAATAAATCTGTTATCTCATTTATTTGCCTAGAATAAGTTGTGGCCAGAAGGGATCAAATAAAAGTGCTTTGTCGCTGGTGCTGCACACTTCAATTTGTCATGCTTCTTTATGCTAGTACATGTTTCTTTTGTAAACAGCATTGCACATTTGTTGTCAAGGTAAACTAAATTTCATTTGGGGAGTAAATGAAGGAAATGCTTTAGAGAAAAATAGTATATTCAGATCTGAACCATATCACTTATGCAATCTTTTCTTTTGTGCTTTGCTTGCTTCCTACTTGTTTAATGGCTGCCCCTTTTATTGAATTTTTGTACTGCAGCTCTTCTCACTTGCATTGCATCATCTCATTCATGTATAGCCCGCAACAGAGAACGTGGTGTACCAGCTAGTAGCAGAGGAGCAGCAGCAGCAAGTCCAGGAAGAAGAGCAAGTTGAGCCGGCCCAAGGCCAAGAAGAGATTAACCCGCTAGAGCTCCAAGGCAAGCCCTGGAGCATAACCCAATTTTTCTTATGCAATGATAATTATTTAAGTATTGTGCATTAAGCTTTGAGGAGTTGTTTGAAACCTTAGTTCCATGATCCATAGGTTCCCTTGATCTATATACTAGTATGTGTAGGTCGCTAGTACTACCATGCTTAAATAGGACTCGGTAAAAGCCGAGTGATTTCCTGTCACTCACGAGATATAAGATGATCTTGGTTACTTATGGGAAATACTTGAGAATGAATCATGATGAAAAAGAAATGGAGACCGGGCGGGGTCTGATGTTGTTGTTAATATTATTCATGTTGCTGGTTTGTACTTGATACCCCGCCTGTGTCGTTTGAGGACCGAACCGTTGTTGGCCCTGCCTGACCAAGTTTGAACTGTACTATCCACATGCTGGCCCCTGGGACCCGGTAAAACCTAGCACTTGAGTGAACCGAAATTTGAACTGTGGGTTGCCGCTACGGGAGTGGGGCGTTGGCAGGTGATGTGGTTGCTCACGGGACCACCATACGTCTGGGGTTGCACGTTGGGGACTCTCACCCGGTCTTGGCAGACATGGATCAGAAATTGGGGAACAATAGGAACCGTTTGCCACGTGTGACCTTTTTGGATACGCGTGTCGTGGGGGTAGGTTTCCCTTGCAAGGATGAAAAATCGAATCGATTCGCCGTACCTCTCGGTTAAGAGAACCTTGGTCACTATGCTGCATCGTAGTAATGAAAAGTGAATGATGATGAGATATGAATTATGATACTTCTTGCTGAATTTAATTTACACCATGCTTGCTGTATTTTTTAATGCAAATATAGATGATGCTTACGGTATGTTAACTTGAGCTAAAATGCTGAAAGTAAGGATTCACTTGTAGTAAGCTTTTTATGCAAAAGAAACCCAACAAACCAAAAAGTTTTGCATGTCTAGGAGTCCTTTTTGTCGGGTAAGCCTTGCGAGTATTAGTATACTCAGGGTTGTTGTTGTGACCCTATTACAGGTTGTGTTCCCACTGACTTTGAGGAGGTAGTTGCATCTCAACCTTGGGATGGATGTTCTCTACCGTCTGGTTGGTCTGTGGAGTGGCATCCTGCTTCTCCATGAGTTGTTGTGCAGCAAGTTCCACATCACGGGCTAGATGTGAAGCTTGTTCTGTATCGTCGCTAGTTATCGTGTTTTATTTCAAGTTGAACTCATTTGTTGTACTTGCTGAATTTTATTTCCACTGTGTCTCAGACTCTGTTATTTGTGTAATTTAAACTCCGTTGTAAAAGACTAAGTGTTGTACTTTAATTAGTGTAAACTGTGGCATGTTGTATTATTTGTGCTCACCTTCATGTGAGACTACTAGTGGTTGTTTCGATCCTTATGAAGTTAAAAGCGGGCTTCCAAGTTAAACCGTTAAGTGATCATGTGCTGGATGTGTTCAAATGATGGCCATCATACTTAATTTGAGTTTAATTTGGTGGTTCTGCCACATCATCACACCAGGAAGCGACCATCCACCGGTCCTTGGACACACCCGGTCCTCAATCTCCCCCTTAATGAGTGCATTGACAACACACACACAATCAAGATAGGTATAAAAGGAAAATAGGAAAGAAATCAAAAATAAAGCTCAAACAAGTGACGAGAAGTAAGAACAAGCCAAGAACAAAGTCACTTGCAAGAGAAAGCTCCAGAAAACGCCGACCCTTCAAGAAGAAGCGAAAAGGGCTCAACACCATCGGCAAAAGAGCAGAGCACAAACCACAAACCACAAATCTACAAAACACTTTTCAGGAAACCCAAAGCACTCCCCCTGCATTGATGCAAACTCCTCCTGAACAAGTGAACTTATGCATGCGAAAATGTGTCGAAAATGGCTCAAATCCCTCAACTCATGTGCTCACTGCACAGGGGTGGTTAAACCGCCCTGGGGGGGGGGGGGGAGGGCGGTTAAACTGCCCTAGGCAGATCCATGCACAAAAAAATGCAAGTCACACACAAATGCTCGCAAAAATGCCATTTCAACCTGAAAAATTTTCAATAGCGACCAGCAATGTTTTCCTTCCAGAAACCCTTCAGAAATTCTCCCCCTTGTTGACAATGCACAAATCAAGGCAAAAATGCAAAAGATGCAACTACAAGCTTCTCAAATATACAATGAGCACTACAAAATGCTACAAATTAGAGAAAAGGCATGCTGGATACTTCATCGCATCGCAAAGGCATTGCCATCAAGAAGGTAAAGACATAGCCAATCGACAAAACCATGATCAATTTCTTCAAATTTGTCAAAAATGTCACCACATGAGCAAAGTCCAAAACATGGATTATTCAAGCAAAAATGAACTTCACCTCATCAAGATTATGAAAGGACAAGTGTTCTTAACAAAAGATCATTACAAACGCCCAAGTTTTGTCTCATGTCATGTCAAAGCACAGAGCCATGTGTTCACTTCTCAAGGGAGACTTCTGCGGCAAACATCATGCAACCGCTTAGCACCCATGTGTGCAAGTGTGTGCAATGGTGAAAGCATAGAGACATGAGCATAAATTTTTCTCAAATGTATCTTTTTCTTATATTTCGTCTTTCATGTATAGACATCTCATTTTTCAAGTTTTTCAAATTAAGCATGGTACATGAAATGTCTTTGTGACAAAAAGAAGCTTATGCCCCTCCACAAGGTAAAACATGGGCTAAACATTCACAATGACAAAGGTCTTTGACCCAATTGGAAAGAACATCAAATCCTAGCATGATCTAAGCAAGATATAGCCATTTCGGCTCAAACAAGACATGCAAAGGCATTTACTCATGGGTGAAAAGAGTTTAAGTTCAGTTTGTCATTTTACTTCAAAAATTTACCATCTCAATAGAATATATATCAAAACCATCAAGAGCATAGCCAATCATCAACCAATCCCTAGCAAGCCTGCCTAAACTCTAAGATGTAGCAAGTTGTAGCAATCACTGCATATAGGAGAAGCTCATCCTAAGATATGATATAAATGCAACATGATATATCAAAAGATGCAGAAAGAACTATACATCAAGATACAAAAGTGAAAATTGTACATCAAAGATACACTAGTATACATATGCTACAACAAAGTCTCCAAAACTCAGCTTAGAAAGGCGAACACACACCAAGTTCTCCTCGCAAGCGGGTGAAGGTAACTTGGTCAAGTGGTTTTGTGAAAATGTCTGCAAGCTGGTTTTGGGTGGACACATGGGCAAGCTCAATATCTCCTTTCTCCACATGATCTCTCAGAAAGTGGTATCTCACTTCTATGTGCTTGGTTTTGGAATGGAGCATGGGATTTTTGGCTACACTTATGGCAGTGGTGCTATCACAAAGAAGTGGTACACTAGACAAATCTAAACCAAAGTCTCTCAAGGTGTAGGTGATCCAAAGCAACTGGGAACAATAGCTAGCAGCAGCAACATACTCGGCTTCTGTGGTGGATTGGGCTACACTAGACTGCTTGCGAGAAGACTAAGACACAAGAGACGAACCAAGAAACTGGCACTGTCTAGAAGTAGACTTACGATCCACACGACACCTAGCAAAATCCGCATTAGAATAACCATGCAGGGCAAGGGAAGAAGCAACAGAATACCAAAGACCCAACTCAGGAGTATACTTGACATACCTGAAAATCCTCTTGACGGCCGGCCGATTTGAAGTCCTCGGTGAAGCCTGAAAACGAGCGCATAGACACACGCTGAACTGTATGTCCAGCCTAGTCGCCGTCAAGTAGAGGAGGGAGCCGATCATGCTCTAGTACTCCTTCTGGTCCACTGGTTCTCTATCCTCATCTGCATCCAAGGCGGTAGTCGTGCTCATCGGCTTGGAGTCGCTCATGTCAAACTTCTTGAGAATGTCGTTTGTGTACTTGCTTTGGTGCACGAACGTCACGTCCTTGTGTTGCTTGATCTGCAGCCCGAGAAAGAACTGCAACTCTCCCATCATTGACATCTCAAATTCCCTGCTCATATCATCTGCAAACTTGGCAACAAGATTGTGAGAAGAGCCACCGAAAATGATATCATCCACGTATATCTGAACGATTAATAGATCATTGCCATGCCTCAACAAGAAGATTGTCTTGTCAACCTTTCCCATCTCAAACCCCTTGCTAAGCAAGAACCCCCTCAACCTGTCATGCCACACTATGGGTGCTTGCTTTAGGCCATATAACTCTCGGTGGAGTCTGAACACTCGGTGAGGGTACCTCTCACTCTCAAACCCAGGGGTTGCCTCACATACACTTCTTCCTCGATCACCCCATTCAAAAAGGCACTCTTCACGTCCATTTGGTACAATTTGAACACTTTAGCAACTGAAAATGCTGGTAGGAGCCAAATTGCCTCCAAACGGGCAACAGGAGCAAATGTCTCCTCATAATCTATCCCCTCCTGCTGCGAAAACCCCTGAGCAACTAACCTCGCTTTGTTTTTTCACTATCTCTCCATCCTCACCCCTCTCGTTCTTGAAAACCCACTTGGTTCCTATGGGATGACAATTTGGAGGTGGTTCAACTAACTCCCACACATGGTTTCTCTCAAAGTTTCCAAGCTCTTCATGCATGGCATTAACCCAATCAGAATCAGATAAAGCGTGTCCAACATTTTTGGGCTCAAAAGACGCAAGAAAAGCAGAATGAGTGAAATGGGAGATGTTCTGTGACCTTGACCGTGTAGTGCGTTCATCTAAATCACCTATGATCCTTGAAGAGGGATGATCCTTCTGTGCCCGTCGGGGAGCTTCTCGCCTCGAGATTGCCTCCCCCTCAACAGCAGCTTCCACTTGAGCTTGATCATGAGCGCATTTTTGTGAGCATTTGTGTGTGACTTGCAGTTTTTGTGCAAGGATCTGCTTTGGGTGGTTTAACCGCCCCCCAGGGCGGTTTAACCACCCCTGTGCAGTGAGGACATGTGTTGAGGGTTTTTCGCCATTTTTGACACATTTTCGCACGCACGAATTCACTTGTTCAGCCGGAGTTTGCATCAATGCAGTGGGAGTGCTTTGGGTTTCCTGAAAAGTGTTTTGGAGATTTTTAGTTTGTGCTTTGTGCTTTGCTCTTTTGCCGATGGTGTTGAGCCCTTTTCACTTCCTCTTGAAGGGTTGGCGTTTTCTAGAGCTTTCTCTTGCAAGTGACTTTATTCTTGGCTTGTTCTTGCTTCTCATCACTTGTTTTAGCTTTGCTTTCTATTTTCCTTTTATACCTATCTTGATTGTGTGTGTGTTGTCAGTGCACTCTCAAGGGGGAGATTGAGGACCGGGTGTGTCCGAGGACTGGTGGATGGTCGCTTCCTGGTGTGATGAGTGATTGACAACGTGGTGTGGATTGACGTTTGCCTGGGTTCAAGTATTGCAGGTGCAGAATGCGGCTTGATTGCATTGGTGCAGGTGAAGAACAGGCGCGAAAGGTCTTAGCCATGGCGGCCTCCAAGGAGTGGAAAGACAAGTAGGCTAGGATTAAATCGCCTAGGGGCGGTTAAACCTCCAAAGGGGGGCGGTTTAACCGGCCTGACCTGGGAAGAGAAGAGTTTGTCTTGTTTTGGTTCGATTTCGATTCGATTTGCTCGATTTGGTTTTCCGCTGCTGTGATCATGTTCCTAGAGTCAGTAGCTTCTCAGTAGCTACGTGATCTTGTCTAGATCGTGTTGCGAGGATTTGGAGTTGAGTTGGGAGAAAGGCCGGATTAGTTGAGAAGAAATTTTATCGGCTCCCATTCACTCCCCCCCCTCTCTGGTCGCCTAATCGGTCCTTCAATTGGTATCAGAGCGTGACTCGACAAAGAAGTAGCAGAGGGGCCGTCGTCGAAAGTCGTGGTAGTATTGGAAGTAGAGGGTACAAGATTTCCATTCGGTGCACGACCTTCTTCATCATCTTCCTCATCTTCCTGTTCTTCCTTAAAGATAGACTGTCCCAACTCCTCGTCACCTGCACACTCAAAGACAAAAGAACTACACGGAATGGTCTCATCGAAAGTGACTTTGCAAGTCTCCACGATTTGGTTAGTTTCAAGATTGAGCACATGATATGCTCGAGAGTGATTAGCATAACGAAGAAAATTTCCATCTATCGAACGAGGCTCGAATTTGTCATGATTTCCTTTCTTAAGAACGAAACACTTGCAACCAAACACCCGGAAATGACTCACACATGGAGTATGACTGTGAAAAAGCTCATAGCAAGTTTTCTTCTTGAAAGCACAAAGGAAAATATGATTTGACACATGACAAGCTGTATTTACTACCTCTGCCCAATATTTCCTAGGAGTCCTGTGCTCATCTAGCATCGTCCTAACCATCTCACAAAGAGTCCGATTCTTCCTCTCAACCACACCATTTTGGCAAGCGACATATGGTGACGAATACTAGTGTTTAAGACCAAGATCACGACAAAAGGCATCAAAACGAGTGTTTTTAAATTCCGTACCATTGTCACTGCATATAGCTCTCATGAAACCACCGTTACTCTCATTTTTCAACCTCAAAATCGGATCTTAAACAAAATCAAAAGTCTCATCCTTAGAGACCAAGAAGAACACCCAAGCATAACGAGAATAGTCGTCCACCACAACAAGAACATACCACTTCCCACCGACTGAGCGAATGCGAGCTGGACCAACCAAGTCGATATGCAAAAGCTCCCCAGGACGCTAAGTCATCACCTCAGTCAAAGGTGGATGAGAAGAAGCGACTATCTTACCATGCCTACAAGGTGCACACACCAAATCTTTCTCAAACTTGAGCTTGGGCAATCCTCGGATAAGGTCAAGAGCACTCAAGCGGGTGAGTAAATCAAAGCTCACATGACCCAACCTCCTATGCCACCTCCAGAGCTCAGAAGAAGTACCGGCAATCAAACAACGAGAAGGACCAAATGATCGAGAAAAATCAGCACGAAAAATCTGACCCTCGGGAATAATCATGCATGAAAGATCACCTTGAAGATTAAGAATATGAGAATCTCCACTCTTAAACCGAACCTCATAACCCACATCAAGAAGCTGAGAAACTGAAAGCAAATTGAAACCAAGATTCTTGACAAGAGCCACCCATTTCAACACAAAGCTGTCACTCACCTGAATAGCACCCTCAGACAACACTCTACCTTTACCCTTATCCCCAAAAGTGATGTACTGCCTAGACACCACCGGGGTGAAGCTGGAGAACCACTTCCTATCTCTGGTCATATGCCTTGAACAACCAGAGTCCATCAACCAAAAGTTCCCCATGCCTTCCACCTGCACAATCAAAAGCTGAGAACGAGAATGAGTGAACGACTTGACACTGGGGTTAGTACAAAAAGAGTTAAACCAGTGTCGGGCCATCTGCTCAAAAGAGGGGTTAGCAAAATCATCGTTACTCCGTGGAACCCCCTCGTGTCTCACCGTAGGACCTTTAGCACCACGCGGGGAAAACGCGGCCTAGACTCTCTCCTTTCCTCAAAGCTACAGTTGAACCTCCCTGCACCAAACTAACCACGAACAGGATGTCGCCTAGCAAACTCACCACGAGCGGGACACACTACAAACACTCAAAGAAGGAACTGAACGCACACACGCCTCTCTCCTAGGCAGGGGTGTACGAGACAAAGGTACTCTATGGGAAGAATAGTACCTGTCCCTGTTACCCATCTCCTTCTCTCGCCTTAACTCTCTCTTCTTCCTCCAGCAAAACTCCTCAATATGCCCATCCTTTCCACAATGATCACAATGGAATCGGACTGGTTTTGGCTTTGGGGTTTCTCTCGGCTCAGGCTTCTCTCTCTTCTGGTAAACCCCACTCCTCACAAAGGTCACTCTCTTTTGGAAGTTGTCTGTCTTTGGGGGAAACTTGGGAGGATCAGGAGTGGCGTCAAGCTTGTTTAGCAAGTGATTGGGTTTGGGTGTGAAGTTGTTCTTGAAGGGGGGCTTTCTCTGGGGGTGTTGGAATGTTTGTGGTGGAGTTATCTTATTCACTCTCTTTCTCACGACAACACTCACCAGCCTTCTCAGAACCAAGACCGCGACCATCAGCTCTCTTGAACCCAGCAATCAACATCTTAAGCTGTGGCTCGCGACCCGACAACCAACCTAAACACTGTCGCAACTCATCATTCTCATCTTGCAGGCGATCAACATATTGTGCAAGCTAAACATTCTTCAAAGCAACAACATCGCAAGCAGAGCAAGAGTTTGCAATAGGAGATTTCAATTCAGCCTCAAGAGAACTAATCATGGTACGAGATTCAAGCAACTGAGCATGTAAAGCAGGACAAGAAGTACAAGCACCTAGCAAAGAATATCTAGACTTCAACTCAGCAATCTCAACCCTAGCTCCTTCTAGTTCATCAAGGCATGTCATGTGTTTATCCTTAAGAGCAACCAAATCAGCAAGATGCACACAGAGCATTCAAGTTCATCAAAAACAATAGGAGCATCTTTCAGCGCACCTATCTTTGTTCTAGCACTTGCCAACTCAGATTCAAGCTCAGCGACCTTCTTGCTAGACTCACTAAGCAAAGACTCAAATTCCATCGCCTTCTTTCCAGTCTCAGAAAGTAAGGCTTCAAGCTCCACAACCCTATCCTTAGACTCTCCATGCAAAGACCTAAACTCTCACTTCTCCTTGTTGGTCTTCCTAAGCACATCATCACGATTATCGACCAACTCCTCTAGTCTAGCAATCTCCTTACGCAAAGAGGTGGGATCGGTCATTACCTCGTCCTCGGAGTCGGAGTCGTTCTTGTTGTTGGAGTCATACGCCATGGTGCAGAAGTTTATAGCGGCGCAAGAAAGCCCATTGAAGTTGCGGTTCATGTGCTTCTTCTCCTTGCGGTGGCTGCGGTCTTCATCCTCACTACTCGAGCTCGACGAAGTGTTGGTGGAACTTGTGTCGATGTCACTTGCACCAGCCACCATCCCTCGAGACTTGTTCTTCTTATAGCCACCGTGCTTGTTCTTCGTCCTTCTCTCTTCCTTGTTCTTGTGCTTGGAGCAGTACTCGTCCTTGGAGCGGTGCTTGTGCTCGTCTCGTGGTCGGTGCTTGCGGTTGTAGTCATTCTTGATCTCCTCCGGGCACTCGGCGATGAAGCGACCCATCTTGCCGTACCTATAGCACGTACTCCCCGCACGCCTCGAGCCCTTGTGGTTCTGGTACACGCGCTCGAACCTCCTGGTAAGCAACACAAGATCCTCCTCGCTCAGCACCTCATACTCCTCATCTGGAAGAGACACAAGAGAAGACATGGCAAAGTGTTTGGAAGTATTAGCATGTCCATAACCAGATCCACCGACTAGAGCCAGACTATGGGAATCAGTCGGACTTTTAGTCTTGGCAATAAGCTGTCTATCAACCTCAAAAGACTTCAACTTGGAGAAAAGTTGGTCAACTTTCAAAATATCTTTGTTAGCCAACTCCATGATGGCCTCAACCTTCGCACCCTACATGGTCCGATCAAGGGAAAAGGAAGAGCTTCAAAGCTCTGTCATGATCCGTGTATGGGAGGTTGGTAATGTTGGCTTTCATGTTGTTGACTATAGAAGTGAAGCGCTGAAACATAGCATCAACCGACTCACCAGACAACTGTTCAAAGCTCTCCTACTCTCTACGATAGACCGAGAAAAGCCTAGCCTTGACATGGCTATCACCACCATGGGCTACGTTGAGCTTAAGCCAGATCTGACTAGCTAGGTCCTCGCCCAAAACACGTTCAAAGTCTTCAGTCGACAAAGCACGAAACAAGTAGTCGATAGCCCTAGCATTGGCCTCGAAATTATCTCTTGCATCCTGGGCATCTAAGTTGGTAGGATTGACATAATCTTCGTTTTTCGTCACATCCCACAACAACTTTCCTTTGCCTCGCAAGAAAGCACCCATACACGCAACCCAGTTCGGATAATTCTTACCATCAAAGTGTGGAGGACCGGAACCCCGATCTTGGTACGCCATCATTGGATCTTAGACTGGTTAGAGTCGCAAAGACCCGTAACCGGCTCTGATACCAATTGAAGGACCGATTAGGCGACCAGAGATGGGGGGAGTGAATCGGAGCCAATAAAAATTTCTTCTCAACGAATCTGGCTTTTCTCCCAACTCAACTCCAAATCCTCACAACACAATCTAGCCAAGATCATGTAGCTACTGAGAAGCTACTGACCCTAGGAACATGATCACAGCAGCGGAAACCAAATCGAGCAAATCGAATCGAAATTGAACCAAAACGAGACAAACTCTTCTCTTCCTAGCCAGGTGCGGTTAAACCTCCCTGGGGGCAGTTTAACCGGCCTGACCTGGGAGCACGGGATCCGAAAGTCAACACCCAAAATCCAATTACCCGATCTCCCAAACGGCTTGAGATCTTGAGACGAAACTTTGGGGAGATGGTCTACACCTCAAGTAGAGGGTATGCCCCAAAAATCTTGGGTTCTAACTCAAACGAAGCACACCTTCATCTCGAGTTCATCCAAAAATCGCCAAATCCGAAGCAATTCTTTGCGTTTTGTGAGGGCAAATCACCAGGAAAAAATTCTCCACGAGCTCATATGTGAATCCCCCAAGCAATCCCACAAAGAAACTGCCTCAAACACAAGGAATCAAAAATCTAGCAAAAGGACCAAAAGGAGCCACGCGATGGACAAAGAAATTACACAAGTAGAGATGAGAGAAAACCAAATCTTCCATACATCACGAGGTCAACTTCTTTACAAAGAGGCTAGCTATCCTCCCTCATCCTACCCTCTTCAAGATTTCTCCGGTGAGGCACTTGGCTAGCCTATGGAAAACTAGAAAGGAAAACCTAAAGGGAAATAGTTCAAGTGCAAGGGAAAATAAACTAGAGAGATAGATAGCAGCCACCAACCCCTAGGGGGCCTATTTATAGTCCAAGTGGTGGTGCTCTAATGACTCAACTACCCCTAAGTGATACATACCCCTCAGGGGAAAATTTGACATTTGAATCGAAGATATTTCCGGCTGGGACACCTTTCACTGCAAGCTTGCTTTCCTCCGACGCAACCCTTGCAATCAGGCCGCGTGTCCTCCAGATCGAAGCTCCTCGATGCCTCACGGGCCCTGCACAGGGGGCGGCTAAACCGCCCCAGGATGGGTTAGCAGCCCACGGCCCGCTTTCGCCATGCCGAGTCCTCGGCCTTGGTTTTGAGGCCCAAACCAAGGAAACGACCATCCACCAGTCCTTGGACACACCCGGTCCTCAGTCTCCCCCTTGATGAGTGCATTGACAACACACACACGATCAAGATAGGTATAAAAGGAAAATAGAAAAGAAATCAAAAATAAAGCTCAAACAAGTGACAAGAAGCAAGAACAAGCCGAGAACAAAGTCACTTGCAAGAGAAAGCTCCAGAAAACGCCGACCCTTCAAGAAGAAGTGAAAAGGGCTCAACACCATCGGCAAAAGAGCAAAGCACAAAAAACAAACCACAAATCTCCAAAACACTTTTCAGGAAACCCAAAGCACTCCCCCTGCATTGATGCAAACTCCCCCGGAACAAGTGAACTTGTGCGTGTGAAAATGTGTCGAAAATGGCTCAAATCCTTCAACTCATGTGCTCACTGAAAAGGGGTGGTTAAACCGCCCTAGGCAGATCCATGCACAAAAAGTGCAAGTCACACACAAATGCTCGCAAAAATGCCATTTCAACCTGAAAAACTTTCAACAGCGACCAGCAATGTTTTCCTTCCAGAAACCCTTCAGAAATTCTCCATCTTGTTGACAATGCACAAATCAAGGCAAAAATGCAAAAGATGCAACTATAAGCTTCTCAAATATACAATGAGCACTACAAAATGCTACAAATTAGAGAAAAGGCATGCTGGATAGTTCATCCCATCGCAAAGGCATTGCCATCAAGAAGGTAAAGACATATAGCCAATCGACAAAGCCATGATCAATTTGTTCAAATTTGTCAAAAATGTCACCACATGAGCAAAGTCCTAAACATGGATTGTTCAAGCGAAAATGAACTTCACCTCATCAAGATTATGAAAGGACAAGTGTTCTTGACAAACGCCCAAGTTTTATCTCATGTCATGTCAAAGCACGGAGCCACGTGTTCACTTCTCAAGGGAGACTTCTTCGGCAAAAATCATGCAACCGCTTAGCACCCATGTGTGCAAGTGTGTGCAATGGTGAAAGCATAGAGACATGAGCATAAATTTTTCTCAAATGTATCTTTTTCTTATATTTCATCTTTCATGCATAGACATCTCATTTTTCAAGTTTTTCAAATTAAGGCACCGGTCTACCGCCGGCGAGCGACTGGCCAAGAGCGTGGAAGAAGAAGCCAGCCGGCTCCAGGCGCGCCTCGTACAAGCCCAGAAGGACGAAGAAACCCAGGAGATCGCCAGTCGACAGGCCATCGAAGAAGAGGCGCATCGGCGGGAGGAAGACTACCTGCGCCAGAGGGCAGACGCACTACGTCGATCCCGCAAACTCCGAGCCGAGCTGGAGGCCCTCGAAGCCTCTCGAGAGTGAAAGAACCGGACCGAGGGGGAGCGACGAGAGGCAACACAGCCACCCGTGCCCCAGCAGCCCTGACTTCAGCGAGCGTTTCCCCCGAAGACCTCCCGCCCACGACCCTAAGCCCCCCTGTCCCAGGGGCTACAGACCATAAGCTGGCCACGCGGCTTCAAGATGCCGCAAATCACACCATACGACGGAAAGACAGACCCCGCCGCCTTCATCATGAGTTTCGAGGCTGCCATCCAATTGGTGGGAGGGGACGAAACCACCATGGCCAAAAGCTTCGTCATGGCCATCACCGGGATCGCACACATCTGGTACACCACCCTCGAGCCCGGAAGAACCTTCCTATGGGAGCAACTCCGAGAGGCCATGCTGGAAAACTTCCAGGGGAAATACGAGGACCCGGTGACATCGGGGCACCTCTTCGCCGTGAAGCAGCGACACAACAAGACCTTGAGAAGCTTCGTCAGGCGCTTCGTCCATGTCAAGTGCCAGGCGGTCGGCCTCAGCGACAAATCCTGAGGACCCGGTGTGTCCGAGGACCCGGTCTCGTTCACCCTGGCCGAGAGGCGATGCCTTTGTGCGCATGTTGGTGGTCGTTACGATACGGTTTCACCACCAACATTCCGTCACATTTCAGGCTCATCTTGCTCATAACAAAGTAAAATTGATTATTTCTAATGAGTTCCACAAGTTTTGTATAATTTGTGAGTGCAGGAGCAAGCAAGCAAAAGCTGAGCCATGTTTAACACAAAGCCAGGCCGGCCGGCCCCCCTTCTGTGGCCAGTTGCCACGTCCTTGGTCCAGATGATCACAAACACAACTCAGATGATCATGAGACGTGAGATCAACGTCGGTTGATCCAAAGAACCTGAAAGGCCTAAGCTACATTTGCATGGATTGAAGGGCCCACCAACATTGGATTCTCGGACAGCTTCAATCCAACGCAACCGTTACCGACCTCAGGGAGCAATCCAGAGCGTCCCTGAAGAAGGCGGTGCCACGGGGCAGCAAGGCCAGGCCGATCGGCCTGGCCTAGGCCGGCCGACCTCCCCCAGAGGCCGCCACCTGTCCTCCTTCGCGTGGCAGTTAAGCAGAGTGTTAGCTTACACTCGACGCCTGCAACCCTCCTTCACCTTGAGAAATCATCCATCAAATCATCCAAAGGAGAGAAGAGTAGCTTAGTGAGTTTGTGCTCTCATCTTTAGAGTAGAGTAGGGAGAGAGTGGGTGAGTTGCTCGGGTGACAGCCGAGCTTTGTAGAGAGAGTCCGGGATTTCTCTCTCGGTCTCGTCTCAACATTTCCGCCCCCGAGGAATATATTCAAGAGTTATCTTCAGTAAGTCCTCGGTCTCTTGTCTTTAGTACTTCGCTAGTTTACAACTTACTTTCAGCAAGTTATCATATTTATCTTTGATCTGCGGGTACCTGAGTCTGCGCGAGTGACAGCGACTCTTGTTTGGGGTTTCCTCTATAGCCCTTCGCGTTGGGTGGAGGTCAGTGACTGAAAGCTTAGGCATGGTGCCTGTGCTGGCTAGTCATCTCAGGTTGTGTTGCACCCCACGGAACTGCAGTGGTAGGCGGCAGGTGGTGACAGCCCTGTCTGTCCTTTGTACTCCACCACGTTCGGGTGTACTCATAACAGTAGTGCTGAGCCCGGAAGAACCCCTCTCTCACCCCGTTCTGAGTTCTTCCCGTTCTAGCCGTCGAAGCAGATCAGGTTAGGTATCGATAGTTTGTCTGGGGTAACGAGTAGCTAACTAAAGTCAAGCTCTCTACCCATTTATCCTTTTTCTCCTTGGTGGATCCGGTTAGAAAAGTTCTAGGCTAGTCGCGTCTACCGTTCCTTGGATTCGATATCCAGGTTCTTACTCCCCTGGTGAAAGGCTACATCGGACTCCGTGCGCTTGCGGATTTTAGTTAGGCTAAGGAGTGCCAACAAGCTTTTCTGGCGCCGTTGCCGGGGAACGGTAGCAACACTAGTGTAGGATCTTTTTATCCGTACACTTTTACCCCCATAACCATCTACCACATGGAGTTTTCTCCTAGTTACCCGACGGTTCCATCTAGCGAGTATTTGGAACCGCCTTCATCTTGCCACCCCATACCACCTCATGGCTTCGAGATCCGTCCCAGTCTCGTTGCCATGGTTCGTGCACAGTCTTTCGGTGGAACGAAGGACGAAAGTCCCTATGCTCACTTGCAGGTTTTCGAGGAGAATTGCTCTCTTCTGATTATACCCGGCGTAAACCAAGACACTATACGATGGAAACTTTTCCCATTTTCTCTGATGGGAAATGCAAAATCTTGGTACGACCGGACTGCAAGGGGATTTAGCGGAGATTGGATCAAGTTGAAGGACGAGTTTTGTCTGTTCTTTTACCCTGTCTCCAAGATCTTAAAACTCAGAGTTGAGTTGATGACATATCAGCAAGGCAATGAGTCACTTGGAGCCACGTGGGAGCGGTTCATAAAATTGGCCAACTCAGGGCCACCGCATAACATTCCAGAGGAAATGCTTATGCAGCATTTTGTTGGTGCATTGAAGCCGGAGAGTGCACAGTTCTTGAACATCACCTCCGCAGGGTCAGTGCTATACAAGACAGTGGATGAGGTACGAGAAATCTTGGAAAAGGTTCTCAACTCTACCGAGTACACTGGCGTCTTCGACGACCCACCAACACCACCAACAACCCCCACAGACAAACAGCCACTACTCGCCCTCACATTCGATCCGCCTCCTCCGATCGTAGAGGAAGTGCTCGAACACCCCAAGTCCTCAGACCATGAAAATATTCTTGACGATCTGCCGCACTTCATTCCCGAGCTCTTTACAGAAGAAGAGTACTTGGAGATCGGCAATACATCACGTATGCCCATGGAACAAGTGTGCGCAAGGTCTAAGGCGTTCATTCTAGAAGCCGTACCGCAGATCGAGGGTTTATCTGCGATCATGAGCAAGGAATGGACGGAGGAAATTGAAAGTTGCGAAGACATCATCCGAATTACCCGCAACTTCAGAGTACTCCATTGCGCTATTGAGGGAACTGACTCTCAGGAAGTTGCCTACGACCCGAAGGTCGGGAGTAATATCATATCAAGTGCACTCGCATCACAAGTGCAACCAGACTGAACCCCGGTCCTTCTCCCGTAAGCACCTCAAGTGGATCGACGGCCAAATGATGGAATGCAGAGGAATCATTCGTGTTGTGCCCGTACACATGGGACGCAACAGGATTTTCCTAGACTTCCACATTTTCGATATCCCTATAGGTGACAACTTCTTCCTGATCGGACAGCCAATAGAGCACCTTGCCAACCCGAACCATGATCGAGCCACGATACAGTTCAAGGTTGGTAAAGAGATCATCCCGGTCAGCCTTGTGCGGTCAGTGAACACTATCGCAGAGGCCCGATCCGAGACAGACCCAGTGGAGAAAGCAGTTAGCTCCGCTCAAGAAGAGCAAGCTCAGTCCTCACAGGCTGAAGAGGCTAACCATTTCATCCAAGAGGCAGAAACGGACGGTTTTATAAAACTCGACGAGGAAGAAAAGCCACAACACCCCCCGCCTGAGTTGAAGCCGCTGCCTCCTGGACTTAGATACGCTTTCCTCCACAATGACCAACGCTCGCCAGTCGTCATCAGTGACAAACTGACAGAGAATGAGACTCGGCAGCTTATCACAGTCCTAGAGAAGCACCGGTCTGTCTTCGGGTATTCTCTACAGGACTTGAAGGGGATCAACCCCAGCTTATGCACCCATCGCATACCTATGGAGCCGGACCATACGCCGTCTAGAGAACATCAACGACGGCTGAATGATGCGATGAGGGAGGTAGTCAAGAAAGAAGTTTTGAAGCTTCTACACGCGGGTATAATCTACCCCGTGCAAGACAGTGAATGGGCCAGCCCAGTTCAAGTTGTGCCGAAGAAGGGTGGAATGACAGTTATCCAGAACGAGAAGAATGAACTTATCCCTCAGAGGACCGTTACTGGATGGAGGATGTGCATCGATTACAGGAAGCTTAACAAAGCTACCCGTAAAGATCACTTTCCTCTCCCCTTCATCGACGAGATGCTTGAGCGGTTGGCAAACCACTCATTTTTCTGCTTCCTTGATGGATACTCTGGTTATCATCAAATTCCCATTCATCCCGATGATCAGAGCAAGACTACCTTCACCTGCCCCTACGGAACATTCGCCTACCGGCGGATGTCTTTCGGCCTATGCAATGCACCTGCTTCATTTCAGCGGTGTATGATGGCGATATTCTCTGACCTGATCGAACAGATCATGAAAGTATTCATGGATGACTTTACCGTCTATGGTAAAACCTTCGACAACTGTCTTGAGCACTTGGAAAGAGTCCTCAAGAGGTGCGAAGAGCATCACCTTATCCTAAATTGGGAAAAGTGCCACTTCATGGTCAAAGAAGGAATTGTGCTGGGACACAAGGTGTCAAAAAGAGGAATAGAAGTTGATAAGGCAAAAATAGAAGTTATTGAGCAACTACCACCCCCGACGAATCTCAAGGGTGTGCGAAGTTTTCTGGGTCATGCTGGCTTTTACCGAAGATTCATCAAAGATTTCTCCCGGGTAGCCAGACCTCTTACAAGCCTCCTGGCTAAAGAAGCACCCTTCAACTTCGACGATGATTGCCTTCTCGCCTTCTACACCCTCAAGAAGGCACTTATCTCAGCTCCCATCATACAACCGCCCGATTGGAATCTTCCATTCGAGATCATGTCCGACGCTAGCGACTATGCAGTCGGGGCAGTGCTCGTTCAATGCAAGGATAAACAGCATTACGCTATATCTTATGCAAGCAAGACATTGACCGGAGCTCAGTTGAATTATGCGACAACGGAGAAGGAACTCCTGGCAGTGGTGTTTGCCATGGACAAGTTCAGATCTTACTTGGTTGGTGCCAAGGTGATAGTATACACAGACCATGCTGCACTAAAGTACCTCTTGACCAAGAAAGATGCCAAGCCACGACTCATCCGTTGGATTCTGCTCCTTCAAGAGTTTGATTTAGAAATACGAGACAAGAAGGGGACAGATAATTGTGTGGCGGATCATCTCTCAAGAATGCAGGTTCAAGGGTCGGATCTTCCGATCAATGACTATCTCAGAGATGATACTCTCCTCAAGGTCACCACATCCAGTCCATGGTACGCAAACTTGGTAAACTTCATGGTGACTGGATATGTGCCTCCAGGAGAAGACAAAAAGAAGTTAATCTACCTCAGCAGATTTCACCTTTGGGATGACCCCTATCTGTTTAAGGTTTGTGCTGACGGATTACTCCGACGATGCATCCTCATGAGGAAACACATAAGATCCTTGATCGTTGCCATTCATCACCGTACGGAGGACACTACGGAATTTTCCGAACCCATGCAAAGGTCTGGCAGAGTGGATTCTTCTGGCCAACCATGTATGGAGACGCTAAGGATTTCGTACGGAGATGTGCCAGGTGTCAGAGACACGGGAATATCAACGCCCGTGATGCTATGCCACTGCAAAATAACCTCCAGTTGGAGATTTTCGACGTGTGGGGAATAGACTTTATGGGTCCTTTCCCTGCATCCGAGCAGTGTGAATATATCCTGGTGGCAATCGACTATGTTTCCGAATTGGTGGAGGCACTTCCGTGCACGGCAGCCGACTCGAAGAATTCAAGGAAGATGTTCGAAGAGATCATCTTTCCCCGTTTTGGAGTACCCCGAGTCGTGATCAGTGATGGAGGATCACACTTCATCGACAAGATGTTCCGGAAATGCCTAAGCGACTTAGGAGTGGACCACGTGCTGTCCTCATGTGATTCAGAACTCCACCTTCGAGTGATATTAAGATTGCTCGCCTCTTTTTCTTGTTCGTTCTTTGATTGCGTACAGGAATTGATCTTCGTGATCAGGCTGATCTTGCTTCAACAAGGTCGGTAACCACAAGGAGTTGGTTCAGCGATTGCTTTGGCGCTTCGGGTTTGCTCGTCGTAGTCGGATCGTGAGGGTCTACTTCCACCAAGTCAAAATTATCTCCACTCACCGAAAGATCGGGCACTCCAGCTCTATCAACTGGTATCAAAAGTCCAGGTTGATCGGTGAGTTTATCGAGTGTTATTCCATTACCTACAGTCCACAAAAACCAAAAAAAAGATTTATCAGGTTAGATCCTTGTCCCAGCACCTTTTTAGCCTTGCACTTTCTTTCAATAATTTGCATTGTTGAATTTGTGTGCTTTACGCGTTCAATTGTTGCTGCTTACTTGTGTTCTTGCCGCCCCCACCATTTTTTTTCCTTTCCCCACCAGATCGCCCTCCTTTCGCGCCAAATTCTCCACCACGACATCCCTCTCCCTTCACGCCAAAAAAGAAAGAAAAAAAACCGAATCCCCTTGCTATCCGCCCACCAGCCACCACACACCATTCTTTTTTCTTTTCTGGATCGCACCTCCAAACCAGGCACCGAAACCCCACTTTCCCCCCAGCAAGCGTCGATATTTTTCCCCTGATCGATCACCACGCGCGTGTTTCCTTCCCCTGCCCTTGTTTTTTCTGTTTTGGCAAGTCAAACAAAAGAGGAAAGTAATAAAAAAAGAGGGAAAGTCGTAAAAAAAAGGAAGGCACGATAGAACTCGTGCCCTTGCATCGCGCCCCCAGGACCGCGCGTGGGTCGGTGACCCCCATCCCCCTGATCGCTGCCTCCGAGATCACCTCCTGGTCACGTCTCTTGTTTTTTTGGTAAGTAATAAAAAAATAAAAAAAAGAAAAAAGAGAAAAACAAAAGGAAACGAAAACGGAAAAGGAGTTGACCTCCTGTGATCGGTTCTATTCTATCTATCAGATCGGTCCTTTGTGCAGGACGCCTCGGCATTGGCTGCCTTTTTTTCCTTTCTTGATTTTTTTCCCCTTTTCCCCTTAAATTTCTTGTTCATCTTTTGCACTTTGTTTCCAGCACCATAGTTACATGTTTAGCACTATAATTCAGCTTTGCATTATTGTTTGATTGTGCTAATCCTTGACTTGAGTGCAGCCTACCCAGAACTACACATATTCCTACGGCGAGCAGATTTTGTTTCTCCAGGCAATCGCTGCTCCAATCTCTCGCAGGTGCTACTTGTTGCTTGCAGTTTGCCCCTGTTGCTTGGTAAGAACGGATAAGAACTTGATCGCAGCATCTTTGTTAGCATTCCATCCACACCTTTGTTGCCGTAGGATTTGTTTTTGTGTTTGCGCTAATCATGTCAGGAGACGTCAACGGCATCGTGGCACGATTCGATGCGTGGTCCACGTCGGTCACGGCGTTGCACAAGGACTATAACAGTGACTTGGAGCTAGACGATGGAGATCCCCACGGTTGTGCCCGCCGTGTGGTATGTCATCCACGCATTGACTCATTTGCTACGATTCAATTTAAAATTCCATCTTATAATGGAAAATATGATCCTGCTGCATATCTTGATTGGGAGTTAGAGGTAGAACAAAAATTTTCATGCCATGATATTCCTGCTAGTGCACAAGTTAACGCTGCTATTAGTGAATTTACTCTTTTTGCTTTAATGTGGTGGCGTGAATATAAGCTAAAACATCCCACGGCTATTCCAACCACTTGGGCTCAATTAAAAGTTGCTATGCGTCATCGCTTTGTACCTTCATATTATGCCCGTGATTTGCTTAAACAAATGCAGCGGTTTCAGCAAGGGCAACAATCTGTTGAGGAATATTACCAGGAATTACAAAAGGGTATGATCCGTTGTGGTTTATTTGAGACGGATGCCGCTGCTATGGCACGTTTTCGCGGTGGTTTGAACCGCGACATTCAGGACATACTTGATTCTAATACTTATGCTGATGTGACCACATTGTTTGAATATGCTTGCAAAGCTGAACGTGAAGTGCAGGGACGCCGCTCGACGACATATACTAACTCTTTTGCAGGACGAAGCCCAGCATCCAGCGTAGATCCTACTCTCCCTACGCCATCCACGTCTAGCACTACACCGCACGAGAGGACGGCCGCAACAGCGCCGTCGACCACAGGTGCTCCACTCACAGAAGGTGAGACCACTTCTACTGTGCTGAATTTTTCCACACCTCATGCTATCATAGAGCAATTGTTAGTGGAACCATCTCTTGATGAATCTTTGTCACATGATGATATGCTTGTTGTTACCTGTGATAAAGATGATTTGTGTGATAATGCTTCTGTTGTACATGTTTTAAAATCACACCCTTGTGCTGAAATTCAACATGATAACATAGAGCAACTATCGAAAGACCCCTTACTAATTTTGCCTTTGTCAAAAGATCATTTGCTTGATGTTCCTTGTGATAGAGAAGAGTTGTGTGATAGTGATTCTTCTATTCCTCTGCCACAATTACTTCATAATGATGATACACATGCTTTGGAGCCATATAATTCTGCTGAAAATAAAATGTTTGTTCCAATTACTTGTGCAAATGATGAACAAAAATTGCTATCTTCTTTAAATACTTTAGGTTATATTGAATTTGATGTTCTATGTAATCTAAATTGTTTGGAGGAGAGATTTCTTACATATCCCGAATTGCCATCCTAATCTAGCAATACATATCACTTTATTGGCAAATATAATCACAACGGAGAATATATGGTGCATCGAGTTTATATTTGTTCAAATCTGAAATCTTCTTTGGTTGGACAACAATGTGATAACTTAGAGGGCTGCAATAACAATAATCATGTCACATCCAATTTCTCTAGCTTTGTTTTAAAGAAACATGTGCAATCCAAAGAAGGGGAGCCTTGCTGGTTACTATCTATGCCTGCTTTGTCTTTTGTTGGTACCTAATCTTGTGCAGGATCGTGTTGAAAAACATCGCGTGTTGGCCGACCAAGAAGCATACATGTTTGCTAAAAGTTCTATACAAGATGACACTTTCGTGAATCGGAAACATAGTGACATCCCTCCTCTTAATATTTTCGGTTTCCTTGTTTTTCGAAACCCGTTCTCCTTTGTGTTATGCAGGATTGGTTTCACGTACAATTGACGCCGAGGACGGCTTTTCGTCAAGAAGGGGAGGAT
Source organism: Urochloa ruziziensis (assembly GCA_015476505.1). Taxonomy (NCBI): domain Eukaryota; kingdom Viridiplantae; phylum Streptophyta; class Magnoliopsida; order Poales; family Poaceae; genus Urochloa; species Urochloa ruziziensis. Next base: position 36,672,788 of record CM027121.1, on the reverse strand, counting down.
GATGAGGACATGACACACATGATGAGTGTTAAACATACAAGGAAGGCATGGAGGACCAAAGAGGTTGATTGGGGCAAGTCCAAGTGTTCCCACATTTTACACTAGGCTATCACGTCACTTTTGGTCTAAGGAAATAAAGAGATTGAATCCAACACGTTTTGGAAACGCTGGATTCGGACTGCAGGAAAGTCCTAACTTTCAACGGCCGCCACGACTTCATCCGGACTCCGTTTGGGGCGTTCAAGTACTTGATGGAAAGCTTATGAAGTCTACTTTCATATGGATCTGGCCCCGTGTCCATATCTCTCATGAGGCTGCCGCAATCATCAAATCATTGACCGAAGGATTTTCTATCCAGGTGCTGCGACACCTTATTTTGGCCCACGGGCCGTGTATCAAGTTGGGTCCATTAGGGACGCGTCCTAGGGTTGGAGCATGACCCCAGCACCCCTTTGGTGGTCCTCCAACTCTCATATACCCCCTAAGTCTTGAGTTTTGTTTTACATCTAGCTTTAGCTACACCGAACACGCACAAATACGTGCTGTCCTCGTGTGATTCAGAACTCCACCTTCGAGTGATATTAAGATTGCTCGCCTCTTTTTCTTGTTCGTTCTTCGATTGCGTACAGGAATTGATCTTCGTGATCAGGCTGATCTTGCTTCAACAAGGTCGGTAACCATAGGGAGTTGGTTCAGCGATTGCATTGGCGCTTCGGGTTTGCTCGTCGTAGTCGGATCGTGAGGGTCTACTTCCACCAAGTCGAAATTATCTCCACTCACCGAAAGATCGGGCACTCCAGCCCTATCAACTACCCTACGCACAATCTCGAGCTAGCAGCCGTGATCCATGCTCTAAAACTTTGGAGGCACCATCTCATGGGAGCACAGTGCAAGGTGTACATGGATCACAAGAGCCTCAAATATATTCTTACCCAGTCTAATCTTAACATGAGGCAGAGAAGATGGTTGGAGCTAGTCAAGGACTATGATTTGGAAATATTATACCACCCCGAGAAGGCCAACGTGGTAGCTGATGCGTTAAGTCGGAAGGCGCATTGCAATTGTGTCACCGCGGAAACCTACAGTCAGACTCTATGCGCAGAGATAAGGAAGCTTAGTTTAGAAATTGTTCCTCACGGCTCGATGAATCACATCTCTCTAGAACTGACCCTCTATGACAAGATCGCTGCTGCTTAATCTCAGGATAAATGCATTAAGGTCATCAAAGAAAAACTTTCTGATGGGGATGAGAAGTATAGTTGTTTCAGGTTGGATCAGAAAGAGGTAGTATATTTCAGGGAACGTTTAGTGGTACCTAAGAATCCAGAGCTACGAAAGGAAATTTTAGATGAGGCCCACCTCTCTAAATTATCTATTCACCCGGGAAGCAGCAAAATGTACCAGGATTTGAGACAAAACTTTTGGTGGACAAGAATGAAAAGAGACATTGCCACCTACATCTCCGAGTGCGATACATGCCAAAGAATCAAGGCCAGTCACCTTAAGGTAGCTGGAGCGCTACAACCCCTTCCAATACCTTCTTGGAAATGGGAGGACATAAGTATGGATTTCATCGTTGGATTACCGCTCACTTCCCAGAAGCATGATTCCATCTGGGTTATAGTCGACCGGCTCACCAAGACCGCCCATTTTATCCCAGTCAATACTTCTTACGGAGCCGATCAATACGCAGATGTATACTTTGAAACCCTCGTCCATCTACACTGGTGTACCCAAGACCATCATATCAGATAGAGGTTCTCAGTTTATGTCCCGGTTTTGAGAAAGGTTATAGGAATCATTAGGAACCAAATTGATTCACAGCTTCGCTTATCACCCACAAACAGATGGCCAAACTGAACGGGTAAATCAAATAGTTGAAGACATGTTAAGGGCTTGTGTGATACACTTCGACAAAAATTGGGACAAGTGTTTGCCGCTCACTGAATTTTCATACAACAATAGCTATCAAGCTAGATTGAGGATGGCACCTTTTGAGGCACTGTATGGCAGGAGGTGTCGACCTCCGTTGAGTTGGTCCCAAACCGGCGAGAGACTGATGTTAGGTACTAATCTAGTAACCGAGGCGGAAGAGAAAGTGAAAGTGATTCAGGCTAACCTGAAGGCTGCCCAATCCAGGCAAAAGAGCTACTTTGATAAGAGGAAGAAGCCCTTACAGTTCCTTGTTGGAGATCATGTTTACCTCCGAGTTTCACCTACTAAGGGAGTACAAAGGTTCGGAGTAAAGGGAAAACTGGCACCTCATTACATTGGACCTTATGAGATCATAGAAGTTTGTGGACCCGTAGCTTATCGCATACAGCTTCCCGAGAAACTCTCTGTCGGACTTTGGGTCCGGCAATCCACTAGGGGGTACCCAAGTGGTAGATTTAACGGCAAGGATGATCGCAAGGATAGGGAGCTCGAGGTAACACAGGAGACGCAAGGTTTATACAGGTTCAGGCATCCGGGAGGCACAAACCCTACGTCCTGTGTTCGGTGGTGTCTTGTATTGATGAACTAGCCAAAGCTCTTGAGTAATGGTGAGTCGAGGAGCGGTTACAATGGAGAAGATGGGGTGGATGAGAGGTATGCCCGATGCCCTTAGGGGGTTGCCCTAGGCCGCCTTATATAGGGGGGACGACCTAGGGTTACAAGTTGGGTTGTCTTGCAGGCCAAGTCTTCATAATCTTGTGCGCCAAGTCCTGGGCTTCTTGTGGGTCGGGCCATGGGTCGGCCCACAGAGCTGTCAGATGTGGGCCCAGGCCGACTGGCATCCTGGTCGGTGAGGGGCCCCTAGGTACCAATATCCCACAAGTCCCCGAGCAGCGTGCAGGCGCGTGGAGAGCTGTCGATGAAGAGGCGAGGCCATCGTAAATGGTTGAAGCATCTTGATCACTAGGACGACACAAGGGTGTGTGGTGCTGATTAAAAATCAGGGCTGATCTTGATCAGGCCCGCGTGGCTGGGTGCCATCCGGTGGCTGAGTCGGGCTCCGGAAGGTGCCGAGTCACTTCAGGAAACAATGACCCGACTTGTTGGGGCATATGGAGAGCGACTGAAAGGAGCTCTCCATATGGAGTAGTCCCCGAGCATTGGTGTGATTAGTATAATCAGGCCAATGGTCAAAAAGAAAAAGAATCCGAGCTTTGGGGCAGCCTGGCTACCAAAGGATAGAAATGTCGTGCCTGCCTGGGCATGCCAGGACAAAAACAGTAGCTCCGTGATCGTGCATGTACGTCTAGTGGCTGAAGCTTTCAAGATCTATAAAGGTGGTCGGGTGCCTCGAAGTGAAGGTCAGTGCGAGCCATGGCTCACACGTCGTACTTTAGGACATGTAGTCATCCGAGTAGTCACAGCACCCAACACACGCCAAGCTGAAGGAGGTGCATCGAGTTATCGGCCCGTGCCAGTCCCCGAGCTTGAGAGCTGGCCGAGTCGACGAAGAACGCCGAGTGGTCAGCCCGCGCCAGTCCCCAAGCTTGGGAGCTGGACGAGTCGACGAAGAACGTCGAGTGGTCAGGCCCGCGCCAGTCCCCGAGCTTGGGAGCTGGCCGATTCGACGAAGAACGCCAAGTGGTCGGCCCGTGCCAGTCCCCGAGCTTGGGAGCTGGCCGAGTCGACGAAGAACGCAGAGTGGTTGGCCCGCGCCAGTCCCCGAGCATGGGAGCTGGCCGAGTTGATGAAGAACGCCGAGCGGTCGGCCCGCGCCAGTCCCCGAGCTTGGGAGCTAGCCGAGTCAACGAAGAGCGCCGAGTGGTCGCCCCGCGCCAATCCCCGAGCTTGGGAGCTGGCTGAGTCGGCGAGGCTACACCGAGTAGTTTCTGAGCTGTAAGAAGACATTGCAAACATTATCTAGCATAATGTAACAAATTTAAACAATCCGTATGTAGAATGAATATATATTATTGACTTGTTGTAAAGCCATGATAGAGACGTGTCTGTGAATGCATTGTGCACGTGTAAGAAACCCCTTCCCTTTAGCAAAAACGCCGAGTAGGACGCTGTGCGGCCCTTACCTTGTGTCGCTAAGCACCCTTGTTACCCGGCTGACCACTGCTCTCATGGAGGACGGCTTACCGCTCTACGACACTCTGCGTGGACTCTTACTTCGTAGGTGGCGCGCCGGGTGGGTACGGAACCTAGGGTTTCACAATTGAGAACTTGAACCGCACACAGGGGCGGGCCCAGGATTTTGACAATGGGTATTCAAAATTTCAAACTTCAACAAAAATTTTTTTTGGACAGCCTAAATTATCAATTCATATCACAAAATTGAGTGGCAAGATCATCGATAAATAAAACTAATCCAATTTTGAAGTTGTTCAATAGACATATGTACTAAATGATCTAAAATAAATAGATGATAAAAGTATAAAACACCAAAATGATAAGAAAGCTTAGAAATTTAAGCCTATAGATTAACTTTCCGATCCTTAATGCTTTGAAAATAAGTGATGATGTCCTGATCCCTAGCTTGCAAGAAGAATGCTCTTTCAATGAATGTGACCAAGCAATCATTCAAATATTTCTGCCCCATCTTGCTTCTCAGCTTGTTTTTCACAAAGTTCATTATAGAAAATATCCTCTCAACACCAACAGTTGCAACGGGGAGAAGTAGCACCAGTTTGAGAAGTTTGTAAACAATTTCATACCGAGCAACCTTTGCTTCTTTAACTAGCATCATAGACAACTCTGCTAGACTTTTCAAATTTTGGAACTTTTCATCACTTCTCATATCATTGATATATTGGTTGAGTTGAAAAGGAAGTTGATTCATTTCTTCAAATTCAAAGTCATGAGGATAGAACTTAGCAAGTTTAACGAAGTTATCAACATTAAAAGCAGCAAATGACTTGGTTGGACTGAATGATGTCATGCATCTAAGAAGCTCTGTATTTACCTCATCAAACCTATTATTAAGCTCTTGAACTTGTTTATCAATAATACCCAAGAACATATCAGCATGAAACCGATGAGAGAAGCTGGGTTTTTTTTCTCAAGAGGCCAGAATAGATTCAAAAGTCTTTTGTATAGTGGTATTTCTCATTTTTTTCAATGCATATACCTCTTATACACTATATGTATAAAGTTTTTTGCCAAAAATAATGGGTATTCAACTGAATACCCTTGAATACATGTAGGCCCGCCCCTTACCGCACAGGTTAACTCGGGAATTACTGGAGGGACATAGGGTTGGGCATGGGCTCGGAAGCCAGAGCCATCATGGACTCTCCCAAGCATTTGAAGTAGTGCGCCGTGTTGAAGAAAAGCAAAAAAAGAATAAAGGGACGGATCCCAGTCCTCGAGCATCAGTGAGGATGGTGGAGGAGAACATGAATGGTAGGTTTGTGATGACTCGGAGGTCGGAAAGTGAAATAAGAGATCGTTAACTTAGCTCTATAATGGAGATCGAGTTGAAGCGGTCGTCGTGTTGCTGGTGCCGACCAAGTCGCAAGAGGTACTCCAGGTGTCCTCTCGCGCCCAGTCCCGAGTCAGGCAAAGCACGCAGGGTTGTCGCCGAGTTATTAAGCTTTGGTTAGCGAGGTGGTACGACGATGTTGCCGAGTTGCGATGCTTGATGCCGAGTTCCTTGCGGCCCTTGCCGGTGGTCGCGTTGCATGTCGATGACGACGTCACTGCTGGGCTGCCGAGGTTAGCACCGGCCATGCATGGGCACAGCCAACACACCATCTCCTTGGGTATGCCATCTGACTTCTCCTGTTCGTCGTGCATGGCAGCACCTTGTTTGATTCGCGAACTAACGGTGCTTAGATCCATCCATGCATGCAAAAGGAACCCACAACGATCAATGAAATTGATTAAGAATATGAAAATAGTACTGGCCGTGGCCGATCGGATTTAAGGTGGAAATTAGGAATAATAAAGAAAAGTGCAATAATGCTCCCTGTTTCCATGTGGATGGATCGTTCTTGGCTGTCACGGAGACAGAGGTGACGTTGACGCCGGTGTAGCAGATACGTCGGAATCTTGCCGTGGCCTCATCCGAGTCAAGGTGATGTAGATGTGGGTTCTGTGGCTGTCGATCACCTGCACGATGTCGCCGCCGGGCGCACAGCCGAGTGACCGACGGTGCCGCTGAGTCGCCGAGTTGCCGACGGCACAGATTCATGGCCGTGTAAAGGATGTGATAGAGAAGTAAGTAAGGATAATCCTTAACAGAAACGAATTAAGCTCCAGATTGAATCGGATATTCAAGTACGAAGAAAAAGAAAATGACTTCCTGTATATCTACCGATGCACGCAACACATGCAGATCGATCGATCTGTCTCGCATGCATGTCGCTAGCGCAAATTAGGTTACGCAGCCGCGCTGTTCGCCTTACGCGTCCGGTGGCATGGGCCACGAGTACGATCTCTCGCCGGACGTCGCCGACTATTGATGCTATCGGGTGGGGCGGGTGGGAAGTTGCCAGGCAGGTGTGCTTCGTCTCTCGCCGCAATGGTCGCCGTAGACGACGTGCAACACCGAATTGCACCGGATCGATGATGCGAAAACTGCCATCGAGCTAGCTTTTAGATGCCCTGCAATCTCAGTTGACCCTAGCAAGGTTCAGGATGTATTAAACTAGAATGCTCCAATCTTAGTCCATGAAATCCGTAGCTTCTTGGGATTAGCTGGCTATTATCGTCGCTTCATTCTTGAGTTTTCTAGAATTGCTAAACCTATGACTGAACTTCTTAAGAAGGGTACCAAATTTCTTTGGAGTGAAAAATGTGAAGAGGCGTTCCAAAATCTGAAAAGGCTTCTAACTTCTGCACCAATTCTAGCCCAACCTGACACATCAAAGCCATTTGACGTGTACTGTGATGCTTCTGGTACGGGTCTTGGGTTGTGTTCTGATGGAAGAAAACCGAGTGATTGCCTATGCTTCTCGCTCACTTAAACCCCATGAGGAGAATTATGCCACCCATGACCTAGAGCTAGCAGCAGTGGTACATGCTCTGAAAATATGGCGACATTATCTTTTGGGTAATCCGGTTAATATCTACACTGATCACAAAAGCCACAAATACATATTCACTCAATCTGATCTGAACATGTGCCAAAGGCGATGGCTGGAACTAATCAAAGATTATGAACTATAAGTGCATTATCATCCTGGCAAGGCCAATGTGGTTGCAGATGCATTAAGTCGCAAGGCTCACTGCAATTGCATTTCAGCTACTACCGTGAGTGGCACTCTTTGCCACGAATTGGAGAAATTAAATTTAGAAATTGTGCCCCATGGTACACTTTGAAATCTGCTGTTTACACCTACTCTTGGTGATCAAATAATCATTGCACAGAAAAAGGATGAAGCCATGAAAAAAATTCAGCAAAGACTAACAGAGAATGATACAACCGTTAAATGCTTCCAGCAAGACGATGATGGTGTTCTATGGTTCAAAAACAGATTAGTTGTGCCCAAGGACTTCACACTCAGAAAACAAATTCTTGATGAAGCACATCTCCCTAAATTTTCCATCCATCCTGGTAGTAATAAAATGTATCAAGATCTGAAACAAAAGCTTCTGGTGGACTAGAATGAAGAGAGAAATTGCACAATATGTGGCTGAATGTGATACTTGTCAAAGAGTAAAAGCTAGTCATCTAAAACCAGCCGGAACTCTCCAACCATTGAATATTCCTTGCTGGAAATGGGAGGACATCAGCACGGCCTTTATAAAGGGTCTACCAATAACTTCCAAAGGATATGATTCGATCTGGGTGATTGTCGATCGCCTCACTAAATCTGCACACTTCCTTCCAATGAGAGACAAATTTGTAGCCAAACAATATGCAGATTTGTATATATCTCTCACATTCTATGTCTACATGGTGTTCCAAAGACCATTATCTTTGATCGAGGATCCCAGTTCATGGCTCAATTTTGGGAACACTTCCATGCTTCCCTTGGCACAAAGCTTATTCGTAGCTCAGCTTGTCATCCACAAACAGATGGGCAAACCGAGAGGATAAATCAAATACTTGAGGATATGCTTAGAGCCTGTGTCCTTATGTATAAGGAGAAGTGGGATGATTGTTTACCACTTGCAGAATTCTCATATAACAATAGCTACCAAGAAAGCATCAAAATGGCACCATTTGAAGCCTTATATGGGAGAAGGTGTAGGACTCCTCTCAATTGGTCTGAAGCCGGTGAGAGAGTCATCTTTGGCCCTGATTTAGTAAAGGAAACTAAAGACCAAGTGCTTCTCATCTGTTCCAATCTCAAAGCAGCCCAATCTCGGCAGAAAAGTTATGCAGATAAAAGACGTGGATCCTTAACTTTTAATAAGGGTGACCATGGGTACCTTAGGGTGTCTCCCATATAAGGTACACAACGATTTGGGCTGAAGGGAAAATTAGCTCCTCGCTATATTGGACCTTTTCCTATGATTGAAAGATATGGACCCGTGGCATATAAATTAGAACTCCCAACACAACTATCAGCTATCCCTAATATCTTCCATGTCTCTCAACTCAAGAAGTGTCTTAGAGTTCAAACAGAAGCCATTAATATGGATGAAACTCAAATCAGTTCTGATCTCACTTATCCTGAGCAGCCAATCAAAATTCTTGACCAAAAGGACCGAGTCACTCGCAACCGGGTTATCAAATTCTATAAAGTTCAATGGAGTAATCACTCTGAAGATGAAGCTACTTCGGAGCAAGAAGATTTCCTTCAAATATCCAGAATTTCTTAACACCAACCAAGGTACACATAGGACAAACCTTTCTACCTTAATTTTTTTCCACACACTCGAGTCTCGGGACGAGATTCCTTTAAGGGGAAGGGTTGTAACACCTCGGGTGTTAGTCGCGTGCATTAAGAGCTAATTATCTGCATAAACTTCTCAGTTGCATTTAATCATGCATGCTTAAGCACATTTTATTTTCTGAGTATGACGTGCTTTATCTCTAATTGCTTCTTAATGTGGTTTTTATCATTTTGGCATTTGTGTACGGGTCAAACCCTTGTTTTCAGCCAACCTAGAATTTTTCCTAAGTCTGAGAATTATGTGGTTTTTCTCGTTCTTTTGGCCTCTATAACTTTTGATTCCAAGTGTAACTCTTTGCCAACTTTGATTAAAATGGGTTCTCTTATGTGCGGACTTGCGATTGGTCATCTTGTTCATCAAGTTTTCGTTCTCTAAGCAATTTAAATTTGTCTTGAAAGAGGGCCAAATCGGATGAATTTGTTTAACTCTAAATTTCAGAAACAACTTGAATTCATGTTTGTCTTTCGAGCCTTATATCTCTCAAATGGTTTTGAATTTGAATAGCTGGTAACAACGAAAGTTCTTCTCATTGGAATGGTCTACAACTTTTGTTTTGGCCGTTTCAAAAGCTTCTGTACAAAATCGTGAGTTATTTGAACTCCAAGTGTTGGCTTTGGGGCAAAGTATATCTGAACCTGAATGTTGAATTGAAACCATCATTCAGTGGCCAACCGAGCTCAGAGCTCACGCGCCACGCGAGCTGCCGGCCTCCGGCCACCGTTCCTCGCCACCAATGAAATACCAGATCGAGCTGCAGCGCCCGGAGCCACTCCTCCATCCCCTCGTCCTTTAACCCGAGCAGCCGGCCCTCCTTCTACCTCTCTCCCTCGTCACTTTTCTCCAGGTGCAGCTATGGCCGCCGGCCAAAATACTCCGGCCTCCCCGCAGCAAAACCAAGTCCACTGCACCCAGAGCACAACCGCCCCCCTGCACCTCCTGAACCAAACTCGAGCTGCATTTGTGACCGGAGCAGCTGGGGATTCCAAATCCCGGCCGGCCACCATGCAGCCGCCCCACCTCTCCGGCCGTCCTTTGCCCAAACCAAGTTCGTGGTGAGCTTCTCTAGGGCCTAGAGCATCTCCCCATAACCTCCTTCCTCTCCCTCCACCCCGGCGTCACTGCCATTGCCGCTGTGACAATCTAGGTGTTTTAATTAACTTAATCACCCGCTAAACCTTGTGCCTTATCCTAATTAGGTGTAATTAAGCTCCCCCTAGATTTTCACTTAAGGAAAGTCCACCCAAAACCCTTTGCACCTCGGTGAACTTAGACCTTTCCTGGTTGGCATGGTTTGAATTCAAATTTTCACTTAAGAACTTGAAAATCGACCAATATGGAAGTTGTTCAGTTTTTATTGGGACACATTTTTGTCAATTGGCTCATTCCAAGATTTCAAGTGGAAGACCCCTTAAAACTCAGTCGAAGTCAGCAGATCTCCAGAAGTTTACTACTGGCCGGCACCCAAGTTCACCGGTTTTCATCTCATTTTTTCCCTCGATCCACTCACTTTTTCCTAGGTCAGCCTTTACAAAACTTGTAGCTGGTAGTCTGGGACACGACTTTGCTTTTTAGAGATTTTGAACTTCGGTTCAAAATTTTGGAGAAATTCATGTTTGAACAGACGCCCGGCAGGTGTTCGACGGAACAACGTTCACGCGCCGGCGCTCGAGGTCGCGCCTGACCGCGCTCGCCACGCGGCGGCCGGCCTCTAACACGGACGCCGAGGTCACGCAGTGATTTAAATGCGCCACGCCCGGTCTCCCGCTATCCGCCCGGCAAGCGCCGTTCTGTCCCTCGCGCCGTCCCGACCGGACGTGACGCGCGTTCCGCGCGCGCCACGTGGCCACCATCGACCCGCCAAGCCGGCGACAGGATCCTCGTGGACCCCAGTTGCCCTCCCGACCGGCCGCAGACCACCCGCGCCTGAGCGCCGCCTCACCACGACAGGCCGCCGACCGGTGACCGAGCTCGCCGTCCTGACCGCCAGCGCCGCGTCCGAGCCGCCACGTGCAGCTTCACCCCGTTCGAACCGCCGTCCGGACCACGCCCTCGGCCGCCTATAAAAGGCGCAGCACCCTCTTCCCGCAAGACCCCTCCGCTGCTCACCATTGCCGCCGCCAGGCTGCTGCCACCACTCCCCGCCGTGCGTGCTGCTCCGCTGCCGTCCAACGCCACCAGAGCACGCCCACGCCCCCGCTCCAGGTTCCCAGAGCCCCAGCTGCCCCTCTTTGCCACCGCCGTCGCAGGCATTGAGGGAGACAGAGCCGCCGCCGCGCCGCTCCGCCACCCGCCGCCGTTGCTCCACCTCCGGCCGAGCTCTCTGCACCAGATCCGCTCGAGGTGAGGCGGTGAGCAACCCTAGCATGATCTCGTCCAACCCCGTGGCCCCACATCGCCGGATTCCGGCCAAACCCACCGCCGGCCGTGCCCAGGGACCGCATTGCAAAGTCTTAGATCTTTCTAGGGTCCTTTCTGCAAGTTTCCAGGGGCTAATCTGTAAATAGATTGTATAGATCTAGGTTTGAAATCTAAGATCTTGTAAAATCAGTTAAAAATCACACAAAAATCAAAAAAATGCAAACTCAATTTTGTTGGACTCTCTGTGATTTGTTCTATCTTTTATAGAAAGCATGTATAGGTGTTACCTGTGTGGAATTCAAACTAAGTTCAAATCTGTTCAAACATATATTTGTGCACAATTTGAATTCTACTGCATTTTTTGTGCTAATTTTTGGGTATGTTGTACCTGATGTAATGTTTAGGCTTATTTAAAAATTTGGCATAAAGTTACACACTATATTTTGAGTTATTAATTGTTTAGTCTGTTAGTGCACATCTGGATCAAAAGTTTTTAATAATTAATCTGTGCAGCTCCTGAGCTTAATCTTTTTCCAGTATCTCTATAATGCTTTGCCGAGTGTCTGGTAAAAGGTAGAGCCTAGTTCGAGCTGGCTATCTTGCTTTTTTAGTTAATAACATTTTAAACTTGGTTAATTCAAACATCAAGATCCTTTGATCTTTTGGAGCTACCCTTTTTTATGTGAGCTTGTTTAGACCAGTGTAAGCTCTGGTAATTTTATAAGGATCAATTGATGATAGTGTGATTTACTAGGATTTAGTCTTGATGATAGTGTGTTGTTCTTGTTTAATTTATTGAGATCAATTTATGCATGATCTTGGTCTCGTTTTTGGTCCGTAAATCAACAAGACACCAAGAGCATACTGTAATTTTCTCACGTTAAAATGATGAACCAAACTGCCAGAATAAATCGTTGAAGTTCATTACTTAAAAGGGCTAAATAAAAATAAATGACCTCTTTAAGCTAATGGAATAAAATGAACAAATCACCACACACACCCTTGCTGTTTTGTGAAGAAAACAAAGTTAAGAACTTAATAGATGTGTACACAATCACCACCACTCGGTAAAAGTCGAGTGATTTCCTGTCACTCGCGAGATATAGGAATTACCTGCCTTACTTATGTTGGAATCATAAGGATGACAGGCGGGGATTTTTGTCCTGTGGATGCCGCGTCCTTGTATGCTAAAATTGGTTAAGGTCGAAAGGTAAGGTACTGCTGATTAAGTTTTTGAACGTACCAAGCACTTGTCGATTCTATGGGGTCGGTAAGTTTAGTACCTACATGAATCCGGTGTGCGAACTTTTTCCTGCTCCTATCGGAAACTTCTTCCCCATGCCTCGAACATGTGGGTACGAAGGGCGCAAGTGTTCGGTTCGGCCGACCTTGGACTTCGTATGCCAGGGGAAGTTTGGCTCTAGACACAACTGGAGGATTGCTGGGAACTACCGGGTAGCGGTAGCCTTTGGCTGAGTGCGATGATCCGCGTGTTTGGGTTCCCCCTTGCAAGGTTAAGAAATCGGTTTGAACTGTCTGTTTCTCGCAGCTAATGAGACTACTTGACCGTACTGCTGTATTGAGTATGATGAGGACATGACACACATGCATACGACCATGATTGGTCACGCATTAGTGAAAGAGGAGTCCAACAAGGTTGTCCAAGTTATGAAGGAGGCCCAAGGCTAATCCAATTCGAGTCATCAAGGTGGAGGCCCAAAGGAACTCAAGTTTCGAGTCCACTTCGGAGTCTTGAAACAGCACGTACTAAAATTGTCGCCCAGGCCGCATACGGAGTCTGTTTTGGACGTTCTATATATGGATGGAACGGGATTTTCATAGAGCTTCCATCTGAGTCAACGACAATTGCAAAAACAAGTGGACGTTCAGAATCTGTCAAAGTGCTGCGGGCTAAGTTGGCTCTGTATCGTGTCGGGCCTTAAGCCCAAGTTGTGGCCGACCCCATGGTCGCCCCCAACCCTAGGAGGACGTCCTCCTAGCTCATATATTCAATAGCTGCCGCCACATTAGGGCTTGAGTTTTGTTTTACATCTAGCTTTAGCTACACTAAACACGCACAAATACGTGCTGTCCTCGTGTGATTCAGAACTCCACCTTCGAGTGATATTAAGATTGCTCGCCTCTTTTTCTTGTTCGTTCTTCGATTGCATACAGGAATTGATCTTCGTGATCAGGCTGATCTTGCTTCAACAAGGTCGGTAACCACAGGGAGTTGGTTCAGCGATTGCATTGGCGCTTCGGGTTTGCTCGTCGTAGTCGGATCGTGAGGGTCTACTCCCACCAAGTCGAAATTATCTCCACTCACCGAAAGATCGGGCACTCCAGCTCTATCAAGTGGTATCAAAAGTCCAGGTTGATCAGTGAGTTTATTGAGTGTTTTTCATTACCTACAGTCCACAAAACCAAAAAAAGATTTATCAGGTTAGATCCTTGTCCCAGCACCCTTTTTAGCCTTGCACTTTCTTTCAATAATTTACATTGTTGAATTTGTGTGCTTTACGCGTCCAATTGTCGCTGGTTAATTGTGTTCTTGCCGCGCCGCCATTTTTCTTTCTCCACCAGAACCACCCTTTCCCACCAGATCGCCACCCTCCCCCATCCTTCCTCACGCACCCCCCCCTCCCTGCCACAAACCAGCCCCCTTCCTTTTTTGTTGTTTGGCAAGTCAAAACACAAAAAGGGGAAGCAATAAAAAAAAGGAAAGAAAAAAAGGAAAGCAAAAAAAGGAAAGAAAAGAAAGGTAAGTTTGGAAAAGAAAGAAAAGGAAAGAATAAAAAAAGGAAACGGCAATAGTTTCCTAATCTCGCTCGGTTTCGTTTGGAAGTTTTCTGCCGTTCAGACACCTTCATGAAAATGGCCATAACGTTTCGCTCAGATCTCCAATTTCAGTGTTCTTTTTTCCTAGAAAGCTTAAAAAATTTCCTATGTGGTGCACCTTTGGTGACGTTGGTTTCGAGGCTAAAAAACATCACCTAGACAGCGTATCGAAGCCTGGGAGATTTTTCGTTTCTGCGTACCCAATTCCTTGTTACCTTTGCTTGCTCCATATCGCGTTGCACTTGTTTCCAGCAGCATAGTTACGTGTTTAGCACTATAATTCAACTTTGCATTATTGATTGATTGTGCTAATCCTTGATTTGAGTGCAGCCTACTCAAAACTACACATATTCCTACGACGAGCCGACTTTGTTTCTCCAGGCAATCGCTGCTCCAATCTTTCACAGGTGCTACTTGTTGCTTGCAGTTCGCACCTGTTGCTTGGTAAGAACGGATAAGAATTTGATCGCAGCATCTTTGTGAGCATCTCATACACACACATACACACCTTTGCTGTCCTAGTATTTTTTTTGTTTTGTGTTTGCGCTAATCATGTCAGGAGACGTCAACGACATCGTGGCACGATTCGATGCGTGGTCTACATCGGTCACGGCGTTGCACAAGGACCTGACAGTGACATGGAGCTAGACGATGGAGATCACCACGGTTGTACCCGCCGTGTGGTATGTCATCCACACGTTGAATCATTAGCTACGATTAAATTTAATATACCCTCTTATAATGGCAAATATGATCCTGCTGCATATCTTGATTGGGAATTAGAGGTCCAACAGAATTTTTCATGCCATGATATTCCTGCTAGTGCACAAGTTACAGCTGCTATTAGTGCATTTACTGATATTGCTTTAATTTGGTGGTGTGATTATAAACAAAGACACCCCACTGCCATTCCCACCACTTGGGCTCAATTAAAAACTGCTATGCGACATAGATTTGTTCCTTCCTATTATGCCCATGATTTGCTCAATAAACTTAAGCGTTGTCAGCAAGGTTCACAATCTGTTGAGGAATATTATCAGGAATTACAAAAGGGTATGATTCGTTGTGGTTTATGTGAGACGGACGATGCTGCTATGGCATGTTTTCGTGGTGGTTTGAATCGCGAAATTCAGGACATACTTGATTATATAAGTTATGCTGATATGACCACATTGTTTGAATATGCTTGGCGAGCTGAATCTGAAGTGCAGGGACGCTCGAAGACATATGCTAACTCTTTTGCAGGACGAACCCCGGCATCCATCGCAGCTCCTACTCTCCCCGCGCCTTCCACGGCTAGCACTACACCGCACGAGAGGACGACCAAACCTGCAGCACCCTCGATCACAGGCAGTGCTTCTTCCATAACCTCATGTGCAAATTCAGAACCATTGAAGGACCGAAACGGCGACCAGAGAGGGGGGAGTGAATGGGAGCCGATAAAACTTTCTTTTCCAAATCCGGCTTTCACCCCAAAATCACTTCCGGACTTCGTATCACAATCTTGCCAAGATCACGTAGCAACTGAGATGCTACTGACCCTAGGAACAAGAAACATGCAGCGGAAACACAGAAAGAATCCTCGATCCAAAAACTTGACAAATCTGTCACTGGGTGTATGTACTCGGCACTGCCGGGTTACCAAACTCGGCACTGCCTAGTACATGCAGCTCTCGAGTGTATGTACTCGGCACTGCCGGGTTTCAAAACTCGGCACTGCCTAGTACATGCAGCCCTCGAGTGTATGTACTCGGCACTGCCGGATTTTAAAACTCGGCACTGCCTAGTACATGCAAACAGCACAGCCCCAAAGTCAACTCGAGGATGGATCTCCCAAACGGCTTGAGCTCTTGAGGCGAGATTTTGGTCAGATGATCTAGACCTCCAGTGGAGTGTTTTCCCAAAAGATCTCGGCCTCTAACTCAGTACAACTCCCGTAAACTCAGATCTCGTGATGAACACCATGACATCAAGTTCATCCCGAAAATCTCAAATCCAAAGCGATTCTCGGAGCTTGGGGACAAAGGATCACCAGCAAAAGAGGCACAAGGCACTCATACGTGAATCCCCCAAAGAAATCCGAGAGAAAACGCCCTAGAAAGAGAAGAACGAAAATCCCCCAAAAATAGCTCCGAAAATACCCACGAAAATAGAAAAGGAAAAAGGAGCTCGGGAAATCAAATCATGGCACAAAGATGAGCAGCACAAAACTCCATCACATAACCATGAATTCACCTATACAAAACTAAGAAAGATTCGAAGTAGTTCTAGGTGGAGAGGATGAAGGGAAGGGGAAAAACTAAACAAGCCAAATGAAAGATTAACTAGAGAGATAGCAACCACCAGCCCTGGAAGGGGCTATTAGTAGTCCAAGTGGTGGTGCTCTAAAGACTAAACTACCCCTAAGTGATACATACCCCTCAGGGGCAAATTTGACATTTGATCTTCAGATATTTTCCGGCTCGGGCACCTTCCACTGCAAGCTAGCTTCCCTCCGACGCAAGCCTTGCAGTCACGCCGCGTGTCCTCCGGATCGAAGCTCCTCGACGCCGAGTTTTGGGCCGGCCCAGTCGAGTGCATGTACTCGGCACTGCCGAGTTGTCCAACTCGGCACTGCCTAGTACATACAATCAGCCCAACGGCCCATCTTCGCCACGTCGAGTCCTCGGTCCTTGGTTTTGAGGCCCAAACCAAGGGAAACCGTCCACCGATGATTTTGTGGCCAAATCACCAAACCCCGCGCGCAAACTTCGGTTGTTAGCCGCCACCTTGCGCCGGCTTCTCGTCCGCGTACGAGCTTCGGTTGTGAGCCGCTACCTCGCACCGTAACCACGTCCCCTTGCTCGTTCTCGCCAGCATGTGAACCGCACTTGATCCACCGGCCACCGGGTCCCTCGAACCAAGCCTACTTGTCTCTCCGCTCCTCGGAGGCCGCCATGGCTAAGACCTTTCGCGCCTGTTCTTCACCTGCACCAATGCAACCAAGCCGCATTCTACATCTGCAATACTTGAGCCAAGGGAAACGTCAATCCACACCACGTTGTCAATCACTCATCACACCAGGAAGCGACCATCCACCGGTCCTCGGACACACCGGGTCCTCAATCTCCCCCTTGATGAGTGCATTGACAACACACACATAGTAACCATTGAGATAAAGAAAATATAAAAGAAATCGAAAACAAGACTCAAGCAAGTGACTAAAAGCAAGAACAAGCTGAGAACAAAGTCACTCTGCAAGAGAAAGCTCCAGAAACGCCGACCCTTCAAGAAGAAGCGAAAGGGCTCAACACCATCGGCAAAAGAGCAAAAACACAAAACAAGTCACGAATCTCCAAATCACTTCTCAGAACACTCAAAGCACTCCCCCTGCATTGATGCAAACTCCCCCTGAACAAGTGAACTTGTGCGTGCGAAAATGTGTTGAAAATGGCTCAAACCCACAATACATGTGCTTCTCTTTTAGAAAATGCAATCTTGCACAAACTTTCAAAATCTTTCCAGAAAATTTTCAAAACTTCTCCCTCTTCTTTTAGAAATGCTCCAGACATTCTCCCCCTTGTTGACAATGCATGAATCAAGGTCAGAAAAACCCAAAATACAAAAACCGACGCTGAGTTGCACAAGTCGGCACTGCCGAGTTGCACAAACCGGCACTGCCGAGTATGCACAGGCAGCACAGCAAAAATGCAAAAATGCAACTACAAGCGCAAGAACCGGCACTGCCGAGTTGCTCCAGTCGGTACTGCCGAGTATGCACAGGCAGCACAGCAAAAAATGCAACTACAAGCTTCTCAAATATACAATGAGCAATACAAAGTGCTACAGGTTAGAGAAGAGGCAAACAAGATAGTTCATCGTGTCACACGGGCATTGCCATCAAGAAGGTGAAGACATATATCCAATTGACAAAGCCATGAGCAAATTGTGGAATTTTATCAAAAATGTCACCACATGAGCAAAGTCCTAACCATGGATTGTTCAAGCAAAAATGAACTTCATCTCACCAACATCATGAAAGGACAAGCATTCTTGACAAAAGATCATCATAAACGCCCAAGTTCTACCTCATGTCATGTCAAAGCACGGAGCCATGTGTTCACTTCTCATGGGAGACTTCTCCGGCAAACAACATGCAACCGCTTAGCACCCATGTGTGCAAGTGTGTGCAATGGTGAAAGCATAGAGACATGAGCATAATTTTCTGCAAATATATCTTTTTCTCAACTTTCTTCTTTCATGCATAGACATCTCATTTTTCAAGTTAAGCATGGTACATGAAATGTCTTTGCGACAGAAAGAAGCTTATGCTCCTCCACAAGATAAAGCATGGGCTAAACATTTATAATGACAAAGGTCTTTGACCCAATTGAAAAGAATATCACACCCTAACATGATCTTAAGCCAGATATAGCCATTTCGGCTCAAACAAGACATGCAAAGGCATTTACTCATGGGTGAAGAAATTTAAGTTCAGTTTGTCATTTTAATTTCGAAAAGAGACTATCTCAAAAGAATATATATCAAAACCATCAAGAGCATAGCCATCCATACAATCAATCCCTAGCCAGCCTGCCTAAACTCTAAAATGTAGCAAGTTGTACCAATCACTGCATATAGGAGAAGCTCATCCTAAGATATGATACAAAAGATAAAATCAAGATACAAAAGCAAGAAAAATATACATCAAGATACAAAGATGGTACACAAATATACATATGCTACAAGAGAAGCCTCCAAAACTCAGCTCAGTAAACTGCACACACACCAAGTTCTCCTCGCAAGCGGGTGAAGGTAACTTGGTCAAGTGGCTTAGTGAAAATGTCTGCAAGCTGGTTTTGGGTAGAAACATGGGCAAGCTCAATATCTCCTTTCTCCACATGATCTCTCAGAAAGTGGTACCTCACTTCTATGTGTTTGGTTTTGGAATGAAGCACGGGATTTTTGGCTACGCTTATGGCACTGGTGCTATCACAAAGAAGTGGAACATGGGACATGTCTAAGCCAAAATCTCTCAAGGTGTAAGTGATCCAAAGCAACTGAGAAGCAGCAGCTAGCAGCAGCAACATACTCGGCCTCTGTGGTGGATTGGGCTACACTAGACTGCTTGCGAGAAGACCAAGACACAAGAGACGAACCAAGAAACTGACACTGACCAGAAGTAGACTTGCGATCAACACGACATCCAGCAAAATCCGCATCAGAAAAACCATGAAGTGCAAGAGTGGAATCGGCAGAATACCAAAGACCCAGCTCAGGAGTGAACTTGAGATACCTTAAAATCCTCTTGACGGCCTGACGATGTGAAGTCCTCGGTGAAGCCTGAAAACGAGCGCACAGACACACGCTGAACTGTATGTCCGGCCTCGTCGCCGTCAAGTAGAGGAGGGAGCCGATCATACTCCGGTACTCCTTCTGGTCCACTGGTTCTCCGTCCTCATCCGCATCCAAAGCTGTAGTCGTACTCATCGGCGTAGTCATCAGGCTTGGAGTCGCTCATGTCGAATTTCTTGAGAATGTCCTTGGTGTACTTGCTTTGGTGCACGAATGTCCCATCCTTGGTTTGCTTGATCTGCAGCCCGAGAAAGAACTGCAACTCTCCCATCATCGACATCTCAAATTCCCTGCTCATATCGTCTGCAAACTTGGCAACAAGATCATGAGAAGAGCCACCAAAAATGATATCATCCACGTAAATCTGAACGATTAAGAGATCATTGCCATTCCTCAACAAGAAGAGCGTTTTATCAACCTTCCCCATCACAAACCCCTTGCTAAGCAAGAACCCTTTCAACCTGCCATACCACGCTCTGGGTGCTTGCTTTAGGCCATATAAAGCTCGGTGGAGTTTGTACACTCGGTGTGGGTATCTCTCACTCTCAAAACCCGGGGGCTGCCTCACATAAACTTCTTCCTCGATCACCCCATTCAAGAAGGCACTCTTCACATCCATTTGGTACAATTTGAACCCTTTAGCAACTGCAAATGCTAGAAGGATCCGAATTGCCTCCAAACGGGCAACAGGAGCAAATGTCTCCTCATAATCTATCCCCTCCTGCTGCGAAAACCCCTGAGCAACCAACCTCGCTTTGTTTCTCACAATCTCACCACTCTCATCCCTCTTGTTCTTGAAAACCCACTTGGTTCCTATAGGATGGCAATTTGGAGGTGGTTCTACTAACTTCCACACCTGATTTCTCTCAAAGTTTTCAAGCTCTTCATGCATGGCATTGACCCAATCAGAATCAGATAAAGCGTGTCCAACATTTTTGGGCTCAAAAGACGCGACAAAAGCAGAATGAGCATAATGAGAGATGTTCTGTGACCTCGACCGTGTAGTGCGTTCATCCAAGTTCCCGATGATCTTCGAAGGTGGATGATCCCTCTGTACCAGCCGGGGAGCTTCTCGCCTCGAGATTGCCTCCCCCTCAACATCAGCTTCCACTTGAACTCGATCTGGAGCGCGACTCGACGAAGGTGTAGCAGAGGGGCCGTCGTCGAACGTCGTGGTAGTAGTGGAAGTAGAAGGTACACGATCTCCACACGGTGCATGAATCTCCTCATCGTCTTCATCATCAAGCTGTTCTTCCTCAAAGATGGGCTGTCCCAAGTCATCATCACCTGCACACTCAAAAGCAGAAGAGCTACACGGAATGGTCTCGTCGAAGGTGACTTCGCAAGTCTCCATGATTTGGTTAGTTTCAAGATTGAGCACACGATATGCTCGAGAGTGATTAGCATAACCAAGAAAAATTCCATCCATCGAACGAGACTCAAACTTGTCCAAATTTCCTTTCTTCAAGATGAAACACTTGCAACCAAAAACCCGAAAGTGACTCACACGGGGGGAACGACCATGGAAAAGCTCATAGCAAGTTTTCTTCTTGAAAGCACGAAGGAAAATCCGATTTGAAACATAGCAAGCTGTGTTCACCGCTTCTGCCCAATACTTCCTAGGAGTCCTATGCTCATCTAGCATCGTCCTAGCCATCTCACAAAGTGTTCTATTCTTTCTCTCAACAACACCATTCTGACAAGCAACATATGGCGAAGAGTATTGATGTTCGAGACCAAGATCACGACAGAAGGCATCAAAACGAGTGTTTTTAAATTCCGTACCATTGTCGCTACGTATAGCTCTCATGGCACCACCATTACTCTCGTTTTTCAACCTCAAAATCAGATCTCGAACAAAATCAAAAGTCTCATCCTTCGACGCCAGAAAGAACACCCAAGCATATCGAGAAAAGTCATCAACAACCACAAGAACATACCACTTCCCACCAACTGAACGAACTCGAGCGGGGCCAACCAAATCCATGTGCAAAAGCTCCCCTGGACGCTCAGTCATCACATCTGTCAAAGGTGGGTGGAGAAGCAGCAACCATTTTTCCATGCCTACAAGGTGCACAAACCAAATCTTTCTCGAACTTGAGCTTGGGCAATCCTCGGATAAGGTCAAGAGCACTCAAGCATGTGAGTAGATCAAAGCTCACATGACCCAATCTCCTATGCCACTTCCAAAGCTCAGAAGAAGTACCAGCGATCAAACACCGTGAAGGACCAAAAGATCGAGAAAAATCAGCACGAAAAATCTGTCCCTCAGGAATGATCATACACACATGGTCACCTCGAGAATCAAGAATTTTCGAATCACCACGCTTAAAGCGAACCTCATAACCCTCATCAAGAAGCTGAGAAACTGAGAGCAAATTGAAACCAAGATTCTTGACAAGTGCAACCCGCTTCAACATGAAATTGTCGCTCACCTGAATAGCACCCTCGGACAACACTCTACCTCTACCCTTATCCCCGAAAGTGATGTACTGCCTGGACACCACCGGGGTGAGACTGGAGAACCACTTACCATTACCTGTCATATGTCTCTAGCAGCCAGAATCCATCAACCAAAAGTTCTCCAAGCCTCCACCTGCACAATCAAAAGCGAGAACGAGAATGAGCGAATGACTCGACACTGGGGTTAGCACAAAACGAGTCAAACCAGTGTCGGGCCATCTGCTCAAAAGAGGGGTTAACAAAATCAACTCTACCACGTGAAACCCTCTCGTCTCTCACCATCGGACCTCTAGCATCACGCAGGGGAAAACGTGGCCTAGACTCTCTCCTAGCCTCAAAGCTACGGTCGAACCTCCCTGAACCAAACTGACCGCGAAACGGAGGCCGCCTAGCAAACTCACGAACAGTTGAAACACCACGACTAGCAACCACAGGAACTGTGCGCACAAAGGCGTCGCCTCTCGGCCAGGGTGAACGAGACACAGGCACACTACGAGAAGAGTAGTACCTGTCCCTGTTCCCCACCTCCTTCTCTCTTCTCACCTCCCTCTTCTTCCTCCAACAAAACTCCTCAAGGTGTCCATCCCTTCCACAATGTTCACAATGGAAGCGGACTGGCTTTGGCTTTGGGGTTTCTCTCGGCTGTGCCCTCTCTCTCGGCTGGTAAACCCCACTCCTCACAAAGGTCACTCTCCTCTGAAAGTTCTCTGACTTAGGTGGAAACTTGGGAGGATCTGGAGTGGTGTCAAGTTTGTTCAGCAGGTGGTTTGGTTTGGGTGTGAAGGTGTTCTTGAGAATGGCTTTTGGTGGGTTTGTGGGAATGTTTGCGGTGGAGCTCTCTGGATCTCTCTCTCTCTCACCACTACTCTCACCAACCTTCTCAGAACCAAGACCACAACCATCAGCTCTCTTGAAACTAGCAATCAACATCTTGAGCTGAGGCTCACGACCAGACAACCAACCCAAACACTGTCTCAGCTCATCATTCTCATCTTGCAATCTATTCACACACTGTTCTAGCTCAACATTCTTCAATGCAACAACATCACAAGCAGAACAGGAATTTGCAATAGGAGATTTAAGTTGTGCTTCAAGTGAACTAATCATGGTGCGTGATTCAAGCAACTGAGCATGCAAAGCAGGACAAGAAGTACAAGCTCCTAGCAAAGATGACCTAGACTTCAACTCAGCAAGCTCAACCCTAGCACCCTCTAGTTCATCCAAGCAAGTCATGTGTTTCTCCTTAAGCACAACAAGATCAGCAATATGCACATCACAGAACGAGCATTCTACCTCATCAGACACAAGAGGAGCATCTTTCAAAACAGCAATCTCAGACTCTAGCTTAGCTGCTCTCTCCCTAGACTCGCAAAGCAAAGACTCAAACTCCATAGCCTTCTTTCCAGTCTCAGAAAGCAAGGTCTCAAGCTCAGCCACTCTATCCTTGGACTCTCCTAGCAAAGACCTAAACTCCCTCTTCTCCTTGTTGGTCTTCCTAAGCACATCATCGCGGTTATCGACCAACTGCTCTAACCTAGCAATCTCCTGACGCAAAGAGGTGGGATCTGTCAATACCTCATCCTCGGAGTCGGAGTCGGAGTCGTCCTTGCTCTTCACGGAGTCGTGCGCCATGGTGCAGTAGTCGACGGCGGCGAAGGAGATGCCGTTGAAGTTGCGGTTCAAGCTCTTCTTCTCCTTGCGGTGGCCGCGGCCTTCATCTTCACTGCTTGAGCTTGACGACGTGTTGGTGGAGCTTGTGTCGATGTCGCTCGCATCAGCCACCATCGCTCGAGATCTGTGCTTCTTGTGTCCACCGTGCTTGTTCTTGGATCTTCTCTCGTCCTTGTTCTTCTGCTTGGAGCGGTACTCGTCCTTGGGACGGTGCTTGTGGTCATCTCGCGGGCGGTGCTTGCGGTTGTAGTCGTTCTTGATCTCCTCGGGGCACTCGGCGATGAAGTGGCCCATCTTCCCGCATCTGTAGCACGTACTCCCCGCACGCCTCGAACCCTTGCGGTTCTGGTACATCCGCTCGAACCTCCTCGTGAGCAACGCGAGATCCTCCTCGCTCAGCACCTCATATTCTTCATCTGGAAGGGACACAAGAGAAGACAAAGCAAAGTGTCCAGGAGTGTTAGCATGTCCATATCCAGAGCCACCGACTAGAGCCAGACTATGGGGATCAGTCGGACTCTTAGCCTTGGCAAGCAACTGTCTGTCAACCTCAGAGGACTTCAACTTCGAGAAAAGCTCATCAACAGAAAGAGTCTCATAGTTTGCCGACTCCATGATCGCCTCAACCTTGGCACCCCACACGGATCTATCAAGTGCTTGCAGGAGCTTGATAGCTCGGTCATGATCCGAGTATGGGAGCACGGTAATGTTGGCTTTCATGTTGTTGACAATCGAAGTGAAACGCTGAAACAAAGCATCAACCGACTCTCCAGGCAAATGAGCGAAATTCTCATATTCTCTCCTGTACATCGAGAAAAGCCTAGCCTTGACATGGCTATCACCACCGTGGGCTACCTTGAGCTTCTGCCAGATCTGGCTAGCTAGGTCCTCGCCCAAAACACGCTCGAACTCCTCGGCGGACAAAGCACGGAACAAGTAGTCAACAGCTCGGGCATTCGCCTCAAATCTATCCTTTGCATCCTGGGCATCTAAGTTGGTGGGATTGACATAGTTTTCATCTTTCGTCACATCCCACAGCAACTTTCCTTTGCCTCGCAAGAAAGCGCCCATACGCGCAACCCAGTTCGGGTAGTTCTTCCCATCGAAGTGCGGAGGCCCGGAACCCCGATCTTGGTACGCCATCTTTGGATCTTAGACTGGTTAGAGTCGCAAAGACCCGTAATCGGCTCTGATACCAATTGAAGGACCGAAACGGCGACCAGAGAGGGGGGAGTGAATGGGAGCCGATAAAACTTTCTTTTCCAAATCCGGCTTTCACCCCAAAATCACTTCCGGACTTCGTATCACAATCTTGCCAAGATCACGTAGCAACTGAGATGCTACTGACCCTAGGAACAAGAAACATGCAGCGGAAACACAGAAAGAATCCTCGATCCAAAAACTTGACAAATCTGTCACTGGGTGTATGTACTCGGCACTGCCGGGTTACCAAACTCGGCACTGCCTAGTACATGCAGCTCTCGAGTGTATGTACTCGGCACTGCCGGGTTTCAAAACTCGGCACTGCCTAGTACATGCAGCCCTCGAGTGTATGTACTCGGCACTGCCGGATTTTAAAACTCGGCACTGCCTAGTACATGCAAACAGCACAGCCCCAAAGTCAACTCGAGGATGGATCTCCCAAACGGCTTGAGCTCTTGAGGCGAGATTTTGGTCAGATGATCTAGACCTCCAGTGGAGTGTTTTCCCAAAAGATCTTGGCCTCTAACTCAGTACAACTCCCGTAAACTCAGATCTCGTGATGAACACCATGACATCAAGTTCATCCCGAAAATCTCAAATCCAAAGCGATTCTCGGAGCTTGGGGACAAAGGATCACCAGCAAAAGAGGCACAAGGCACTCATACGTGAATCCCCAAAGAAATCCGAGAGAAAACGCCCTAGAAAGAGAAGAACGAAAATCCCCCAAAAATAGCTCCGAAAATACCCACGAAAATAGAAAAGGAAGAAGGAGCTCGGGAAATCAAATCATGGCACAAAGATGAGCAGCACAAAACTCCATCACATAACCATGAATTCACCTATACAAAACTAAGAAAGATTCGAAGTAGTTCTAGGTGGAGAGGATGAAGGGAAGGGGAAAAACTAAACAAGCCAAATGAAAGATTAACTAGAGAGATAGCAGCCACCAGCCCTGGAAGGGGCTATTAGTAGTCCAAGTGGTGGTGCTCTAAAGACTAAACTACCCCTAAGTGATACATACCCCTCAGGGGCAAATTTGACATTTGATCTTCAGATATTTTCCGGCTCGGGCACCTTCCACTGCAAGCTAGCTTCCCTCCGACGCAAGCCTTGCAGTCACGCCGCGTGTCCTCCGGATCGAAGCTCCTCGACGCCGAGTTTTGGGCCGGCCCAGTCGAGTGCATGTACTCGGCACTGCCGAGTTGTCCAACTCGGCACTGCCTAGTACATACAATCAGCCCAACGGCCCATCTTCGCCACGTCGAGTCCTCGGTCCTTGGTTTTGAGGCCCAAACCAAGGGAAACCGTCCACCGATGATTTTGTGGCCAAATCACCAAACCCCACGCGCAAACTTCGGTTGTTAGCCGCCACCTTGCGCCGGCTTCTCGTCCGCGTACGAGCTTCGTTGTGAGCCGCTACCTCGCACCGGAACCACGTCCCCTTGCTCGTTCTCGCCAGCATGTGAACCGCACTTGATCCACCGGCCACCGGGTCCCTCGAACCAAGCCTACTTGTCTCTCCGCTCCTCGGAGGCCGCCATGGCTAAGACCTTTCGCGCCTGTTCTTCACCTGCACCAATGCAACCAAGCCGCATTCTACACCTGCAATACTTGAGCCAAGGGAAACGTCAATCCACACCACGTTGTCAATCACTCATCACACCAGGAAGCGACCATCCACCGGTCCTCGGACACACCGGGTCCTCAACCATCACTTCACAATGCACCTATTTCTCTTATTGAAATTGAAAGCTAAGGTACTGCTCAAGGTGCTCCACTCACGGCTGGTGAGACTTCTTCTGATGTGCTGAATTTTTCCACAACCCATGCTATCATGGAGCAATTGTTAGTGGAACCATCTCTTGATTTATCTTTGTCGCCTAACGTGCTTCCTATTTCTTGTGATAAAGATGAATCGTTTGATAATGCAGCAGTGTTACGTTTTTTGGAACCAAATATTTCTGCTGCACATAAACATGTGATGCATATTGCTAGTGCCAATGATGAGCTAAAACTGTTGTCTTCTTTATATACTTTGGGTTAAATTGAATTTCATGATTTGTGTAATCTAGATTGTTTAGAAGAGAGACTTTTTAAATATGCTGATTTGCCATGCTTTTCTAGACATACATATCATATTATTTGCAAATATAGCAACAAGAGAGCATATATGATACATCGAGTGTACATTTGTGCAAATCTGAATTATCCTTTCGTTGTGCAAAATTTTAATCCACTAGGGTGCAGCAATATTACAAATATTCTTCCATATTCCTTTAGCTCTATTTTGGTGCACCAAGTTTACTCCCAAGAAGGGGAGCATTGCTGGTCACAAACTGTGCCTGCTTTGTCGTTTGTTGGTACTAATCTTGTGCAGGATCATGTTGACAAACATTGTGTGTCGTCCGATAATGAAACCTACATGCTTGCTAAAATGTCTATGCGAGATGACACATTCGCCAATCGGAAACGTGGTGAGAATCCTCCTCTCAATACTTTTGGTTTCCTTTGTTTTCGCAACCCCGTTCTCCTTTGTGTTGTGCAGGATCGGTTTCATGTACAATCGACGCCGAGGACGGCTTTTCGTCAAGAAGGGGAGGATGATGAGGACATGACACACATGCATACGACCATGATTGGGTCACGCATTAGTGAAAGAGGAGTCCAACAAGGTTGTTCAAGTCATGAAGGAGGCCCAAGGCTAATCCAATTCGAGTCACCAAGGTGGAGGCCCAAAGGAACTCAAGTTTCGAGTCCACTTCGGAGTCCAGAAACAGCACGTACTAAAATTAATGCCGAGGCAGCATACGGAGTCCGTTTTGGACGTTCTATATGGATGCAACGAGATTTTCATAGAGCTTCCAATGGCACCGGTTTAGGCCCAAATTCCATCTGAGTCGACGGAAATTGCAGAAACAAGTGGACGTTCAGAATCTGTCAAAGTGCTGCGGGCTAAGTTGGCTCTGTATCGTGTCGGGCCTTAAGCCCAAGTTGTGGCCGACCCCATGGTCGCCCCCAACCCTAGGAGGACGTCCTCCTAGCTCATATATTCAGTAGCCGCTGCCACATTAGGGCTTGAGTTTTGTTTTACATCTAGCTTTAGCTACACCGAACACGCACAAATACGTGCTGTCCTCGTGTGATTCAGAACTCCACCTTCGAGTGATATAAAGATTGCTCGCCTCTTTTTCTTGTTCGTTCTTCGATTGCGTACAGGAATTGATCTTCGTGATCAGGCTGATCTTGCTTCAACAAGGTCGGTAGCCACAGGGAGTTGGTTCAGCGATTGCATTGGCGCTTCGGGTTTGCTCGTCGTAGTCGGATCGTGAGGGTCTACTTCCACCAAGTCGAAATTATCTCCACTCACCGAAAGATCGGGCACTCCAGCTCTATCAGAGTAAGAAGTGGAACATGACGATGGAAAGAAACTTGATGCTTGCTTAATTGCTTGCTCCACTCGCTTGATTAGTATAGGTTGCTTATCTAGAATGGTTAATTTCGAACTAGAACTTGATGCTAAAATATTGATAGCAAGGACCCACTCTTAGTCGCTCTTTGGCAAAACAAACCCACCAGCCAAAAGCCTTGCATGTCTAGGAGTCGGTGATGTAGTTTTCACCCGACGGGTAAGTCTTGCTGAGTATTAGTATACTCAGCCTTGCTTATTGAATTGTTTTCAGGAAGTGCTCTCGAGGAAATGGTTGCAGGTCTTACCTAGCCAACCACCCTTCCTCCTGGTTGGACCGTTGTATGGGACGAGGCATGCTTTCGAATGATGTCACGACGGCTTCACGTGATTTCACGGTCATTTCAAATAATTAGTTGTTTCCGCTGCATTTCAAAACTCTGAGTACATTGCTACCTTATGCATTGAAATGTTTGTAATAAAAGTACCTCAATTGGGACCTTTAATTAATTGTGGATTGTTGTAATCTCTGGGACTCACCTTCGAGTGAGTATTTGCACGACTCGTTTCGATCGAGGTAATTGTTCGTGGTTGCATCGGGCTCGACCCGACAGATCGACATCTTAATCTGTTTTAATTGCGTGATGACCAATGGATGGTTAGCGCACTTAAGCCGGATTAATTTGAGCGGTTCTGCCACAGCCGCCGCCGCCGCCAGTCAGGGACGCCATTCCCTGTTAGCGGAACAGAAGGTAGAAAGGACATGGGATTAGAAGAAATAGAAGTTGTGAGGGGGTTTTCATAAGAGTGTTGGGTTTATGTTTGAAGGTGGATTAGTTTCAGGGGTCTAACCGATAGATCTGGGGGTTATAGTATAAAGCGAAGGGTAGATCTGCTAAGAAAGTTTGTTTTCAGGGGAGTATCAGCAAATGTGTTTTGCCTGTGCGTCTGTTGATTTTGCTTAAGATGGCTGAAACTTGTAAAATGCATAACTAATTGTAGAAAAATCATAAAATAGCAAATCCAATTTTCTTAGCTTTGTCTTGGTTAGTACTATCTAGGAAAAATATCAAACTATGTAAAATGCCTGTTCTTGCTCTTCGTTTTTGCTCTACTATGTATTGGTTGGGTGTATGCTTGTTTATTCAAATAAGTATTGGTGATGCTTCCAAAAATCGTTTAACTTCTGCAGTGGCTGTGTTCGGAGTATGTGTATGTCTCTGTGAAGAGTTCATGCGCAGAAACTTTTGCTCGGTTCAGTTATGTTTTATTTTGCATCTTGTCTTGTTTAATGCTATAATATTTATTCCTTGGTGCAAAAATCTTGAGCCTTGACTGAAAATTTTCTGTATGCTAGGAATAAGTCCTGCAGTTTGTATTGACTAGAAGTTTGTTTATGAGGTTTTATATGCTTTTTATCACACGTTCTATGTTTTGTTCGTTTATGAATGTGCTAGGTAAAATCGGATAAAAATGCATCTAAATCTGTTGTCTCTGTTTTTCTGCTGAAAACAAGATTTTACTGCAGTGGCCTCACTTTTTGGGTTGTTTACATGTGCTTGCATTAATCCATACCTTTCTTGCTTGTTTCTTCTCTAATATGCATAATTCAGTAAAAATAAATCTGTTATCTCATTTATTTGCCTAGAATAAGTTGTGGCCAGAAGGGATCAAATAAAAGTGCTTTGTCGCTGGTGCTGCACACTTCGATTTGTCATGCTTCTTTATGCTAGTACATGTTTCTTTTGTAAACAGCATTGCACATTTGTTGTCAAGGTAAACTAAATTTCATTTGGGGAGTAAATGAAGGAAATGCTTTAGAGAAAAATAGTATATTCAGATCTGAACCATATCACTTATGCAATCTTTTCTTTTGTGCTTTGCTTGCTTCCTACTTGTTTAATGGCTGCCCCTTTTATTGAATTTTTGTACTGCAGCTCTTCTCACTTGCATTGCATCATCTCATTCATGTATAGCCCGCAACAGAGAACGTGGTGTACCAGCTAGTAGCAGAGGAGCAGCAGCAGCAAGTCCAGGAAGAAGAGCAAGTTGAGCCGGCCCAAGGCCAAGAAGAGATTAACCCGCTAGAGCTCCAAGGCAAGCCCTGGAGCATAACCCAATTTTTCTTATGCAATGATAATTATTTAAGTATTGTGCATTAAGCTTTGAGGAGTTGTTTGAAACCTTAGTTCCATGATCCATAGGTTCCCTTGATCTATATACTAGTATGTGTAGGTCGCTAGTACTACCATGCTTTGTGTTGGCCCTGCCTGACCAAGTTTGAACTGTACTATCCACATGCTGGCCCCTGGGACCCGGTAAAACCTAGCACTTGAGTGAACCGAAATTTGAACTGTGGGTTGCCGCTACGGGAGTGGGGCGTTGGCAGGTGATGTGGTTGCTCACGGGACCACCATACGTCTGGGGTTGCACGTTAGGGACTCTCACCCGGTCTTGGCAGACATGGATCAGAAATTGGGGAACAATAGGAACCGTTTGCCACGTGTGACCTTTTTGGATACGCGTGTCGTGGGGGTAGGTTTCCCTTGCAAGGATGAAAATCGAATCGATTCGCCGTACCTCTCGGTTAAGAGAACCTTGGTCACTGTGCTGCATCGTAGTAATGAAAAGTGAATGATGATGAGATATGAATTATGATACTTCTTGCTGAATTTAATTTACACCATGCTTGCTGTATTTTTTAATGCAAATATAGATGATGCTTACGGTATGTTAACTTGAGCTAAAATGCTGAAAGTAAGGATTCACTTGTAGTAAGCTTTTTATGCAAAAGAAACCCAACAAACCAAAAAGTTTTGCATGTCTAGGAGTCCTTTTTGTCGGGTAAGCCTTGCGAGTATTAGTATACTCAGGGTTGTTGTTGTGACCCTATTACAGGTTGTGTTCCCACTGACTTTGAGGAGGTAGTTGCATCTCAACCTTGGGATGGATGTTCTCTACCGTCTGGTTGGTCTGTGGAGTGGCATCCTGCTTCTCCATGAGTTGTTGTGCAGCAAGTTCCACATCACGGGCTAGATGTGAAGCTTGTTCTGTATCGTCGCTAGTTATCGTGTTTTATTTCAAGTTGAACTCATTTGTTGTACTTGCTGAATTTTATTTCCACTGTGTCTCAGACTCTGTTATTTGTGTAATTTAAACTCCGTTGTAAAAGACTAAGTGTTGTACTTTAATTAGTGTAAACTGTGGCATGTTGTATTATTTGTGCTCACCTTCATGTGAGACTACTAGTGGTTGTTTCGATCCTTATGAAGTTAAAAGCGGGCTTCCAAGTTAAACCGTTAAGTGATCATGTGCTGGATGTGTTCAAATGATGGCCATCATACTTAATTTGAGTTTAATTTGGTGGTTCTGCCACATCATCACACCAGGAAGCGACCATCCACCGGTCCTTGGACACACCCGGTCCTCAATCTCCCCCTTAATGAGTGCATTGACAACACACACACAATCAAGATAGGTATAAAAGGAAAATAGGAAAGAAATCAAAAATAAAGCTCAAACAAGTGACGAGAAGTAAGAACAAGACAAGAACAAAGTCACTTGCAAGAGAAAGCTCCAGAAAACGCCAACCCTTCAAGAAGAAGCGAAAAGGGCTCAACACCATCGGCAAAAGAGCAGAGCACAAACCACAAACCACAAATCTACAAAACACTTTTCAGGAAACCCAAAGCACTCCCCCTGCATTGATGCAAACTCCTCCTGAACAAGTGAACTTATGCATGCGAAAATGTGTCGAAAATGGCTCAAATCCCTCAACTCATGTGCTCACTGCACAGGGGTGGTTAAACCGCCCTGGGGGGGGGGGGGAGGGCGGTTAAACTGCCCTAGGCAGATCCATGCACAAAAAAATGCAAGTCACACACAAATGCTCGCAAAAATGCCATTTCAACCTGAAAAATTTTCAATAGCGACCAGCAATGTTTTCCTTCCAGAAACCCTTCAGAAATTCTCCCCCTTGTTGACAATGCACAAATCAAGACAAAAATGTAAAAGATGCAACTACAAGCTTCTCAAATATACAATGAGCACTACAAAATGCTACAAATTAGAGAAAAGGCATGCTGGATAGTTCATCGCATCGCAAAGGCATTGCCATCAAGAAGGTAAAGACATAGCCAATCGACAAAACCATGATCAATTTCTTCAAATTTGTCAAAAATGTCACCACATGAGCAAAGTCCAAAACATGGATTATTCAAGCAAAAATGAACTTCACCTCATCAAGATTATGAAAGGACAAGTGTTCTTAACAAAAGATCATTACAAACGCCCAAGTTTTGTCTCATGTCATGTCAAAGCACAGAGCCATGTGTTCACTTCTCAAGGGAGACTTCTGCGGCAAACATCATGCAACCGCTTAGCACCCATGTGTGCAAGTGTGTGCAATCGGTGAAAGCATAGAGACATGAGCATAAATTTTTCTCAAATGTATCTTTTTCTTATATTTCGTCTTTCATGTATAGACATCTCATTTTTCAAGTTTTTCAAATTAAGCATGGTACATGAAATGTCTTTGCGACAAAAAGAAGCTTATGCCCCTCCACAAGGTAAAACATGGGCTAAACATTCACAATGACAAAGGTCTTTGACCCAATTGGAAAGAACATCAAATCCTAGCATGATCTAAGCAAGATATAGCCATTTCGGCTCAAACAATACATGCAAAGGCATTTACTCATGGGTGAAAAGAGTTTAAGTTCAGTTTGTCATTTTACTTCAAAAATTTACCATCTCAATAGAATATATATCAAAACCATCAAGAGCATAGCCAATCATCAACCAATCCCTAGCAAGCCTGCCTAAACTCTAAGATGTAGCAAGTTGTAGCAATCACTGCATATAGGAGAAGCTCATTCTAAGATATGATATAAATGCAACATGATATATCAAAAGATGCAGAAAGAACTATACATCAAGATACAAAAGTGAAAATTGTACATCAAAGATACACTAGTATACATATGCTACAACAAAGTCTCCAAAACTCAGCTTAGAAAGGCGAACACACACCAAGTTCTACTCGCAAGCGGGTGAAGGTAACTTGGTCAAGTGGTTTTGTGAAAATGTCTGCAAGCTGGTTTTGGGTGGACACATGGGCAAGCTCAATATCTCCTTTCTCCACATGATCTCTCAGAAAGTGGTATCTCACTTCTATGTGCTTTGTTTTGGAATGGAGCATGGGATTTTTGGCTACACTTATGGCAGTGGTGCTATCACAAGTTCCCGATGATCTTCGAAGGTGGATGATCCCTCTGTACGAGCCGGGGAGCTTCTCGCCTCGAGATTGCCTCCCCCTCAACAGCAGCTTCCACTTGAGCTTGATCATGAGCGCATTTTTGCGAGCATTTGTGTGTGACTTGCAGTTTTTGTGCAAGGATCTGCTTTGGGTGGTTTAACCGCCCCCAGGGCGGTTTAACCACCCCTGTGCAGTGAGCACATGTGTTGAGGGTTTTTAGCCATTTTTGACACATTTTCGAACGCACGAATTCACTTGTTCAGCCGGAGTTTGCATCAATGCAGTGGGAGTGCTTTGGGTTTCCTGAAAAGTGTTTTGGAGATTTTTAGTTTGTGCTTTGTGCTTTGCTCTTTTGCCGATGGTGTTGAGCCCTTTTCACTTCCTCTTGAAGGGTTGGCATTTTCTAGAGCTTTCTCTTGCAAGTGACTTTATTCTCGGCTTGTTCTTGCTTCTCATCACTTGTTTTAGCTTTGCTTTCTATTTTCCTTTTATACCTATCTTGATTGTGTGTGTGTTGTCAGTGCACTCTCAAGGGGGAGATTGAGGACCGGGTGTGTCCGAGGACTGGTGCATGGTCGCTTCCTGGTGTGATGAGTGATTAACAACGTGGTGTGGATTGACGTTTGCCTGGGTTCAAGTATTGCAGGTGCAGAATGCGGCTTGATTGCATTGGTGTAGGTGAAGAACAGGCGCGAAAGGTCTTAGCCAGTGGCGGCCTCCAGGGAGTGGAAAGACAAGTAGGCTAGGATTAAATCGCCTAGGGGCGGTTAAACCTCCAAAGGGGGGCGGTTTAACCGGCCTGACCCGGGAAGAGAAGAGTTTGTCTTGTTTTGGTTCGATTTCGATTCGATTTGCTCGATTTGGTTTTCCGCTGCTGTGATCATGTTCCTAGAGCCAGTAGCTTCTCAGTAGCTACGTGATCTTGTCTAGATCGTGTTGCGAGGATTTGGAGTTGAGTTGGGAGAAAAGCCGGATTAGTTGAGAAGAAATTTTATCGGCTCCCATTCACTCCCCCCCTCTCTGGTCGCCTAATCGGTCCTTCAATAGGTATCAGAGCGTGACTCGACGAAGAAGTAGCAGAGGGGCCGTCGTCGAAAGTCGTGGTAGTATTGGAAGTAGAGGGTACAAGATTTCCATTCGGTGCACGACCTTCTTCATCATCTTCCTCATCTTCCTGTTCTTCCTTAAAGATAGATTGTCCCAACTCCTCGTCACCTGCACACTCAAAGACAAAAGAACTACACGGAATGGTCTCATCGAAAGTGACTTTGCAAGTCTCCACGATTTGGTTAGTTTCAAGATTGAGCACACGATATGCTCGAGAGTGATTAGCATAACGAAGAAAATTTCCATCTATCGAACGAGGCTCGAATTTGTCATGATTTCCTTTCTTAAGAAGGAAACACTTGCAACCAAACACCCGGAAATGACTCACACATGGAGTATGACTGTGAAAAAGCTCATAGGAAGTTTTCTTCTTGAAAGCACAAAGGAAAATATGATTTGGCACATGACAAGCTGTATTTACTACCTCTGCCCAATATTTCCTAGGAGTCCTGTGCTCATCTAGCATCGTCCTAACCATCTCACAAAGAGTCGATTCTTCCTCTCAACCACACCATTTTGGCAAGCGACATATGGTGATGAATACTAGTGTTTAAGACCAAGATCACGACAAAAGGCATCAAAACGAGTGTTTTTAAATTCCGTACCATTGTCACTGCATATAGCTCTCATGAAACCACCGTTACTCTCATTTTTCAACCTCAAAATCAGATCTCAAACAAAATCAAAAGTCTCATCCTTAGAGACCAAGAAGAACACCCAAGCATAACGAGAATAGTCGTCCACCACAACAAGAACATACCACTTCCCACCGACTGAGCGAATGCGAGCTGGACCAACCAAGTCAATATGCAAAAGCTCCCCAGGACGCTAAGTCATCACCTTAGTCAAAGGTGGATGAGAAGAAGCGACTATCTGACCATGCCTACAAGGTGCACACACCAAATCTTTCTCAAACTTGAGCTTGGGCAATCCTCGGATAAGGTCAAGAGCACTCAAGCGGGTGAGTAAATCAAAGCTCACATGACCCAACCTCCTATGCCACCTCCAGAGCTCAGAAGAAGTACCGGCAATCAAACAACGAGAAGGACCAAATGATCGAGAAAAATCAGCACGAAAAATCTGACCCTCGGGAATAATCATGCATAAAAGATCACCTCGAAGATTAAGAATATGAGAATCTCCACTCTTAAACCGAACCTCATAACCCACATCAAGAAGCTGAGAAACTGAAAGCAAATTGAAACCAAGATTCTTGACAAGAGCCACCCATTTCAACACAAAGCTGTCACTCACCTGAATAGCACCCTCAGACAACACTCTACCTTTACCCTTATCCCCAAAAGTGATGTACTGCCTAGACACCACCGGGGTGAAGCTGGAGAACCACTTCCTATCTCCGGTCATATGCCTTGAACAACCAGAGTCCATCAACCAAAAGTTCCCCATGCCTTCCACCTGCACAATCAAAAGTGAGAACGAGAATGAGTGAACGACTTGACACTGGGGTTAGTACAAAAAGAGTTAAACCAGTGTCGGGCCATCTGCTCAAAAGAGGGGTTAGCAAAATCATCGTTACTCCGTGGAACCCTCTCGTGTCTCACCGTAGGACCTTTAGCACCACGCGGGGAAAACGCGGCCTAGACTCTCTCCTTTCCTCAAAGCTACAGTTGAAGCTCCCTGCACCAAACTAACCACGAACAGGATGTCGCCTAGCAAACTCACCACGAGCGGGACACACTACAAACACTCAAAGAAGGAACTGAACGCACAAACGCCTCTCTCCTAGGCAGGGGTGTACGAGACAAAGGTACTCTATGGGAAGAATAGTACCTGTCCCTGTTACCCATCTCCTTCTCTCGCCTTAACTCTCTCTTCTTCCTCCAGCAAAACTCCTCAATATGCCCATCCTTTCCACAATGATCACAATGGAATCGGACTGGTTTTGGCTTTGGGGTTTCTCTCAGCTCAGGCTTCTCTCTCTTCTGGTAAACCCCACTCCTCACAAAGGTCACTCTCTTTTGGAAGTTGTCTGTCTTTGGGGGAAACTTGGGAGGATCAGGAGTGGCGTCAAGCTTGTTTAGCAAGTGATTGGGTTTGGGTGTGAAGTTGTTCTTGAAGGGGGGCTTTCTCTGGGCGTGTTGGAATGTTTGTGGTGGAGTTATCTTATTCACTCTCTTTTTCACGACAACACTCACCAGCCTTCTCAGAACCAAGACCGCGACCATCAGCTCTCTTGAACCCAGCAATCAACATCTTAAGCTGTGGCTCGCGACCCGACAACCAACCCAAACACTGTCACAACTCATCATTCTCATCTTGCAGGCGATCAACATATTGTGCAAGCTAAACATTCTTCAAAGCAACAACATCGCAAGCAGAGCAAGAGTTTGCAATAGGAGATTTCAATTCAGCCTCAAGAGAACTAATCATGGTACGAGATTCAAGCAACTGAGCATGTAAAGCAGGACAAGAAGTACAAGCACCTAGCAAAGAATATCTAGACTTCAACTCAGCAATCTCAACCCTAGCTCCTTCTAGTTCATCAAGGCATGTCATGTGTTTATCCTTAAGAGCAACCAAATCAGCAAGATGCACACAGAGCATTCAAGTTCATCAAAAACAATAGGAGCATCTTTCAGCGCACCTATCTTTGTTCTAGCACTTGCCAACTCAGATTCAAGCTCAGCGACCTTCTTGCTAGACTCACTAAGCAAAGACTCAAATTCCATCGCCTTCTTTCCATTCTCAGAAAGTAAGGCTTCAAGCTCCACAACCCTATCCTTAGACTCTCCATGCAAAGACCTAAACTCTCACTTCTCCTTGTTGGTCTTCCTAAGCACATCATCACGATTATCGACCAACTCCTCTAGTCTAGCAATATCCTTACGCAAAGAGGTGGGATCGGTCATTACCTCGTCCTCGGAGTCAGAGTCGTTCTTGTTGTTGGAGTCATACGCCATGGTGCAGAAGTTTATAGCGGCGCAAGAAAGCCCATTGAAGTTGCGGTTCATGTGCTTCTTCTCCTTGCGGTGGCTGCGGTCTTCATCCTCGCTACTCGAGCTCGACGAAGTGTTGGTGGAACTTGTGTCGATGTCGCTTGCACCAGCCACCATCCCTCGAGACTTGTTCTTCTTATAGCCACCGTGCTTGTTCTTCGTCCTTCTCTCTTCCTTGTTCTTGTGCTTGGAGCAGTACTCGTCCTTGGAGCAGTGCTTGTGCTCGTCTCGCGGTCGGTGCTTGCGGTTGTAGTCATTCTTGATCTCCTCCGGGCACTCGGCGATGAAGCGACCCATCTTGCCGTACCTATAGCACGTACTCCCCGCACGCCTCGAGCCCTTGTGGTTCTGGTACACGCGCTCGAACCTCCTGGTAAGCAACACGAGATCCTCCTCGCTCAGCACCTCATACTCCTCATCTGGAAGAGACACAAGAGAAGACATGGCAAAGTGTTTGGAAGTATTAGCATGTCCATAACCAGATCCACCGACTAGAGCCAGACTATGGGAATCAGTCGGACTTTTAGTCTTGGCAATAAGCTGTCTATCAACCTCAAAAGACTTCAACTTGGAGAAAAGTTGGTCAACTTTCAAAATTTCTTTGTTAGCCAACTCCATGATGGCCTCAACCTTCGCACCCTACATGGTCCGATCAAGGGAAAAGGAAGAGCTTCAAAGCTCTGTCATGATCCGTGTATGGGAGGTTGGTAATGTTGGCTTTCATGTTGTTGACTATAGAAGTGAAGCGCTGAAACATAGCATCAACCGACTCACCAGACAACTGTTCAAAGCTCTCCTACTCTCTACGATAGACCGAGAAAAGCCTAGCCTTGACATGGCTATCACCACCATGGGCTACGTTGAGCTTAAGCCAGATCTGACTAGCTAGGTCCTCGCCCAAAACACGTTCAAAGTCTTCAGTCGACAAAGCACGAAACAAGTAGTCGATAGCCCTAGCATTGGCCTCGAAATTATCTCTTGCATCCTGGGCATCTAAGTTGGTAGGATTGACATAATCTTCGTTTTTCGTCACATCCCACAACAACTTTCCTTTGCCTCGCAAGAAAGCACCCATACACGCAACCCAGTTCGGATAATTCTTACCATCAAAGTGCGGAGGACCGGAACCCCGATCTTGGTACGCCATCATTGGATCTTAGACTGGTTAGAGTCGCAAAGACCCGTAACCGGCTCTGATACCAATTGAAGGACCGATTAGGCGACCAGAGATGGGGGGAGTGAATCGGAGCCAATAAAAATTTCTTCTCAACGAATCTGGCTTTTCTCCCAACTCAACTCCAAATCCTCGCAACACAATCTAGCTAAGATCATGTAGCTACTGAGAAGCTACTGACCCTAGGAACATGATCACAGCAGCGGAAACCAAATCGAGCAAATCGAATCGAAATCGAACCAAAACGAGACAAACTCTTCTCTTCCTAGCCAGGTGCAGTTAAACCTCCCTGGGGGCAGTTTAACCGGCCTGACCTGGGAGCACGGGATCCGAAAGTCAACACCCAAAATCCAATTACCCGATCTCCCAAACGGCTTGAGATCTTGAGACGAAACTTTGGGGAGATGGTCTACACCTCAAGTAGAGGGTATGCCCCAAAAATCTTGGCCTCTAACTCAAACGAAGCACACCTTCATCTCGAGTTCATCCAAAAATCGCCAAATCCGAAGCAATTCTTTGCGTTTTGTGAGGGCAAATCACCAGGAAAAAATTCTCCACGAGCTCATATGTGAATCCCCCAAGCAATCCCACAAAGAAACTGCCTCAAACACAAGGAATCAAAAATCTAGCAAAAGGACCAAAAGGAGCCACGCGATGGACAAAGAAATTACACAAGTAGAGATGAGAGAAAACCAAATCTTCCATACATCACGAGGTCAACTTCTTTACAAAGAGGCTAGCTATCCTCCCTCATCCTACCCTCTTCAAGATTTCTCCGGTGAGGCACTTGGCTAGCCTATGGAAAACTAGAAAGGAAAACCTAAAGGGAAATAGTTCAAGTGCAAGGGAAAATAAACTAGAGAGATAGATAGCAGCCACCAACCCCTAGGGGGCCTATTTATAGTCCAAGTGGTGGTGCTCTAATGACTCAACTACCCCTAAGTGATACATACCCCTCAGGGGAAAATTTGACATTTGAATCGAAGATATTTCCGGCTGGGACACCTTTCACTCCAAGCTTGCTTTCCTCCGACGCAACCCTTGCAATCAGGCCGCGTGTCCTCCAGATCGAAGCTCCTCGATGCCTCACGGGCCCTGCACAGGGGGCGGCTAAACCGCCCCAGGATGGGTTAGCAGCCCACGGCCCGCTTTCGCCATGCCGAGTCCTCGGCCTTGGTTTTGAGGCCCAAACCAAGGAAACGACCATCCACCAGTCCTTGGACACACCCGGTCCTCAGTCTCCCCCTTGATGAGTGCATTGACAACACACACACGATCAAGATAGGTATAAAAGGAAAATAGAAAAGAAATCAAAAATAAAGCTCAAACAAGTGACAAGAAGTAAGAACAAGCCGAGAACAAAGTCACTTGCAAGAGAAAGCTCCAGAAAACGCCGACCCTTCAAGAAGAAGTGAAAAGGGCTCAACACCATCGGCAAAAGAGCAAAGCACAAAAAACAAACCACAAATCTCCAAAACACTTTTCAGGAAACCCAAAGCACTCCCCCTGCATTGATGCAAACTCCCCCGGAACAAGTGAACTTGTGCGTGTGAAAATGTGTCGAAAATGGCTCAAATCCTTCAACTCATGTGCTCACTGAAAAGGGGTGGTTAAACCGCCCTAGGCAGATCCATGCACAAAAAATGCAAGTCACACACAAATGCTCGCAAAATGCCATTTCAACCTGAAAAACTTTCAACAGCGACCAGCAATGTTTTCCTTCCAGAAACCCTTCAGAAATTCTCCATCTTGTTGACAATGCACAAATCAAGGCAAAAATGCAAAAGATGCAACTATAAGCTTCTCAAATATACAATGAGCACTACAAAATGCTACAAATTAGAGAAAAGGCATGCTGGATAGTTCATCCCATCGCAAAGGCATTGCCATCAAGAAGGTAAAGACATATAGCCAATCGACAAAGCCATGATCAATTTGTTCAAATTTGTCAAAAATGTCACCACATGAGCAAAGTCCTAAACATGGATTGTTCAAGCGAAAATGAACTTCACCTCATCAAGATTATGAAAGGACAAGTGTTCTTGACAAACGCCCAAGTTTTATCTCATGTCATGTCAAAGCACGGAGCCACGTGTTCACTTCTCAAGGGAGACTTCTTCGGCAAACATCATGCAACCGCTTAGCACCCATGTGTGCAAGTGTGTGCAATGGTGAAAGCATAGAGACATGAGCATAAATTTTTCTCAAATGTATCTTTTTCTTATATTTCATCTTTCATGCATAGACATCTCATTTTTCAAGTTTTTCAAATTAAGGCACCGGTCTACCGCCGGCGAGCGACTGGCCAAGAGCGTGGAAGAAGAAGCCAGCCGGCTTCAGGCGCGCCTCGTACAAGCCCAGAAGGACGAAGAAACCCAGGAGATCGCCAGTCGACAGACCATCGAAGAAGAGGCGCATCGGCGGGAGGAAGACTACCTGCGCCAGAGGGCAGACGCACTACGTCGATCCCGCAAACTCCGAGCCGAGCTGGAGGCCCTCGAAGCCTCTCGAGAGTGAAAGAACCGGACCGAGGGGGAGCGATGAGAGGCAACACAGCCACCCGTGCCCCAGCAGCCCTGACTTCAGCGAGCGTTTCCCCCGAAGACCTCCCGCCCACGACCCTAAGCCCCCCTGTCCCAGGGGCTACAGACCATAAGCTGGCCACACGGCTTCAAGATGCCGCAAATCACACCATACGACGGAAAGACAGACCCCGCCGCCTTCATCATGAGTTTCGAGGCTGCCATCCAATTGGTGGGAGGGGACGAAACCACCATGGCCAAAAGCTTCGTCATGGCCATCACCGGGATCGCACACATCTGGTACACCACCCTCGAGCCCGGAAGAACCTTCTTATGGGAGCAACTCCGAGAGGCCATGCTGGAAAACTTCGAGGGGAAATACGAGGACCCGGTGACATCGGGGCACCTCTTCGCCGTGAAGCAGCGACACAACAAGACCTTGAGAAGCTTCGTCAGGCGCTTCGTCCATGTCAAGTGCCAGGCGGTCGGCCTCAGCGACAGATCCTGAGGACCCGGTGTGTCCGAGGACCGGTGGATGGTCGCTTCCTGGTGTGATGAGTGATTGACAACGTGGTGTGGATTGACGTTTCCCTTGGCTCAAGTATTGCAGGTGTAGAATGCGACTTGGTTGCATTGGTGCAGGTGAAGAACAGGCGCGAAAGGTCTTAGCCATGGCGGCCTCCGAGGAGCGGAGAGACAAGTAGGCTTGGTTCGAGGGACCTGGTGGCCGGTGGATCAAGTGCGGTTCACATGCTGGCAAGAACGAGCAAGGGGACGTGGTTCCGGTGCGAGGTAGCGGCTCACAACCGAAGCTCGTACGCGGACGAGAAGCCGGCGCAAGGTGGCGGCTAACAACCAAAGTTTGCACGCGGGGTTTGGTGATTTGGCCACAAAATCATCGGTGGACGGTTTCCCTTGGTTTGGGCCTAAAAACCAAGGACCGAGGACTCGACGTGGCGAAGATGGGCCAATGGGCTGTGGCATCAGCCAGGGGCGGTTTAACCACCCCCCAGGGGCGGTTTAACCGCCTCCCCCTGGGCCGGCCCAAGAACGGCGTCGAGGAGCTTCGATCCGGAGGACACGCGGCGTGACTGCAAGGCTTGCGTCGGAGGGAAGCTAGCTTGCAATGGAAGGTGCCCGAGCCGAAAAATATCTGAGAACAAAATGTCAAATTTGCCCCTGAGGGGTATGTATCACTTAGGGTAGTCTAGTCTTTAGAGCACCACCACTTGGACTACTAATAGCCTCTCCCAGGGCTGGTGGCTGCTATCTCTTTGGTTATCGTTTAGTTATCTCTTTAGTTTTTCCTTTGAACTTGTTTTCCCCTTCATCCCCTCCACCTAGAACTACTTCGAATCATTCCTAGTTTGTATAGGTGAATTCATGGTTATGTGATTGAGTTTGTGCTGCTCATCTTTGTGCCATGATTTGATTTCCCGAGCTCC
This sequence comes from Urochloa ruziziensis, assembly GCA_015476505.1. Taxonomy (NCBI): domain Eukaryota; kingdom Viridiplantae; phylum Streptophyta; class Magnoliopsida; order Poales; family Poaceae; genus Urochloa; species Urochloa ruziziensis. The sequence continues at coordinate 36,630,266 of CM027121.1, read as the reverse complement.
CTTTTCTTTTTCTATTTTCGTGGGTATTTTCGGAGCTATTTTTGGGGGATTTTCGTTCTTCTCTTTCTAGGGCGTTTTCTCTCGCATTTCTTTGGGGGATTCACTGTATGAGTGCCTTGTGCCTCTTTTGCTAGGTGATCCTTTGCCCCAAACGCCGAGAATCGCTTTGGATTTGAGATTTTCGGGATGAACTCGAGGTCATGGTGTTCATCACGAGATCTGAGATTCCGGGAGTTGTACTGAGTTAGAGGCCGAGATCTTTTGGGAAAACACTCCACTGGAGGTCTAGATCATCTGACCAAAATCTCGCCTCAAGAGCTCAAGCGGTTTGGGAGATCCACTTTTGGTTTGACTTTTTCCCGAGCTTCCCAGGCCAGGGCGGTTTAACCGCCCCCCTGACCCGGTTTAACCGCCCCCCCTGGGGTGTGTTGGATCGAGTCTTGTTTCGGGCCGTTTTGCGTTCATTTCGAATCGATTCGAGTTCCGCTGCGTATTTCTTGTTCCTAGGGTCAGTAGCTTGACAGTGGCTACGTGATCTTGGCAAGATCGCTTGCGGAGGTTTCGGAGTTGGTTTGGGAAAATAGCCGGATCGGTTGGAAAGAATTTTTATCGGCTCCCATTCACTCCCCCCCTCTCTGGTCGCCGTTTCGGTCCTTCAATTGGTATCAGAGCCGGTTACGGGTCTTTGCGACTCTAACCAGTCTAAGATCCAAAGATGGCGTACCAAGATCGGGGTTCCGGGCCTCCGCACTTCGATGGGAAGAACTACCCGAACTGGGTTGCGCGTATGGGCGCTTTCTTGCGAGCCAAAGGAAAGTTGCTGTGGGATGTGACGAAAGATGAAAACTATGTCAATCCCACCAACTTAGATGCCCAGGATGCAAAGGATAAGTTTGAGGCGAATGCTATAGCTGTTGACTACTTGTTCCGTGCTTTGTCTGCCGAGGAGTTTGAGCGTGTTTTGGGCGAGGACCTAGCTAGCCAGATCTGGCAGAAGCTCAAGGTAGCCCACGGTGGTGATAGCCATGTCAAGGCTAGGCTTTTCTCGATGTATAGGAGAGAATATGAGAATTTCGCTCATCTGCCTGGAGAGTCGGTTGATGCTTTGTTTCAGCGTTTCACTTCCATTGTCAACAACATGAAAGCCAACATTACCGTACTCCCATACTCGGATCATGACCGAGCTATCAAGCTCCTGCAAGCACTTGATAGATCCGTGTGGGGTGCCAAGGTTGAGGCGATCATGGAGTCGGCAAACTATGAAACTTTGTCTGTCGATGAGCTTTTCTCGAAGTTGAAGTCTTCTGAGGTGGACAGACAGTTGCTTGCCAAGGCTAAGAGTCCGACTGATCCCCATAGTCTGGCTCTAGTCGGTGGCTCTGGATATGGACATGCTAACACTCCTAGACACTTTGCTTTGTCTTCTCTTGTGTCTCTTCCAGATGAAGAATATGAGGTGCTGAGTGAGGAGGATCTCGCGTTGCTCACGAGGAGGTTCGAGCGGATGTACCAGAACCAGAAGGGTTCGAGGCGTGCCGGGAGTACGTGCTACAGATGCGGGAAGATGGGCCACTTCATCGTCGAGTGCCCCGAGGAGATCAAGAACGACTACAACCGCAAGCACCACCCGCGAGACGACCACAAGCACCGTCCCAAGGACGAGTACCGCTCCAAGCACAAGAACAAGGACGAGAGAAGATCGAAGAACAAGCACGGTGGACACAAGAAGAACCGATCTCGAGCGATGGTGGCAGATGCGAGCGACATCGACACAAGCTCCACCAACACGTCGTCAAGCTCAAGCAGCGAAGATGAAGACCGCGGCCACCGCAAGGAGAAGAAGAGCTTGAACCGCAACTTCAACGGCATCTCCTTCGCCACCGTCGACTACTGCACCATGGCGCACGACTCCGTGAAGAGCAAGGACGACTCCGACTCCGACTCCGAGGATGAGGTATTGACCGATCCCACCTCTTTTCGTCAGGAGATTGCTAGATTAGAGCAGTTGGTCGATAACCGCGATGATGTGCTTAGGAAGACCAACAAGGAAAAGAGGGAGTTTAGGTCTTTGCTAGGAGAGTCCAAGGATAGAGTGGCTGAGCTTGAGACCTTGCTTTCTGAGATAGGAAAGAAGGCTATGGAGTTTGAGTCTTTGCTTTGCGAGTCTAGGGAGAGAGCAGCTAAGCTTGAGTCTGAGATTGCTATGTTGAAAGATGCTCCTCTTGTGTCTGATGAAGTTGAATGCTCGTTCTGTGATGTGCATATTGCTGATTTGGTTGTGCTTAAGGAGAAACACATGACTTGCTTGGATGAACTAGAGGGTGCTAGGGTTGAGCTTGCTGAGTTGAAGTCTAGATCATCTTTGCTAGGTGCTTGTACTTCTTGTCCTGCTTTGCATGCTCAGTTGCTTGAATCACGCACCATGATTAGTTCACTTGAAGCATAACTGAAATCTCCCATTGCAAATTCATGTTCTGCTTGTGATGTTGTTGCATTGAAGAATGTTGAGTTAGAGCAGTGTGTGAATCGCTTGCAAGATGAGAATGATGAGCTAAGACAGTGTTTGGGTTGGTTGTCGGGTCGCGAGCCTCAGCTCAAGATGTTGATTGCTGGTTTTAAGAGAGCTGATGGTCGTGGTCTTGGTTCTGAGAAGGTTGGTGAGACCAGTGGTGAGAGAGAGAGAGAACCTGAGAGTTCCACCACAAACATTCCCACAAACCCACCAAAAGCCATTCTCAAGAACACCTTCACACCCAAACCAAACCACCTGCTAAACAAGCTTGACACCACTCCAGATCCTCCCAAGTTTCCACCGAAGACAGATAACTTTCAGAGGAGAGTGACCTTTGTGAGGAGTGGGGTTTACCAGCTGAGAGAGAGGGCACAGCCGAGAGAAACCCCAAAGCCAAAGCCAGTCCGCTTCCATTGTGAGCATTGTGGAAGGGATGGACACCTTGAGGAGTTCTGTTGGAGGAAGAAGAGGGAGGTGAGAAGAGAGAAGGAGGTGGGGAACAGGGACAGGTACTACTCTTCCCGTAGTGTGCCTGTGTCTCGTTCACCCTGGCCGAGAGGCGATGCCTTTGTGCGCATGTTGGTGGTCGTTACGATACGGTTTCACCACCAACATTCCGTCACATTTCAGGCTCATCTTGCTCATAACAAAGTAAAATTGATTATTTCTAATGAGTTCACAAGTTTTGTATAATTTGTGAGTGCAGGAGCAAGCAAGCAAAAGCTGAGCCATGTTTAACACAAAGCCAGGCCGGCCAGCCTATGCCAGGCCGGCCGGCCCCCTTCTGTGGCCAGTTGCCACGTCCTTGGTCCAGATGATCACAAACACAACTCAGATGATCATGAGACGTGAGATCAACGTCGGTTGATCCAAAGAACCTGAAAGGCCTAAGCTACATTTGCATGGATTGAAGGGCCCACCAACATTGGATTCTCGGACAGCTTCAATCCAACGCAACCGTTACCGACCTCAGGGAGCAATCCAGAGCGTCCCTGAAGAAGGCGGTGCCACGGGGCAGCAAGGCCAGGCCGATCGGCCTGGCCTAGGCCGGCCGACCTCCCCCAGAGGCCGCCACCTGTCCTCCTTCGCGTGGCAGTTAAGCAGAGTGTTAGCTTACACTCGACGCCTGCAACCCTCCTTCACCTTGAGAAATCATCCATCAAATCATCCAAAGGAGAGAACAGTAGCTTAGTGAGTTTGTGCTCTCATCTTTAGAGTAGAGTAGGGAGAGAGTGGGTGAGTTGCTCGGGTGACAGCCGAGCTTTGTAGAGAGAGTCCGGGATTTCTCTCTCGGTCTCGTCTCAACATTTCCGCCCCCGAGGAATATATTCAAGAGTTATCTTCAGTAAGTCCTCGGTCTCTTGTCTTTAGTACTTCGCTAGTTTACAACTTACTTTCAGCAAGTTATCATATTTATCTTTGATCTGCGGGTACCTGAGTCTGCGCGAGTGACAGCGACTCTTGTTTGGGGTTTCCTCTATAGCCCTTCGCGTTGGGTGGAGGTCAGTGACTGAAAGCTTAGGCGTGGTGCCTGTGCTGGCTAGTCATCTCAGGTTGTGTTGCACCCCACGGAACTGCAGTGGTAGGCGGCAGGTGGTGACAGCCCTGTCCGTCCTTTGTACTCCACCATGTTCGGGTGTACTCATAACAGTAGTGCTGAGCCCGGAAGAACCCCTCTCTCACCCCGTTCTGAGTTCTTCCCGTTCTAGCCGTCGAAGCAGATCAGGTTAGGTATCGATAGTTTGTCTGGGGTAACGAGTAGCTAACTAAAGTCAAGCTCTCTACCCATTTATCCTTTTTCTCCTTGGTGGATCCGGTTAGAAAAGTTCTAGGCTAGTCGCGTCTACCGTTCCTTGGATTCGATATCCAGGTTCTTACTCCCCTGGTGAAAGGCTACATCGGACTCCGTGCGCTTGCGGATTTTAGTTAGGCTAAGGAGTGCCAACAGTGCACAGTTCCTGTGGTTGCCAGTCGTGGTGTTCCAGCTCGTCGTGAGTTTGCTAGGCGGCCTCCGTTTCGTGGTCAGTTCGGTTCAGGGAGGTTCGACCGTAGCTTTGAGGCTAGGAGAGAGTCTAGGCCACGTTTTCCCCCGCGTGGTGCTAGAGGTCCGATGGTGAGAGACGAGAGGGTTTCACGTGGTAGAGTTGATTTTGCTAACCCCTCTTTTGAGCAGATGGCCCGACACTGGTTTGACTCGTTTTGTGCTAACCCTAGTGTCGAGTCATTCGCTCATTCTCGTTCTCGGTTCTGATTGTGCAGGTGGGAGGCTTGGAGAACTTTTGGTTGATGGATTCTGGCTGTTCGAGACACATGACAGGTAATGGGAAGTGGTTCTCCAGTCTCACCCCGGTGGTGTCCAGGCAGTACATCACTTTCGGGGATAAGGGCAGAGGTAGAGTGTTGTCTGAGGGTGCTATACAGGTGAGTGACAATTTTATGTTGAAGCGGGTTGCTCTTGTCAAGAATCTTGGTTTCAATTTGCTCTCAGTTTCTCAGCTTCTTGATGAGGGTTATGAGGTTCGATTTAAGCGTGGTGATTCTAAAATTCTTGATTCTTGAGGTGACCTTGTGTGTATGATCATTCCCGAGGGACAGATTTTTCGTGCTGATTTTTCTCGATCTGTTGGTCCTTCACGGTGTTTGATCGCTGGTACTTCTTCTGAGCTTTGGAAGTGGCATAGGAGATTGGGTCATGTGAGCTTTGATCTACTCACACGCTTGAGTGCTCTTGACCTTGTCCGAGGATTGCCTAAGCTCAAGTTCGAGAAAGATTTGGTTTGTGCACCTTGTAGGCATGGTAAAATGGTTGCTGCTTCCCACCCACCTTTGACAGATGTTATGACTGAGCGTCCAGGGGAGCTTTTGCACATGGACTTGGTTGGCCCCGCTCGCGTTCGTTCAGTTGGTGGGAAGTGGTATGTTCTTGTGGTTGTGGATGACTTTTCTCGATATGCTTGGGTGTTCTTTCTGGCGTCGAAGGATGAGACATTTGAGTTTGTTCGAGATCTGATTTTGAGGTTGAAAAACGAGAGTAATGGTGGTGCCATGAGAGCTATACGTAACGACAATGGTACAGAATTTAAGAACACTCGTTTTGATGCCTTCTGTCGTGATCTTGGTCTCGAACATCAATACTCTTCGCCATATGTTGCTTGTCAGAATGGTGTTGTTGAGAGGAAGAATCGAACACTTTGTGAGATGGCTAGGACGATGCTAGATGAGCATAGGACTCCTAGGAAGTATTGGGCAGAAGCGGTGAACACAGCTTGCTATGTTTCAAATCGGATTTTCCTTCGTGCTTTCAACAAGAAAACTTGCTATGAGCTTTTTCATGGTCGTTCCCCCCATGTGAGTCACTTTCGGGTCTTTGGTTGCAAGTGTTTCATTCTGAAGAAAGGAAATTTGGACAAGTTTGAGTCTCGTTCGATGGATGGAATTTTTCTTGGTTATGCTAATCACTCTCGAGCATATCGTGTGCTCAATCTTGAGACTAACCAAATCACGGAGACTTGCGAAGTCACCTTCGACGAGACCATTCCGTGTAGCTCTTCTGCTTTTGAGTGTGCAGGTGATGATGATTTGGGACAGCCCATCTTTGAGGAAGAACAGCCTGATGATGAAGATGATGAAGAGTTTCATGCACCGTGTGGAGATCGTGTACCTTCTACTTCCACTACTACCACGACGTTCGACGACGGCCCCTCTGCTACACCTTCGTCGAGTCGCGCTCCAGATCGAGTTCAAGTGAAGCCGATGTTGAGGGGGAGGCAATCTCGAGGCGAGAAGCTCCCCGACTGGTACAGAGGGATCGTCCACCTTCGAAGATCATCGGGAACTTGGATGAACGCACTACACGGTCGAGGTCACAGAACATCTCTCATTATGCTCATTCTGCTTTTGTCGCGTCTTTTGAGCCCAAAAATGTTGGACACGCTTTATCTGATTCTGATTGGGTCAATGCCATGCATGAAGAGCTTGAAAACTTTGAGAGAAATCAGGTGTGGAAGTTAGTAGAACCACCTCCAAATTGCCATCCTATAGGAACCAAGTGGGTGTTCAAGAACAAGAGGGATGAGAGTGGTGAGATTGTGAGAAACAAAGCGAGGTTGGTTGCTCAGGGGTTTTCGCAGCAGGAGGGGATAGATTATGAGGAGACATTTGCTCCTGTTGCCCGTTTGGAGGCAATTCGGATCCTTCTAGCATTTGCAGTTGCTAAAGGGTTCAAATTGTACCAAATGGACGTGAAGAGTGCCTTCTTGAATGGGGTGATCGAGGAAGAAGTGTATGTGAGGCAGCCCCGGGGTTTTGAGAGTGAGAGATACCCACACCGAGTGTACAAACTCCACCGAGCTTTATATGGCCTAAAGCAAGCACCCAGAGCGTGGTATGGCAGGTTGAGAGGGTTCTTGCTTAGCAAGGGGTTTGTGATGGGGAAGGTTGATAAAACGCTCTTCTTGTTGAGAAATGGCAATGATCTCTTCATCGTTCAGATTTACGTGGATGATATCATTTTTGGTGGCTCTTCTCATGATCTTGTTGCCAAGTTTGCAGACGATATGAGCAGGGAATTTGAGATGTCGATGATGGGAGAGTTGCAGTTCTTTCTCGGGCTGCAGATCAAGCAAACCAAGGATGGGACATTTGTGCACCAAAGCAAGTACACCAAGGACATTCTCAAGAAATTCGACATGAGCGATTCCAAGCCGATGACTACGCCGATGAGTACGACTACAGCTTTGGATGCGGATGAGGACAGAGAACCAGTCGACCAGAAGGAGTACCGGAGCATGATCGGCTCCCTCCTCTACTTGACGGCGACGAGGCCGTTACATACAGTTCAGTGTGTGTCTGTGCGCTCGTTTTCAGGCTTCACCGAGGACTTCACATCGTCAGGCCGTCAAGAGGATTTTCAGGTATCTCAAGTTTACTCCTGAGCTGGGTCTTTGGTATTCTGCTGATTCCACTCTTGCACTTCATGGTTTTTCTGATGCGGATTTTGCTGGATGTCGTGTTGATCGCAAGTCTACTTCTGGTCAGTGTCAGTTTCTTGGTTCGTCTCTTGTGTCTTGATCTTCTCGCAAGCAGTCTAGTGTAGCCCAATCCACCACTGAAGCCGAGTATGTTGCTGCTGCTAGCTGTTGTTCCCAGTTGCTTTGGATCACCTACACCTTGAGAGATTTTGGCTTAGACATGTCCCATGTTCCACTTCTTTGTGATAGCACCAGTGCCATAAGCGTAGCCAAAAATCCCGTGCTTCATTCCAAAACCAAACACATAGAAGTGAGGTACCACTTTCTGAGAGATCATGTGGAGAAAGGAGATATTGAGCTTGCCCATGTTTCTACCCAAAACCAGCTTGCAGACATTTTCACTAAGCCACTTGACCAAGTTACCTTCACCCGCTTGCGAGGAGAACTTGGTGTGTGTGCAGTTTTCTGAGCTGAGTTTTGGAGGCTTCTCTTGTAGCATATGTATATTATTGTACCATCTTTGTATCTTGATGTACATTTTTTCTTGCTTTTGTATCTTGATTTCATCTTTGTATCATATCTTAGGATGAGCTTCTCCTATATGCAGTGATTGATTGTATGGATGGCTATGCTCTTGATGGTTTTGATATATATTCTTTTGAGATAGTCTCTTTTCGAAATTAAAATGACAAACTGAACTTAAACTCTTTCACCCATGAGTAAATGCCTTTGCATGCCTTGTTTGAGCCGAAATGGTTATATCTTGCTTAAGATCATGCTAGGGTGTAATATTCTTTTCAATTGGGTCAAAGACCTTTGTCATTGTAAATGTTTAGCCCATGCTTTATCTTGTGGAGGAGCATAAGCTTCTTTTTGTCGCAAAGACATTTCATGTACCATGCTTAACTTGAAAAACTTGAAACATGGATGTCTATGCATGAAAGAAGAAAGATGAGAAAAAGAAATATTTGCAGAAAATTATGCTCATGTCTCTATGCTTTCACCATTGCACACACTTGCACACATGGGTGCTAAGCGGTTGCATGTTGTTTGCCGGAGAAGTCTCCCATGAGAAGTGAACACATGGCTCCGTGCTTTGACATGACATGAGGTAGAACTTGGGCGTTTATGATGATCTTTTGTCAAGAATGCGTGTCCTTCCATGTTTTTAGTGAGATGAAGTTCATTTTTGCTTTAACAATCCATGGTTAGGACTTTGCTCATGAGGTGACATTTTTGATAAAACTACACAATTTGCTCATGGCTTTGTCAATTGGATATATATCTTCACCTTCTTGATGGCAATGCCCGTGTGACATGATGAACTATCTTGTTTGCCTCTTCTCTAACTTGTAGCATTTTGTATTGCTCATTGTATATTTGAGAAGCTTGTAGTTGCATTTTGTACATTTTTCCTTGATGTGTACATTGTCAACAAGGGGGAGAATTTCTGGAGCATTTTGCAAGGGGGAGATGTTGCTGAATCTATGAGAAAGCTTTTGCTCTAGATTTTGTCGGATTTGTGTGAGAGATTAAAAGTTTTGCCCAAATGAGGTGAAAATTGGTGAAGTTTCTGTGAGTTCAAACATTGGAATATCTTGCTGGGCATATTTGGAAGGTTTTCAAGTTGGAACGGCATCGTTGCGAGTTTGTTTGTGCAATTTTGGCACTTTTTGCCTTGGTCATCTGCCAGGGGCGGTTTAACCGCCCTCCCTGGGCGGTTTAACTGCCCCTGTGCTGAGTGCACAAGGTTTGTGATAGTTTGAGCCATTTTTGAGTGTTTTTCGCATGCACAAGTTCACTTGTTCAGGGGGAGTTGCATCTTTGCAGGGGGAGTGCTTTGAGAGTACTGAAAAGTGAATTGGAAATTTGTGATTTGTGCTTTGTGCTTTTGCTCTTTTGCCGATGGTGTTGAGCCCTTTCGCTTCTTCTTGAAGGGTCGGCGTTTCTGGAGCTTTCTCGTGCAGAGTGACTTTGTTCCTGGCTTGTTCTTGCTTTTAGTCACTTGCTTGAGTCTTGTTTTCGATTTCATTTATATTTTCTTCATATCATTGGTTACTATGTGTGTGTTGTCAATGCACTCATCAAGGGGGAGATTGAAGACCTGGTGTGTCCGAGGACCGGTGGATGGTCGCTTCCTGGTGTGATGAGTGATTGACAACGTGGTGTGGATTGACGTTTCCCTTGGCTCAAGTATTGCAGGTGTAGAATGCGGCTTGGTTGCATTGGTGCAGGTGAAGAACAGGCGCGAAAGGTCTTAGCCATGGCGGCCTCCGAGGAGCGGAGAGACAAGTAGGCTTGGTTCGAGGGACCCGGTGGCCGGTGGATCAAGTGCGGTTCACATGCTGGCAAGAACGAGCAAGGGGACATGGTTCCGGTGCGAGGTAGCGGCTCACAACCGAAGCTCGTACGCGGACGAGAAGCCGGCGCAAGGTGGCGGCTAACAACCAAAGTTTGCGCGCGGGGTTTGGTGATTTGGCCACAAAATCATCGGTGGACGGTTTCCCTTGGTTTGGGCCTCAAAACCAAGGACCGAGGACTCGACGAGGCGAACTTGGGCAGCTGGGCCGAGTGGGCTGACAGGGGCGGTTTAACCGCCCCCCAGGGCCGGTTTAACCGCCCCCCCTGGGCTGGCCCAAGAACGGCGTCGAGGAGCTTCCATCCGGAGGACACGCGGCGTGACTGCAAGGCTTGCGTCGGAGGGAAGCTAGCTTGCAGTGGAAGGTGCCCGAGCCGAAAAATATCTGAAGATCAAATGTCAAATTTGCCCCTGAGGGGTATGTATCACTTAGGGGTAGTTTAGTCTTTAGAGCACCACCACTTGGACTACTAATAGGCCCCTTCAGGGCTGGTGGCTGCTATCTCTTCTAGTTATCTCTTTAGGTTTTACTTTGAACTTTTTTTCCCCTTCATCCCCTCCACCTAGAACCACTTCGAATCATTCCTAGTTTGTATAGGTGAATTCATGGTTATGTGATTGAGTTTGTGCTGCTCATCTTTGTGCCATTATTTGATTCCCGAGCTCCCTTTCCTTTTTCTATTTTCGTGGGTATTTTCGGAGCTATTTTTGGGGGATTTTCGTTCTTCTTGTTCTAGGGCGTTTTCTCTCGGATTTCTTTGGGGGATTCACGTATGAGTGCCTTGTGCCTCTTTTGCTGGTGATCCTTTGCCCCCAAACGCCGAGAATCGCTCTGGATTTGAGATTTTCGGGATGAACTCGAGGTCATGGTGTTCTTCGTGAGATCTGCGATTCCGGGAGTTGTACTGAGTTAGAGGCCGATATCTTTTGGGAAAACACTCCACTGGAGGTCTAGATCATCTGACCAAAATCTCGCCTCAAGAGCTCAAGCAGTTTGGGAGATCCACTTTTGTTTTGACTTTTTCCCGAGCCACCCAGGCCTGGGCGGTTTAACCGCCCCCCCTGGCCGGTTTAACCGCCCCCCTCTGGGTGTGTTAGATCGAGCCGCGTTTCGGGTCGTTTTGGTGTTCGTTTCGATTAGTTCGAGTTCCGCTGCTCGTTTCTTGTTCCTAGGGTCAGTAGCTAGACAGTGGCTACGTGATCTAGGTAAGATTGCTCTCGGAGGTTTCGGAGTTGTTTTGGGAGAATAGCCGGATCGGTTGGAAAGATTTTTATCGGCTCCCATTCACTCCCCCCTCTTTGGTCGCCGTTTCGGTCCTTCACTGATCCATCCCAATGGCTTCAGATCTACTACACCGCCGTACAAGCGGCTGGCGGCGACGAGGACGTGATGGCGAACTACCTTCCCATCATGCTCACCAAGGACTGCCGCAACTGGCTGGCAGGACTCCCGCAGGACGCCATCGACAACTGGGATCAGCTTACCGTACTCTTCGTCGGTAACTATCTCGGAACCTGGGAGAGGCCCGGGAGCAAACGGCTCCTCGGTCAGATACGACAGCGCAAGAACGAGACCCTGCATGACTTTGTTCGCAGGTTCTCGGAGAAGCGCAACTCCATTACGGACGTGACGGATCAGGAGGTGATGACCGCCTTCCAGAACGGCATCTCCGACGGAAGACTGATCCACAAGTGGACTCGGAAGCCACCCGCGACTGTCAATGACATGTTCCGGGTCGCTAGCACGTGGGCGGACGCGGAGATCGCGGAGAAGGAACAACTCAGCGAGCTCAAGAATCGCTGGGAGGAGGAGAACAAGACGACCCGCAAGCGCAACCGCCGCGAGGACGAAGATCGACACGACGACCATCGTCGCAGTGACAGTCACCCTCGCAAGAAGAAGAGCGAGGGCGATATGGTCACCACTCTGGACCGGCCTAGAGGCCGGGTAACTCCAGAAGATTTCCAGCGCATGCTCGATGAGCAATGTCCATACCACAAGCACGAGCACTCGGCACGAGAGTGCTACGGGCTCAAGCGAGCCTTCACTGGGGGCAACAGAGGCCCTCCCTACAGAAAGAGGAACGATGGTTCCCCACGAAAGGACAGGCGGACCGACGAGCCCGGCGACGAGTTTCAGGAGGCCGACCGAGTGGTCCGCATGATCTACGGCAGGCCGGAAGGATTCGAGACGAAGCGCCAGCAGAAGCTCACCCACCGCCAGGTCATGCACGCAAGGGAGCCACCGGTACCTGAGTACCTCAAGTGGTCGGAAGTTCCGATCACCTTCACCCGGGAAGATCACCCGGGCTTCATACCGAAGCCCGGATCCCACGGCTTGGTAGTAGCTCCGACGATCCGCAACGTTCAGCTCACCAAGGTGCTAGTCGACGGTGGCAGTGGCCTGAACATCCTCTTTGCTAACACATTGAAGGAGCTCGGCCTGACCACTCTCGACCTGCGTCCCCCCCAATCCGCGTTCTACGGTTTGATACCGGGAGAGGGGGCGGAACCACTCGGGCACATCACATTGCCCGTTACTTTCGGAGACCGGAACAACTACCGGACCGAGCATATGCAGTCCTCGGGAGGCTGGCGCTCGCCAAGTTCATGGCGATCCCTCACTATGTCTACTTGCAGGTCAAGATGTCAGGACCCAAGGGCGTAATCACCGTCTTGGGGGACATCCGAGTCGCTTACACATGCGAACAGGAGACCCTCAACGCGGCAGCTACCCTGGACATGTCGAAGCGCATGACGCAAGTACAGGCTGCATCGCAGGAGGTGGACAAGGACTCTCTGGAGATCCCCGCCAAGAGGCCCGCAAGAGAAGCCATAGCGCCAAGCAAGGAGACGGAGCTGAAGAGGATCTCGCTGGACCTAGACGACCCGAAGAAGACGGCCATCATCGGGGCAGAGTTAGACCCCAAATAGGAAGAAGTGCTCGTCAGATTCCTAAGGGAAAATGCCGACATATTCGCGTGGAAACCATCCGATATGCCAGGTGTCCCAAGGGAACTTGTCGAGCACTCCTTGAAGGTCAATCCGACTGCCAAACCGATCAAGCAGAGGCTTCGTTGATTCGTGCAGGACCGCAAGGAGGCGATTAGGGTAGAGATTACAAAGCTGCTAGCTGCTGGTTTTATTCAGGAGGTGTTTCACCCCGACTGGTTAGCTAACCCAGTTCTCGTAAGAAAAAAGAATAATAATGATTGGAGAATGTGCGTTGACTACACAGATCTCAACAAAGCTTGCCCTAAAGACCCCTTCGTTCCCCCGCATCGATCAAGTCGTTGATTCCACGGCAGGCTCCGCCCTGCTCTGTTTTCTCGATTGCTACTCAGGCTATCACCAGATAGGCCTAAAACTGGAAGACCAGATAAAGACCGCATTCATCACGCCGTTCGGCGCCTATTGTTACAACACAATGGCCTTCGGTCTGAAGAACGCAGGTGCAACCTACCAGAGGACAATCCAAGCATGTCTGGATCAATTGATTCCAGACATAGTAGAAGCCTACATCGACGACATCGTGGTCAAGATCATGAACCCCGAGGACATGATAGAGAACCTGACAAAGGTCTTCGAACGCCTACGTAAATTCCGGTGGAAGCTCAACCCGGAAAAGTGTGTCTTCGGAGTCCCCTCAGGTAAACTACTCGGCTTCATGGTCAGCAACCGCGGCATCGAGGCAAATCGCGAGAAGATCATGGCCATCACCAAGATGCTACCACCAACCTATCAGAAGGATGTGCAGAAGCTTACTGGATGCATGGCAGCGCTCGGTCGTTCCATATCACGACTCGGCGTCCGCGGATTGCCGTTTTTCAAACTGCTCAAGAAGCAGGACAAGTTCGTGTGGGATGACGAGGCGAAGCAATCTTTCCAGGAACTCAAGGATTACCTACAGAGGCCGCCCATCCTTGTGCCAACTCAACCAAGGGAACAACTTTACCTCTACATCTCTGCTACCCCTGAGTGGTTAGCACGGTACTAGTGGTCGAGCGCCCTGAAGAAGGGCACGCATATGGAGTTCAGCGACCAGTCTACTTCGTCAGCGAGGTCCTGACCGTGTCCAAGGTACGCTATCCCCATGTGCAGAAGTTACTCTATGGAGTTCTCATCTCAGCAAGAAAGCTGAAGCATTACTTTGAGGCCCATCCAATCTCGGTTGTGAGCGAAAATCCTTTAGGGGAAATACTCCATAACCGAGACGCCAGCGGCCGAATCGTCAAGTGGTCAATAGAATTGGCTGCTCACCAAATAACCTTTGTCCCACGTACTGCTATCAAGTCTCAGGTTTTGGCCGACTTCGTAGCAGACTGGACAGAGAACCAAGCTCCGGCTGACGACGAGATAGTTTAGTACTGGGAGATGTACTTTGATGGCTCCCTCCAGATCAAAGGAGGCGGCGCAGGCGTACTCCTGATTTCCCCCAGTGGACAGGAATTAAAATACGTCCTTCAAATCATGTTCCCAGTATCCAACAATGCAGCCGAGTATGAAGCAGCCTTGCACGGTCTCCGCATCGCCGTATCTTTGGGCATCAAACGCCTGATGGTACGTGGGGACTCTGCCCTAGTCATAAACCAGGTAAACAAGGATTGGTCCAGGACCAACGAGAAGATGGATGCTTAGTGCGAAGAAATAAGAAAACTGGAAGGGACATTCTATGGCTCAGAGTTCCATCACGTGGTGCGCGACCATAACAAGGCAGCTGATGAGCTTGCCAAGATGGGGTCCACCCGTGAAGGCGTCCCACCCTGGAGTTTTCATCCAAGATCTTGTCAAACCATCTATCAAGATAAACCCGGATGGTACTATCGCGGAGCAACAAGTCGGAGAATCCCTGGAGTCAGCCACATTAGTGGTAGACGAAGCGTTGGACTGGAGGACCCAAATCATCGACTATCTTGACAGCGGCATATTGCCCACAGAGGCCGCAGAAAATAAGGATCTGAAGTCGCTCCACGAACAAATCGTGCGGCGCAGTAAAAGCTACGTCATCATCGGAGACAAGCTGTATCGTCGATCTGGAGCCTCTCAAATTCTCAATAAGTGTGTGAGTCGCGCAGAGGGTGTTGAGCTCTTGACAGACATACTCAAAGGAATCTGTGGTAATCACGCCGGGGCTAGAACCATCGTTGGTAAAGCCTTCCGGTTTGGTTTCTACTGGCCGACTGCTGTAGCAGACGCAGAAAATATTGTGCGGCACTGCAAAGGGTGTCAGTATTTTGCAAGGCAAATACACGCAGCAGCACAACAGCTGCATACTATACCAATGTCCTGGCCCTTCGCTTGTTTGTGCTTGGACATGATTGGTCCATTCAAGAAGGCGACTGGTGGTTTTGACCATGTCTTAGTGGCTATTGACAAGTTCACCAAGTGGATCGAGGTGAAACCAGTCAGAAAGCACATGGCAGCCAAGACCATCGAGTTCTTCACCGACATCACCCACCGCTTCGGATTCCCAAATCGTATCATTACAGATAATGGTACGAACTTCGTGGCACAGGAGTTTAAAGATTGGTGCAGCGAGAGGAGCATCAAGCTATGTCCCGTATCTGTGGCGCACCCAAGGGCCAATGGCCAGGTTGAAAGAGCCAATGGCGAAATAATCAAGGCACTCAGGGCCCGTATATTCAAGAAGCTGAAGCAGTACGATGGACGATGGATCAAGGAGTTACCGGATGTAGTCTGGGGGCTGCGGACCCAGCCGAGTCGTGCCACGAAGCAAACCCCGTTCTTTCTGGTTTACGGCTCGGAAGCTATCCTACCAATGGACATCGCATACGGCTCACCCCGAGTGGAGTTCTATGATGAATGCGACACGCAAGTGGCGCGCATTGAAGACCTCGATAGCATCAAGGAGAAGAGATTGGCTGCCCAGATCCAAGCCGCACGTTACGCTCAGGTCCTTCGACGGTATCATGATCGAACCGTCAAGCAGAGGTCTTTTGAAGCAGGCGACTTGGTTCTGAGGAGGAAGCAAGACACTAAGGGCGCGCACAAGCTTGCGTCCCCTCGGGAGGGACCATACATCATCAAGTCAGTGAGTCACCCAGGCTCATATCGCCTCATGACGGAAGACGGCGTAGACATTCCAAATCCATGGAACATCGAGCACCTACAGCATTTCTACACCTGATTCAGTTATGTATTCAACTTTTTTGTTCATTAAGATATGTTTTCCCGAGTGATTTTTGTGGATAATCATCCCCAGTCTCGACTCGGCAAAATTATAATATGAGTTATCAATAAAGTTGATTTCATCTCCCATCTATATCTACTACTCGAATTTCCTCTTTCGCGTCACACACATAAAGTATGAGTGGAACAAACTTTAAATCGTGGGGGAAAGTACTCGCCAAGTCAAAGCTCTACACGCACGACAAAGCTCGGCGGCATGAGACTAAGACCAACGAGGCTAATCTACTCCGTAACAGGTCAACCACTCAGAAATTAAGGCCAGCGCAGAAAGAAAGGGAGTAGTAGTCCCATGAAAACTTATATACAATAACAAAGGCTTAAAACATTGTTCCAAAGTATCATCAGAGTCATCGACAACGTCCTTGGACAGGACATTGGCGATCGGCTCCACTTCAAGCAGCAGTCTGCTCACATCATCTTCGGAGGTGCCAGCAGCATACCCACTGCCGAGTGGCTCCAGATCTGATGATGGAAACAGAGACTTCAGGACGGCCAAGACATGTCCGCAGCTGGCCTGGCTGATGGACGAAGCTGGCGCCGGAAGAAGCGTGGAAGCGCCCGAGTGCGATCGAGGATAGAAGCTGTCGATGATGCTGCCTCCGGTTCTGATGAGGACATCACCGGTACATCTACACCAGCAGCAACTTCACCCCAAGCACCACCTTCAGGGCCGATCACTCGGGCTCGTGCAAGAGAGTTGAACTACGTCATGGTGCTAAA
The DNA here is from genome assembly GCA_015476505.1 of Urochloa ruziziensis. NCBI lineage: Eukaryota > Viridiplantae > Streptophyta > Magnoliopsida > Poales > Poaceae > Urochloa > Urochloa ruziziensis. The sequence goes on along the minus strand of CM027121.1, from coordinate 36,613,495 downwards.
GAATGAAGGATATGTGGCTGGATTCGGACTGCGCACGAACGTCAACTTGTGACGGCCGCCACGACTTCATCCGGACTCCGTTTTGGGCGATCAAGTACTTGATGGCAAAGCTTATCAAGTCTACTTTCAGATGGATCCAGGACTCACCTTCATATCTTCACCGAGGCGGCCGCAATCGTCATTTTGAGTCGGACTGTTTTCTGTCCAAGGTGCTGCGCCACCTTATTTTGGCCCAATGGGCCGTGTATCGAGTTGGGTCCATTAGGGACGCGTCCTAGGGTTGTAGCACGACCCCAACTCCCTTGTGGCCGTGCTATTAAACCCTATAGCCGTCATTAGCATCCTCGAGTTTTGTTTTACATCTAGCTTTAGCTACACCGAACACGCACAAATACGTGCTGTCCTCGTGTGATTCAGAACTCCACCTTCGAGTGATATTAAGATTGCTCGCCTTCTTTTTCTTGTTCGTTCTTTGATTGCGTACAGGAAGTTCTGATCTTGATTGCAACAGGGTCGGTAACCACAGGGAGTTGGTTCAGCGATTGCATTGGCGCTTCGGGTTCGCTCGTCGTAGTCGGATCGTGAGGGTCGACTTCCACCAAATCAAAATTATCCTCCACTCACCGAAAGATCGGGTACTTCAACTCTATCAAGTGGTATCAGCTTTCCAGGTTGATCGGTGAGTTTTTATCGAGTGTTGTTCCATTACCTACAGTCCACAAAAACCCAAAAAAAAATTTCAGGTTAGACCATTGTCCCAAAACCTTTCTTCGCCTTGCACTTTCTTTCAATAATTTGCGTTGTTGAATTTGTGTGCTTCGCGTTAATTTGTTGCTGGTCACTTTGTGCTTCCGCCGCTTTCCATCTCCACCGCCGCCGCCGACGCTGTCCTACCTTGCCACCAGCACCACCGCCGCCGCAATCATCATCACCAGCACCGTTACCCCCTCCAACCGAACCCTACTCGGTTTCGTTCCTTCCCCAAGCCGCACTCCACGCGCCGCCGATCCAACCGAACCCTACTCGGTTTCGTGTTTCTGTTTGAGGAAAGAAAAAAAAAGGAAAGAAAAAAAAAGAAAGGAAAGAAAAAAAAGGAAAGTTCTGAGAAGAAAGACAAAGGAAAGAATTAAAAATAAAAAGGAAAGAGCAGTTCGTTTTTGGAAAGTTCGGTTTTTCGTTTGGCAGTTTTGTGTCGTTACGAACACCCGTTTTGTAACGGCCATAACTTTTCGCTCGGATCTCCGATTTCAGCGTTCTTTTTTTTCCCGGAAAGCTTACGAAATTTCCTATACAGGGCACCCCGCGTAGCGCCAGGTGAAGCCAGTTTCGAGGCCAAAAAGCGCCGTTTACACAGCGTAACGCGGCCCGAGAGTTTTTCCGTTTCTGCAGCCCACTTCCTTGTTGCCTTCCCTTGATCCATCGCGGGTGGCACTTGTTACCAGCAGCTTTGTTACGTGTTTAGCACTATTATTCAGCTTTGCATTTATTGTTTGATTGTGCTAATCCTTGACTTGAGTGCAGCCTACCCAGAACTACACATATTCCTACGACGAGCAGACTTTTGTTTCTCCAGGCAATCGCTGCTCCAATCTTTCACAGGTGCCACTTGTTGTCTGCGATCGCCCCTGTTGCTTGGTAAGAACGGATAAGAACTTGATCGCAGCATCTTTGTGAGCTTTCCACCCACACCTTTGTTGTCGTAGGATCTGTTTTTCTTGTGTTTGCGCTAACCATGTCAGGAGACGACGACAAGATGGACTCCAAGCTGCAAGGCATGCGAGCAGATCTTGATGGACTTAAAGACGACATAAAGACGCTTCACGAGAAGGTTGATTCCGCGCTCTCTTCATCCAATGAGCGTCTCGACCAGCAGGACCTTGCTCAGACAGCCGCCAAGTGTACATTTGACGCCTTGACGGCCCGGCTTGATGCGATGAACACGACGCTCACGACGATGAACGCGACGCTCACGGACTTGCAGAGGGGCTATGGTGGTGACACGGAATATGAGGAGGGAGACCGTCAACCTCGTGCCCGCCGTGTGGTACGTAATCCGGTTAATGATTCATTTGCGAAGATTAAATTTAAGATTCCTACCTTTAATGGCAAGTATGATCCTGCTGCATATCTTGATTGGGAGTTAGAGGTAGAACAAAAATTTTCATGTCATGATATCCCTGCTACGTCTCAAGTTAAGGCTGCTATTAGTGAATTTACTGAGTTTGCTTTAATTTGGTGGCGTGAATATAAACTCAAACATCCCACTGCTGTTCCATCTACTTGGGCTCAATTAAAAGCCGCTATGCGACATCGTTTTGTTCCTTCTTATTATGCCCGAGATTTGCTTAACACCATGCAGCGATTCCAGCAAGGCCAACGATCCGTTGAGGAGTATTACCAAGAGTTACAAAAGGGTATGATTCGTTGTGGTTTATTTGAACAGGATGATGCTGCCATGGCACGATTTCGTGGTGGATTGAACAGGGAAATTCAGGATATACTTGATTATAAGGAGTATAATGATATGACCACGTTATTTGAATATGCTTGCAAAGCTGAACGTGAAGTGCAGGGACGCCGTTCGAAGACATATACTAACCCTTTTGCAGGAAGAAGCCCGTCGTCCAGCTCTACACCTTCCACTCCAGCACCTTCTACACCTAGCACTACGCCGCGTGAGAAGACGACGAAACTTGCAGCACCTTCGACGAAACCTACACCAGGCGCAGCTTCTTCCTCGGGACGTACACGAGATGTTCGGTGTTTTCGTTGCCAAGGCTTTGGGCACATGATTCGGGACTGTCCCAACACCCGTGCTTTGATCATACGTGACGATGGTGAGTACTCTTCTGCTAGTGATTCCGATGAACCTCACCATACTATGATTGCCACTAACCATGCAGATAATGAGGCGGTCCATGCTACTCCTAGTGACGCAGATAGGTATGAAAGTCTTGTTGTGCAGCGTGTTCTTAGTACACAGGTCGCTCCGCCAGAGAAAAATCAGCGACACACTCTTTTCCATACAAAGGGTGTTGTGCAGGAGCGGTCGATTCGCATCATCATTGACAGTGGTAGCTGCAACAACTTGGCGAGTACAGCGCTGGTAGAGAAGTTGTCCTTACCCACCCGTAAGCATCCGCATCCCTATCATATTCAGTGGCTTAATGATGGTGGAAAGATTAAAGTAACACAGTCGGTACGTGTTCCGTTCTCCATAGGTGCCTATTCTGATTTTGTTGATTGTGATGTTATTCCTATGGAGGCATGTTCTTTGTTACTTGGTAGACCTTGGCAATATGATACTGATAGCTTGCATCATGGTCGTTCGAATCATTATTCTCTCATGTTTAAAGGTCAGAAAATAATTATACATCCCATGACACCTGAACAAATTGTTACAGATGACCTTGCTCGAGCCGCTAAAAATGCTAAACAACTTGTACCATCACCTTCTGAAATCAAGTTGAATGCGCCTGTTTTATTTGCTACACGTGCTGATTTTGATGATCTTTGTGTTGATGAGCTACCTTGTTATGCACTTGTATGTTCTAGTGTGCTCGTTTCACTTGATGATCTACCATCTTTGGATATTCCCCCTGTGGTTGCTAACATTTTGCAGGAGTACGCTGATGTTTTCCCCAAAGATTTACCATCGGGACTACCTCCACTTCGTGGCATTGAGCACCAGATCGACTTCATTCCCGGCGCACAGCTTCCGAATCGTGCCCCGTACCGCGCCAATCCCGACGAGACGAAAGAGATTCAGCGCCAGGTCCAGGCGTTGCTTGACAAAGGGTACATTCGTGAGTCTCTTAGTCCTTGCTCCGTTCCAGTGTTACTTGTTCCAAAGAAGGATGGAACGTGGCGTATGTGTGTAGATTGTCGTGCTATTAATAACATCACTATTCGTTATCGATATCCTATACCACGCCTTGATGATATGCTAGATGAGCTTAGTGGTGCCATTATTTTTACTAAGATTGATTTGCGTAGTGGTTACCATCAGATTCGAATGAAATTGGGCGATGAATGGAAAACGGCTTTTAAAACTAAATTTGGTTTATATGAATGGTTGGTTATGCCGTTTGGTTTGACTAATGCTCCCAGCACTTTTATGCGTTTGATGAATGAAGTCCTCAGGCCTTTCATAGGTTTGTTTGTTGTTGTATATTTTGATGATATCTTGATTTACAGCAAGTCTATGGAAGAGCATTTCGAACATTTGCGTGCTGTTTTTAATGCGTTGCGTGCAGCTCACTTGTTTGCTAACATGGAAAAATGCATCTTCTGCACACAACGTGTTTCGTTTCTTGGTTATGTTGTTACTCCACAGGGTATTGAGGTGGATAGCAGCAAGATTGATGCAATTCGGGAATGGCCTACACCGACGACGGTTACGCAGATTCGGAGTTTTCTTGGGCTTGCAGGTTTCTACCGTCGATTCGTACGAGATTTTAGCTCTATTGCAGCACCTCTACATGAGCTTACAAAGAAAGGTGTGCCTTTTACTTGGACTGATTCCCAGGAGCTCGCCTTCACTACATTGAAAGATAAGTTAACACATGCTCCTCTTTTGCAATTGCCTGATTTTGGTAAAATATTTGAGCTCGAATGTGATGCCAGTGGTATTGGGTTAGGTGCTGTTCTGTTACAAGAAGGAAAACCGGTTGCTTATTTCAGTGAAAAATTAAGCGGTGCTAGTTTGAAATATTCTACTTATGATAAAGAACTTTATGCTTTAGTGCGTACTTTGCAAACGTGGCAGCACTATCTCTGGCATCGTGAGTTTATAATCCATTCTGATCATGAGGCTTTAAAACATATTCGTACCCAAACTAATCTGAACCGTCGTCATGCTAATTGGGTAGAATTCATTGAGTCTTTTCCTTACATCATTAAACACAAGAACGGGAAGGACAATGTGATTGCTGATGCTTTGTCTCGCCGATATAATATGCTGTCACAATTGGATTTTAAAATTTTTGGTTTACACACTATGAAGGATCAATATGTCGATGATAATGATTTTAAAGATGCTTATAAACATTGTATGATTGGTAAACCATGGGGGAAATTTCATATGCAGGATGGGTTCCTGTTTCGCGCTAACAAGCTGTGTATTCCAGCTAGCTCGGTTCGTCTTTTGTTGTTACAGGAAGCTCATGGAGGCGGACTAATGGGACATTTTGGCGTTTACAAAACGCTTGAGGTGCTGGCCACCCACTTCTTTTGGCCTCGGATGCGTCCTGATGTTGAGCGCTTGGTTGCACGATGCACTACATGTCAAAAGGCTAAGTCACGTTTGAACAACCATGGTTTGTATATGCCTTTGCCTGTCCCTACTTTACCTTGGCTTGATATTTCTATGGACTTTGTTTTGGGATTGCCTAGAACTAAGAAGGGGAGGGATAGCATTTTTGTGGTTGTTGATAGATTCTCTAAAATGGCTCATTTCATTCCTTGTCATAAAACTGATGATGCTAGTAATGTTGCTGAATTGTTCTTTAGGGAGATTATTCGTTTACATGGTGTTCCTAAAACAATTGTGTCTGATCGTGATGCTAAGTTTCTAAGTCACTTTTGGAGATCTCTTTGGAACAAATTAGGCACTAAATTGCTGTTTAGCACAACTTGTCACCCACAAACTGATGGACAAACTGAAGTGGTCAATAGAACTTTGTCAACCATGCTTAGGGCTGTTTTGGATAAAAATCTGAACCGTTGGGAAGATTGTTTACCTCATGTTGAGTTTGCTTATAATCATGCAACACATTCTTCTACAAAGATGTGCCCTTTTCAGATTGTTTATGGTTATATTCCTCGGGCGCCTATTGATTTATTTTCGCTTGATGCTGTGGACGCCCCACATATTGATGCCGTTGAACATGTTGATCAAATGATTAACCTACATGAACAAACACAACAAACCATTGCTGCTACTAATGCTAAGTATCAAGTTGCTGGTAGTAAAGGAAGAAAACATGTTACTTTTGAACCCGGTGATATGGTTTGGTTGCATTTGAGGAAGGATCGTTTTCCTACTTTGCGTCGTTCTAAATTAATGCCTCAGTGCTGCTGGTCCTTTTAAAGTGCTAACCAAGATTAATGATAATGCTTATGTCCTTGACCTGCCTGCGGAGTTTGGTGTTTCCACTAGTTTTAATGTTGCAGATTTGAAACCATATGCGGGCGAGGATGAGGAGTTGCCGTCGAGGACGACTTCAGTTCAAGAAGGGGAGGATGATGAGGACATCACCGGTACATCTACACCAGCAGCAACTTCACCCCAAGCACCACCTTCAGGGCCGATCACTCGGGCTCGTGCAAGAGAGTTGAACTACGTCATGGTGCTAAAGAATGAAGGATATGTGGCTGGATTCGGACTGCGCACGAACGTCAACTTGTGACGGCCGCCACGACTTCATCCGGACTCCGTTTTGGGCGATCAAGTACTTGATGGAAAGCTTATCAAGTCTACTTTCAGATGGATCCGGACTCACCTTCATATCTTCACCGAGGCGGCCGCAATCGTCATTTTGAGTCGGACTGTTTTCTGTCCAAGGTGCTGCGCCACCTTATTTTGGCCCAATGGGCCGTGTATCGAGTTGGGTCCATTAGGGACGCGTCCTAGGGTTGTAGCACGACCCCAACTCCCTTGTGGCCGTGCTATTAAACCCTATAGCCGTCATTAGCATCCTCGAGTTTTGTTTTACATCTAGCTTTAGCTACACCGAACACGCACAAATACGTGCTGTCCTCGTGTGATTCAGAACTCCACCTTCGAGTGATATTAAGATTGCTCGCCTTCTTTTTCTTGTTCGTTCTTTGATTGCGTACAGGAAGTTCTGATCTTGATTGCAACAGGGTCGGTAACCACAGGGAGTTGGTTCAGCGATTGCATTGGCGCTTCGGGTTCGCTCGTCGTAGTCGGATCGTGAGGGTCGACTTCCACCAAATCAAAATTATACTCCACTCACCGAAAGATCGGGTACTTCAACTCTATCAGGTTCGATCTCCTCTGCCACCACTCGGACAGCATCCTCCAGCGCGCTCTTCTCGGTACGTAATGCCTCCGCCTCGCCCCCTAGCCGAGTCACCTTGGCAGTAAGTTCTGCAAATTGGGCCATAATCCGATACCGGTAATCTACAGAAAGTCAGATCTGGATAGTATATTCACGTCGGACATAAAAAAAAGAATAACATACCTCTAAGCTCCTGTGCGGCCTGGGCTTCGTTGAGCTTAGCCTGCTCCACCTCTCCGCGAAGATCGCGATTGGTGCGCCGGGCTTCCTCCAACTCGGCCTGGTGTTGGGACGCAGCGGCTTCAAGCTCAGCCACTCGGGCCACTAGGGAGTTGGCCTTAGCGGCTGCAGAAGCAAGCTCTTGAATCTCCGAGGTTTTGGCCTCGGCATCAGCAGCTATTTCCTGCAAAAGACAGTCAGATGACACAACAAATAAGTGTACCACTCGGTACTCAACCTAAACAAGAAAGGTGGCTCAGTAATACCTCGGCTATTTCTCCCATACGACGATGGAGCGACCTGAACTCCGCCAGAAGAGTCATAGGAGCACCACCACCCGGAGCCACGACCGCTGCAGGAGCGACTCCGACCTCTGCAGTCTAGGGCTCCTCCATCGCCGCAGTCTGCTCAATCACAGGAGTAGGCTGGGGGCTGCCCAGGGGAACTGGCAGTACGGTCGGCGACGCTGGAGCAGGACTCGGTGGAGCTGGGGTTGGTGCTCGCGGTGATTCCGGTGGCGGCTCCACAGGCTGATCGCTAGAAGGATCAGCCGAGTGGGAGGATACTTCTGACACGTGGATTGTCGGGATCTCTGTCTCGCCGACTGGCTGCGGCGTAGAACCCGCAAAGGGGATCTCAGACGGCGTGCTGCAGGATAAAGCAAATAAGGAGCAATTACAGGAAAACATAAAAGTCAATCAAAGGTTGACAATATTTCTTACCGAGTAGATACGCGCACTCTCGGGCGCTTTCGTCTCCGAGTGGGGGGAAGGAAGGTCCCCGGACTTGCAGTACGCAAAGGTACTATGGCAAGGGGCGACTGCTCTGAGCTGATAATTGGGGGCGGGATTGATGACCCGGCATCACCATCTTCGTCGTCATCCGAGTCAGATGACTCGGTGAGGATGAGTTGGCGACGGCTTGGCACATCCCCAATCACGATCCCCGTTGAAACAGAAATCTTCCGCTTCTTCGGGACGACGGCAGCCTTGCCACCACTCGGCGACAACACGTCCGGAGAAGGTGAGGATGACAGACTGATATCCGAGTCATGCAAGTCACTCTCGCCTCCTCCGAGTGCTTCTTCAGCAGTACCGGCTCTGCGCGGCGCCGGCTGGTCCACTCCCTTCGGCATCTCAGGCAGAGGAGGGATCGAAACAAAAGTAGCTCGACCCTGCAAAAGTTGGGTTCAGTTCTTTACTGAGATTACACCCAATGGGTGGAATTGAAAACATAAAACAACAACAAATTAATTCAGTACCTCAGGGCGAGGATTGGACAAGTTGTACGCCGGAGGACCATCAGAAGTCCTCAGGGAAGTCCCTGTTGCAAAAAATTTGCCAAGCCGAGCTGCAGCTTGGCCCTTATCAACACGCTCGGGGGCTTCACGCGTGTTGTCCCCCTCGGCGTAGTACTCATACGCCGGATGAGCCCGCTGCTTGAGGGGCTGGATCCAGCGCAGCACGAAGTTGGCTGCTACTCCTACGGCAGTCAATCCTCTATCCTTCAGCTTGGCTATGAAGCCCAGCAACTCCCGAACCTCGTCCATCTCGCTGTCTTTGGGAAGAGAAATCCAGGACTTTGAGGGGACAGGACGGGAATCAATTTCAGGAGAGATGGCAGGCGAGTGGTTTCCTATGTAAAACCACTCGGACTGCCACCCTTTGTTAGAAGTAGGAAAAGGGATGTCAAAGTACTCCTGGGTTGGACCCTCACGGAGCTGGAGCCCGGCGCCTCCGACTACTCGCGGGCACTCGGTCCCTGGATAAGGCTTCAGCAAGAAGAGGTGAAGAAAGAGATTGAAGTGAGGCTCTATCCCAAGATAGGCCTCACAAAGATTGATGAAGATAGCAATGTGAAGAATGGAGTTTAGGTTCAGTGCGCAGAGACTGATCCCATAGAAATGGAGTAGGCCGCGGAGAAAATGGTGCGCAGGAACACCAAATCCGCGCAGAAGAAAAGACTCAAACACCACCAAATCAGAGGAATTTGGGGTGGGGAAAGACTCACCAGAGGCTGCGCGCCACTCGGCGGTTTGCTGGTCTGGGAGGATGCCGTCGATGACGTGCTGCTCGAGGCGCCTGGTGGTGGTGGTGGAATCCCTCCACTCGGTGGCGCGGTCCACGGTGACATCGATGACGGTCTTGGCCCTGACTGACCGAGTCCTCCCTGGCGACTTCTCCTTCCGCTTCGGGGCCTCCTTCCTCTTCAGCGCCATGGCTGCGAGCAAGGACTAAGGATTGAAGATTTGAGGTTATGAAAGTGGATCTAGGGTTTGCGCTCGAGCGAGGAGAAGAACTTGGATGCTGAGAAGGCCAATGGCGAGGAAAGGAAGAAGGTTGTGGCGGGGATGGCTTATAATGGAATGAACCGTTCCTCCCGCGTGCGGCGCGATGCTTGTCTCGGGAACACAACCGACGCAGGCACGTCCCGTCGCTTTGAATTCAAAGATGCGGTATGGAGTCGCGATATCTCGCGATATTCTGGCTTCATGAAGCAACCGTTAGTTTCCCTAGGAAACAATGGGCTTAGCAAGATTAATGGGCCTAAATGGGCCAAAGTATGGCACGACCTTTCGGTTCTGTTAATTAATAAATATGTGGGTTCCTGAGCTAGTGTTCAGGGGCATAAACCACTCGGTCGTGAGGCTAAAATTAGTCGACGGCCAGGCTTATTTTTGCAATTAATATTGCAACCTTGCAATTGATTTTTACGTAAGGCATGCGATACTATCGCTAAATTGGCTCAGAAATCTGGGTCAAGTGCTGATAAGTTTAAATCTTGTGAGAAGGTGATTTACCATATGGTCAAGCTGGGTCGTGGGACACGACTCGGGAGTCACGCCGAGTTCAAAGAACCTGAGAACAAAATCCTTAAGAAGGGGAAATAAAAATGCCCTAAAAGGAGAAACTTATCCGAAATCCATGCCCAGAGGCATGGGGACTGAAAAATTCAGTCAGGATCCACGACTTTTAGAGTCTTGACACAATCGTGCCGAGTCGAATCAAGACTCGGGGGCTACACCCAATGGCTGCACCTGGAGGTGCACGCCATTGAGGGATTAAGTTCAAAGAGAGATTCACAATATTTTATTTTTTGACCCTCGACCAGAATATTCTATTCTGCTCAAGGCTCGGGGGCAACACCCAATGGGTGCACCAGGAGGTGCACACCATTGAAGATCAAGATTTTGACGGAGAAAAGTTGAAGACCCTTGGCCAATTTCATACTAAAATTGCCCAAGGCTCGGGGGCTAAGTGTATTCACTTCGCTGCCGCGTCGTGAAAAAGAGCACTTCTTCCCCTCACTATGGCTACAATTGAAGAATCGTTTTTAGGAACATTTGAGCATGCACTCGGATCTTCCTCGAAACCATTTGGATCTTCCTCAAAACCACTCGGATCTTCTTCGAAACCACTCGGATGAGGTCCTAGACAACTTGGGAGCATTCGGATCATGCAAAAAAAAGTCAGATCAATTACAGCCAACGATCGGCCAAGAAGTGCTCGGGGGCTACTGTGGGGGATATAGTACCCGGGTACCTCACGAGCAAGCCTGGCAGCCCACCAATAGGGGGCGGCCCGGCCCACCGTTCTGGACCTGATGACGTGCGAGACAAGTCGGCGCTCGTAGGAAGGATCTGGAAGGAGAAGTTCTAGTTAGAATAGGAGTTTTTGTAAAGAAGGAAAGGATCCTTAGAGATAGGATCGGCTACAAACCGACTTGTAACCCTGCCCCCCTGATATATAAGGCGGGCAGGGACCCCCTCCAAAGAACAACCACAACAACTCAACTCACATCGACATACAATCCACGCAATACAACATCCCAAGACAGGACGTAGGGTATTACGTCGAGTCGATGGCCCGAACCTGTCTAAACCCTTGTGTCTGTCCATCCTAACCATCTTGCTTCCGATCTTTGCGATCTTCCCTACATACAAATCACTTCCGTGGGCTACCCCGTGGAAGACTGCCGGAGATCATATCACCGACAAAAAGGCACTCTAACCTTAACCTAGACTCAAGCTTAGATACCAAGAACAGAGCTCGCTTCGACGGCTAGAACGGGAGAACCTCAGAACAGGGAGAGAGAGGGGGTTCTCTGGGCTCAGCACTACTGTTATGAGTACACCCGAACGTGGTGGACTACGAAGGTCAAACAGGGCTGTCACCACCTGCCGCCTACCACTGTAGTTCCGTGGGGTGCACCACACTTCCTAGTTAATCAACAAGCCAGACACCACGTCTGCACTCAACGATTAAGATTTCTCTTGAGGCCTGTCAAGAGAAATCCCCGTCTTCCCTAACGCGTCTTACGGCCCGGTCAAGGTGAGCAAACCCGCGAGATAAAATCCGGTAGAGCTAAACTAAACTCTACACTAAGACTAAAGGGGGATAAAACTTTACTCTAAAGAGAGCAAGATCTTTACTCTAAAAGAAGAGCAAGAAATAAATATAAAAGATAAACTTAAGCTCTGAAATAAGAAAGTAATTATTTTGATAAACTCTTCAAAGGAAGGAAAGGATACAAGAGCTTTACCAGAACTCCGAAGACTCCGAAGATCCGAGCTAAGCTTGACTCGACTCTACTCCCAACTCTAATCCTAATCTAAGAAATGAAAAGATACAAGATCTCCCTTCAAGTATAGACTTGAGAAGTGTGGTGTGTGTCTTGGATTGAAGAGAAGGTGGCCTTTTATAGCCTCCCAAGGTCGGCAGCCATCGTAACTGTCACGCCAACGACCTGCTTAACTTCCACGCGGAAGATGGTCGCGTGAGGAAGCAGCAGGGGTCTGGCCGGCCTGGTGTAGGCCGATTGGCCTACAGCTTGCTCCCCTGGCCACTGTTGATGGTCGTTTCGATACGATTTCACCACCAACATTCCGTCATATTTCAGGCTCATCCTGCTCACAACAAAGCAAAATTGATTATTTCTAATGAGTTCCACAAGTTCTGTATAATTTGTGAGTGCAGGAGCAATCAAGCAAAAGAGGATCCATTTTAGGCACAAGGCCAGGCCGGCCGGCCTAGCATAGGCCGACCGTCCCCCTTCTGTGGCTCCTTGCCACGTCTTTGATTCAGAAGATCACAAACACAACACCAATGCTCCTGAGATGTGCGATCAACGTCGGTTTGATCCAAGGACCCGAAAGGCCTAAGCTACACTTGCATGGATTGAAGGGCCCACCAACCTTGGATTCTCGGACAGCTTTATCCAAAGCAACCATTACCGACCTCAAGGATCAATCCAGAGCGTCCCTGAAGAAGGCGGTGCCACGGGGCAGCCAGGCCAGGCCGATCGGCCTGGCCTAGGCCGGCTGGCCTCCCCCTGAGGCCGCCATGTGGCCCCCTTTGCGTGACAGTTAAGCACAAGCTTAGCTTAAGCTTGACGCCGGCAACCGCCTATGAAGACTATAAAAGGGACACCCCTTCACCTTGAAGAGGACAACCATCCAAAGGAGAGAAGAGTAGTCTAGTGAGAAGTTCTCATCTTTAGAGTTAGATTAGGGAGAGAGTGGGTGAGTTGCTTGGGTGACAGCCAAGCTTTGTAGAGAGAGTCCGGGATTTCCTCTCGGTCTCATCTCAACATTTCCACCCCAGAGGAATATACTTCAGGAGTTATCTTCAGTAAGTCCTCGGTCCCTTGCCTTTAGTACCTCGCTAGTTTACGAATTACTTTTAGCAATCTATTTTATTTATATTTGATCTGCGGGTACCTGAGACTGCGCGAGTGACAGCGACACTTGTTTGGGGTTTCCTCTATAGCCCTTCACGTTGGGTGGAGGTTAGTGGCTGAAAGCTTAGGCATGGTGCCTGTGCTGGCTAGCCATCTCAGGTTGTGTTGCACCCCACGGAACTGTAGTGGTAGGCGGCAGGTGGTGGCCGTCCTGTCCGTCCTTTGTACTCCACCACGTTCGGGTGTACTCGTAAAAGTAGTGCTGAGCTCGGAAGAACCCCTATCTCAGCCCATTCTGAGTTCTTCCCGTTTTAGCCGTCGAAGCAGATCAGATTAGATATAGATAGTTTGTCTGGGGTAACGAGTAGCTAACTAAAGTCAAACTCTCTACCCGCTTACCTTGTGCTCCCTGGTGGGTCCGGTTAGAAAAGTTCTAGGCTAGTCGCATCTACCATTCCTTGGATTCGATATCCAGGTTCTTACTACCCTGGTGAAAGGCCACATCATACTCAGTGCGCTTGCGGATTTAGTTAGGCTAAGGAGTGCCAACAGCCACCGCCTTCGTCATGGACGCTCCTGATTGCTTCCTAAGGTCGGTAACGGATGCGTTCAGTTGAGGCTGTCCAAGAATCCGAGGTTGTGGGCCCTTCAATCCATGTTCATTCCACTCTAGGCCTTTCGGGTCCTTGTATCAAACCGACATTGATTGCACGTCACTTGATCATCTTGGATATTTAGCTTAGCTCGTGGATCAGTGGCATGGCCAGACTTGGCCAGGGGAGGCTGGTTGGCCTGGGCTAGGCCGGCAGGCCTGGCTCTGTGCCAGGTTTCGCCCCTGTTTCACTTGTTTCATCCTGCAATCACAACTCATCCAAAACTTGTGGAATTGGTCAATAAAAACACTTTTATGCATGGAACATGGTATAATCATCCTCATTTTACCGTAATGTTGATGGTCACTACTCAGTTATAATGGCCGTCAACACCGTCCCGCACCACGGTTTCCTCTACATGAACATGCCGGGCCCTCGAGGCATCATCAAGGTGCTGGGGGACCAAAACACGGCGCGCCTCATCGATATCGGGCGAGCCCCAGGGCAGCGAAGAGTCAACGAACGAGCACCAGGGGAAGAAGAAGATCCCACGGGACCAAGCTCAACCCGCTTTGACCCCGAGCGACGCTGGAAGGAGCCACCAGGATGTCCGGAGTGCACCATCCAGGTCGCGGCAGACCTCCCCGACGAACTGGAGACATCCATGGTCAAGCTCATCAGGGAGTACGAGAATGTGTTCGCATGGACACCAGCGGACCTCCAGGGCATCGATCGAGGCATCATCGAGCACCACCTTTGCATCGACTACAAGAAAAAGCCGTGGAAGTAGAAGGTACGGAAGATGTCCAGAGAGCGGAAGGAGGTTGCAAAGGCGGAAGTTCGAAAGCTGGTGGACGCCCGGGTGATTCGGGAGGTGCTTTACACCGAGTGGTTGGCCAATCCGGTGTTGGTGAAGAAGAGCAACAGAAAATGGCGCATGTGTGTCGACTTCACAGACCTCAACAAGGCGTGCCCTAAAGACGACCCCCCTATCGCGCATCTACCATATCATGGACTCCACTGCAGGCTGCGAACGCCTGTGCTTCCTCGACGCCTACTCCAGATACCACCAGGTGTGGATGGCTGTCGAAGATGAGATCCACACTAACTTCATCACTCCCTTTGAAACCTATTGCTATGTTCGCATGCCTTTCGGCCTCCGGAACACGGGCGCAACCTTTGCCAAGCTCATCTAGATCGTGTTCGAAGCTCAAGTCGTTCGCAACGTCGAGGCATACGTAGGCGACATAGTCGTCAAAAGCCGCAGGGAGCAAGACATCTACCCCGACCTTCTGGAGACCTTCGAGAACTTGCGACGAACCGGCATGCATCTCAACCCTGAGAAATGCAGCTTCAGCGTCCGCTCGGGAAAACTCCTCGGATACCTCGTGTCGCAGCGAGGGATCGAAGCTAACCCCGATAAGATCCGGGCGGTCCGGGAGATGGAGCCGCCGAAGACCCCGCGCGAAGCACAATGACTCACCGGCAGGCTGGCGGCGCTGAGCAGATTCATCGCTCGGTCCATGGAACGCAGCCTCCCTTTCTTCAAAGTGCTAAAGGGCTCCGATCCTTTCCGGTGGACCGAGGACCAGCAGAAGGCCTTCCGCGACCTCAAGAAGTATTTGGAGCACCCCGGGACCATAACCAGCCCCACGCTAGAAGCCTCGCTACTGCTATACATCGCCGCAGCAGACCGCGCTGTCAGTGCAGTACTCATCGAAGAACGCAAGGTCCAAGGGAACGAGTGTGACGATCTAGGTGTTTAGTTAACTTAATCACCTGCTTAACCACTTGTCTTAGGTTAATTAAGAGTACCTTGGCCCCACCTAGATTTTCACTTAAGAAAAGTTCACCCAAAACCCTTTTAATCTCGGTGAACTTTGGACCTTTGCTGGTTGGCATGACTTGATTTCAAAATTTCTTTTAAGAACTAAAAAATGTGCCAATATGAAAGTTGTTCATCTTTTCATAGGACACAACTTTGTCAATATGGCGCTGGAGAGTTTTTGAGTGCTTCAGCCCCAAAAACCCAGTCAAAGCCAGCCAAACTCAAAAGTTCACGGCCGGCTGACACAGAAGTTCACCAGTTCTTCTCCCCAGTTTTCCCTCGAATCCATACACTTTTTCATAGGTCAACCTTTGAAAAAGTTGTAGCTAGTAACCTGGGACACAACTTTGCTTTTTGGAGATTTTGAACTTCAGTTCAAAATTTCAGAGAAATTTAGGTTTGAATGGACTGCCCGGCATGTGTTCGACGAAATGCCGGCGCTCTCCGGCGCCGCGCGTTCTAGCGCCCAACCGCGCCGCCACACGGCAGCCGGTCTCTGACGCGGACGCCGAGGCCATGCCCGTGCCTTAATTGCGCTGCGCGCTGTCCCCCGCTGTCCGCCCGGCCAGCGCCGTCCTGTCCCCCCGCGCCGTTCCGACCGGACGCGACGGGCGTTCGGCTCGCGCCACGTGGCCGCCGTCGACCCGCTGGCGAGCCGCTGCGCCGCTGCCCCGACCAAGACCGGTGACAGGTCGCCGTGGACCCCAGCCGCTCGCCAACCCGCGTAGGAAACCCCCCGACCGGCAACCGACCCGCTCCGCCCGGCACCGCCCCGCCGCGACAGGCCGCCGACCGGCGTGCCCTGTCCGCCGTGGCTGCCCTGCAGCGCGCCGCCCGAACCTCCGCGTGGCCGCTCCGCTGCTCCGAGCCGCTGTCCAAGCCTCGCCCTCGACCGCCCATAAAAGCCCCCGCACCCCCGCACGCGAGACCCCCTCCGCCGCTCGCCATTGCCGCCGCCAGGCTGCCGCCGCCGCTCTCCGCCGTGCGTGCTACTCCGCTGCCATCCAACGCCACCAGTGCTCGCCCACGCCCTCGCTCCAGCTCCCCAGAGCCCCAGCTGCCCCTCTCCGCCACTGCCGTCGCCGGCATTGGGGAGACAGAGCCGCCGCCGCGCCGCTCCGCCGCCCGCCGCCGTCGCTCCACCTCCGGCCGAGCTCTCTGCACCGGATCCACTAGAGGTGAGGCGGTGAGCAACCCTGGCATGTTCTCGTTGAGCCCCGTGGCCCCACATCGCCGGGATCCGGCCAACCCGCCGTCGGCCAGGGCCCAGGGACCACATTGCACAGCCACAAAAGTTTCCAGGGGCCTTAGCGCAAGTTTCCAGGGGCTAATCTGTAAATAGATTGTTCAGATCTAGGATTCAAATCCTGAAATTTAAAAATCGGTTAAAAATCATAGAAAAATCAGAAAAATGCAAACCCAATTTTGTCGTACTCCTGGTGCTGTGCTCTACCTTTCCTTGAAAGCATGTATAGGTGTTTTCTGCGTAGATTTTAAGTTAAGTTCAAATCTGTTCAAACTTAAATTTGTGCACAGCTTGAAATCTATTGCCTTGTTTATGCTAATTTTTGGATATGATGTAGCCGGTGAAGTATCTAGGCTGCTGTAAAAGTTGGAACAAAGTTACACTACAGAATTTGAGTTATTAATTGTTTAGGCTGGCAGTGCACGTTTGGTTCAATATTTTTAATAATTAATCTGTGAAGTTTCTGAGGTCAATCTTTTTTCAGAAGCCTTGTGGTAACTTGATGCATGTCTGGTAAAAACCTGAGCTTAGTTTGAGCTGGCTAGCTTGCACTTTACTTCATACCAGTTTAAACCTTGTAAATTCAAACAGCAGGATCTTTTGATCTTTTGAAGCTATCCCTTGGCATGTGAGCTTGTTTAGGCTAGGATAGGCTCTGGTAAAATTCTGAGGACCTTTTGATGATAGTGTGATTTATTAGGATTTATTCTTGATGTTAGTGTGCTGTTCTTGTTTATTTTGTTGTGATAAATGTATACATGATCTTGGCCTAAATTTTGGTCAGTAAATCAAGCGAACCACAAAGAACATGCAGTAATTTTCTCACATTATAATCGTGAACCAAACTGCCAAAATAATTTATGAAAGTTTCATTGCTAAAAAGGGGGTTAAATAAGATTAATTCACTTCTTTAAATTGTTAGATAGACTAAAAAACATCACACACACACCCTTGCTGTTTTGTGGTGAAATCAAAAATTAAATAATATATGTGTACACAATCACCATCAAACCCCAAATACTTTATTCAGTAATTACAACCTTTGTTAAAGAAAGGGAAGATCAGACAAAATTGTCCAGGTGAATGTGTCACAAAATACACCTCGGGTTCATCTTTATGCAACTGTGATGACTCGACATAAGATCATGTTTTTATTTGCATATGCATTCGTGTAGAACCAGCCTTCGCTGACGGAGAAGGCCAAGATGAAGGCGAAGTGAACGCCGTCTGCTGCCGAGGACTCCCAAGCTAACACTGTGCCCGAAGGCAAGCCCCGGAGCATGACCCATGTTTTGAATACATGCAACTATGTTTGTTAAGTTTGCTTGTGCATTTACGTTTCAGGAGTTGAATTGAAACCCTAGTTGCATGATCCTAGGTACCTATGCTTTGCAATACTAATATGGTAGGTCGATAGCTGCCCCGCTATAAGGACCCGGTAAAAGTCGAGTGATTTCCTGTCACTCGCGAGATATAGGATTCAACTGCTTTACTTATGTTGGAATCATAAGGATGATGGATGGGGATTTTGGTCATGTTGATGCCCCGTCTGTTTATGAAAAGTTGCTAAGGTCGAAGAGTGACAGCGATGTTGGTTAAGTTTTTGAACGTACTAAGCACTTGTCGATTTTATGGGGTCGGTAAGTTTAGTACCTACATGACTTCAAGGTGCGGACTTTTCCTGCTCCTTCCGGGAACTTCTTCACCATGCCTCGAACATGTGGGTACGAGGGGCTTAAGTGTTGGTTCGGCCGGCCTTAGACCTCGTATGCCAGGGGGAGTTTGGTCCTGGACGCGACTGGGGGATTGATGGGAACTACATGGTAGCGCTAGCCTTTGGCTGAGTGCGATGATTCGAGTGTTTAGGTCCACCTTGCAAGGTTAAAATCGGTTCGAACTGTCTGTTTCTCGCAGCTAATGAGACTACTTGACCTCTTGCCGCACCGAGTAATGGAAGTGGAACATGATGGAAAGAAACTTGATGCTTGCTTAATTGCTTGCTCCACTTGCTTGGTTAGTACAGATTGCTTACCTAGAATGGTTAACTTTAACTAGAACTTGATGCTAAAATATTGAAAGTAAGGATCCACTCTTAGCCGCTCTTTGGCAAAACAAACCCACCAGCCAAAAGCCTTGCATGTCTAGAAGTTGGTGATGTAGCTGTCACCCGACGGTTAAGTCTTGCTTAGTATTAGTATACTCAGCCTTGCTTGTTGAATTGTTTTCAGGTAGTGTTCTTGAGGAGATGGTTGCGGGTCTTACCTGGCCAACCACCCTTCCTCCTGGCTGGACTATCATGTGGGACGAGGATGCTTCCGAGTGATGTCACGACGGCTTCACGTGACGTCACTCCATTCGAATAAATTAGTTTATTTTCCGCTGCTTTCAAAACTCTGAATAACTGTTACTTTATGCATTGAACTCGGTTTGTAATAAATTACCTCAAGTGGGACCTATTTAATACTTGTGGATTGTTGTAATCTCTGGGATCCACCTTCGAGTGGGTATTTGTATGACTTGTTTCGATCGAGGTAACTGTTCGTGGTTGCATCGGGCTCGGCCCGACAGACTGTCAGGTTGCTCCGATTTAATTGCGTGACGACCAATGGAAGGTTAGCGCACTTAAGCCGGATTAATTTGAGCGGTTCTGCCACAACGAGACTCAGGCCCCGGTGTACTACGTGTCGGAGGCCCTGAGCAGAGCAAGGAGCCGCTATACCGAGATCGAGAAAATGGCGTATGCAGTTGTCATGGCATCATAGAAGCTGAAACACTACTTCACCGGCCACCCAGCTCGGTCCCGACGTCACACCCCTTCGTGACATCTTCGAAAACCGGGAGGACATTGGAAGAATCGGCAAATGGGCCGCGGAGATCGCCCCTTACGCGCTCGTGTTCACCGCCCGAACCGCAATCAAGTGCCAAGCACTCGAGGATTTCGTCGCGGATTGGACGCAAACACCGGGTGTCGGCGTAACGGCAGCCCCAGAGCCCTCGTGGACAGCGCACGTCGACGGAGCCTGGGGAGCCTCCGGAGCCGACGCCACTGCGATCCAGACCACCCCGTCAGGGGAAACCATGAGCTACGCCTTAAGGCTGGAGTTCCTGTGCACCAGCAACATTGCAGTGTACGAGGGTCTGGTCCTTGCCGTACACAAGTCCGCGGCATCCAGGGCGCACCGCGTCATCAGCAAAAGCGACTCCCAGGAGGTCGCTGTGCAGGGGGAGAAGGAGTTCCATGCACGGGAGCCGGAGCTGACGCGCTACCTCGCGCTCGTCCGGTCCCTTGAGAAGAAGTTTTAGAGCTTCACAGTGCTGCACGTCCCCCGATCGGAGAACATAGCGGCTGATGCATTGGCGAAAGCATGAGTTGAACAGGCCCCCTGCCGCCAGAAGTTTTCTACATCGTTATCCATGAACCGTCGATGACACTGGGGACATAGCTGTCAAGTTGCGAGATCACGGCCATCACCAGTGAAGAATGGTGCTCGCCCATACTCGCATTCATCGGAGGACGATGTAGGCCCGATGGCTGGACGGAGACCAGCCGCATGACACAGCGCTACCAGGGGTACAAGATCATCGATTGCACCCTGTACAAAGAGGGGGTATGCGTGCCCCTATTGAAATGCGTCACCCGGAGTGAAGGACAGGAGGTCCTCCAAGAGACACACTGTGGCATATTCGGCGTGCACCCCTCCGGCAGGTCTCTTGTGGGAAAGGTCTTCCGACAAGGCTTCTACTAGCCCACCGCCCTCAGAGACGCCCAAGACTTGGTGCGGAGGTGCGAGGCATGCCAACACATGAGCAAAATGAGCCGCCTCCACGCCACTGCCTCCACGCCCAAGACTTGGTGCGGAGGTGTGGCCACTGGCTCGCTAGGGTATCGACATCGTCGGGCCGTTATCGACCGCCCCGGGAAGTTTTCGCTTCGCCGCCATCGCCATCGAGTACTTCTCCAAATGGGTGGAGGCCGAGCCGTTAACCCCCATCAGGGCGGCAGACCTCGTCAAGTTCCTCTTGAAAAACATCATCTGCCGCTTCGGCATCCCGCGGGAGATCACCGTGGACAACGGAAAGCAATTTGATTCGGAGCACTTCACCACCTACTGCGTAGAGATGGGCATCAAGGCATGTTTCGCTTCCGTGTACCACCCAGAGTCAAACGGGGCGTGCGAAAGGGCCACCGGGAGCATCTTCTCCGCTCTCAGCAAGCTCATCTTCGGCGAGCCAAAGGGAACCTGGACGGAAGAGCTCCCCAACATCATA
Source organism: Urochloa ruziziensis (assembly GCA_015476505.1). Classification (NCBI taxonomy): domain Eukaryota; kingdom Viridiplantae; phylum Streptophyta; class Magnoliopsida; order Poales; family Poaceae; genus Urochloa; species Urochloa ruziziensis. The sequence continues at coordinate 36,592,636 of CM027121.1, read as the reverse complement.
TGGGCTCATCGCACCACGGTGGCAAGGCCAACCAGTTTCACTCCCTTCCGGCTGTTGTTCGGAAAGGAGGCCATGACACCAGAAGAGGCCACGCACCTGTCCTTCCGAGCAACAAACCCGGCGGGACCCGAGGAGGAAAGCGTCGTGAAGGACACACTAGAGGAGACAAGGAGGATGCAAGCCGTGGCCAACCTGGAGTAGTACCAGAAGGAGACCAGAGCGTGGCAGGACAAATGAATCAAGCTCAGTTCCTTCCAAGCCGGAAACATGGTGCTGCACCGGCGTTGCAACACGGAAAGTCTGGGAAAGATCGAGAGCAAGTGGGAGGGCCCTTTCATCATCATCGGCAGTGTGGGGGATATAGTCCCCGGGTACCTCACGAGCAGGCCTGTCAGCCCTCCAATAGGGGGCGGCCCGGCCCACCGTTCTGGACCTGATGACGTGCGGGACAAGTCGGCGCATGTAGGAAGGACCCGGAAGGAGAAGTTCTAATTAGAATAGGAGTTTTTGTAAAGAAGGAAAGGATCCTTAGAGATAGGATCGGCTACAAACCGACTTGTAACCCTGCCCCCGATATATAAGGCGGGCAGGGACCCCTTCCAAAGAGATCAACACACAAACACGAAATCTCTCAAGAGAACAATCCACGCAATACAACACCCCAAAACAGGACGTAGGGTATTACGTCGAGTTGATGGCCCAAACCTGTCTAAATCCTTGTGTCTGTCCACCCTAACCATCTAGCTTCCGATCTTTGCGATCTTCTCTACATACAAATCACTTCCGTGGGCTACCCCGTGGAAGACTGCCAGAGATCATATCACCGACAGTGGCGCGCCAGGTAGGGGATATCGCCAAGATCAATTTGGTGAGCCCGATGGACCGCGTCAAGATCTTGGACAGCTGCAACCTCCCGAACGTCGACGGATTCGAGATCCAGTTCGGGAACATCACCGCCACTTTGGATACCCAAACGGCAGGAGCTACAACCACCACGGAGGCTTCCTCTTTGGCGCCGACTTCGGCCATCACGGCCCAATCCGGTCCGATCGCATCTGATCGTGCCGTTTCTGCCCCACTGAGTCCATCGCAAAATGCGAGACCCAACCAGTCGGGAGCAGATCAGCAACCGCTCGGTTCCGATCCGGCTCTTGAGAGTCGCGTCGCCGAGTCATCTCAGAGCGTAAACGCTCAGCAGACGCGCGTTCCGAGCCCTGAGGTCATCACCATCCAGTCTCCCGGCTTCCGCGCGCTTACCCAGCAGCAGAAGATGCAAGAGATCGTCCAGGCGGATGATTCCCCCTCTGAGAGTGACTCCTACGAGTCAAACCCACGGGGACCCTCAATCCTGGACGACCTGCAAGAGGGTTACACCGCATCCGACTCCTCTACGGAGCCGGAACTGTTAGGATCACCCGGAGGGGCAACTCCGAGCTGTTCGGAGCATGGTACGCCCACAACCAATATTTTCGAGTCCGAGGAAGATTACCTCACGCAAGGAGGAGCCGGGTCATACTGCTACATGGTGGCACCATCGACGCCACCTAACCCCGTGTCAGAGGATTGAACTCACCCCGGCCGACGAGACAACTGAAGCCTGGGATCAGCGCCGAGGACGCAACGCCAATCGGGCGACTCGCAGAGCCGCCCGACCACACGGGGCCAACGCATCAGGATCTGGCACCGCTCAGCCTCGAGAACCACTCTCGGAGGACCATCGTCGTCATCGGGATCGACGCGACATGAGAAGCAGTCGGAACCTGATGCGCGACGACATGTTCGAGTACAACAGATTCAACGTCTACGAGACGCCGGTCCAGAACCTCCGTCACCATTGACATGGAAATCAATCGGCTACCACCCAGTACTCCAAGCCTGGATATGGTAAGGGCTGTCGTGCAGGCCGCCTCCGTCCAGGTTCACCAGATGCAGAGCAGATCACATACGGCCGCTTCTGAACCCGGGCCGTCTCGACGCCGGACCAGCGGTGGATCGGACCGTGATGAAGATCTTCGTGACACGATCAACAGATACCGAGACGCGAGGAACGTCATCCGCAGCAGCGCTGAGGAACGTGACCGCGAAGAGATTTGACGTCGCGAAGAATACGATCGGGAGCATGGGAATCCCCGTCGTAACTCTAACCGGAACGGTTACTCGACGGATTCAGAGTATACTGATTACTCTGATCCCTCTGGTAGCCCAAGGCGCGGCAATGACGGCAGTCGTACTCCACCTCGACGACCTACTCCATCGCGAGGACGAGCGGCTCCCTCACGAAGGCGGCCGACCCCGCCAAGGGAGCAGACTCCACCACGCAGCAGAACCTACCGACGGGACCGATCTCCTCCCAGGACTCGGAACTATCGGAGGACCCGTTCCCCACCCAGGGATCGGGATTGCAGGAGGGAGCGCACTCCCCCAAGGATGACAGACGGCTCGGATCCGAGTGGTTCCCGCCCCAGAGGTCGGATCGGCGGATTCCAGTCGTTCACTGAGCGCTTGAGGAGCGTAACCTGGCCCAGGGGCTTCAAGCTATCAGACATCGACAAGTACGACGGGAAATCTGATCCATCCCAGTGGCTTCAGATCTACTACACCGCCGTACAAGCTGCTGGCGGCGACGAGGATGTGATGGCGAATTACCTCCCCATCATGCTAACCAAAGACTGTCGCAACTGGCTAGCAGGACTCCCACAGGACTCCATCGACAACTGGGATCAACTTACCGTACTCTTCATCGGTAACTACCTCGGAACTTGGGAGAGGCCTGGGAGCAAGCGGCTCCTCGGCCAAATACGACAGCGCAAGAACGAGTCCCTGCACGACTTCGTACGCAGGTTCTCGAAGAAGCGCAACTCCATCACGGATGTGACGGACCAGGAGGTGATGACCGCTTTCCAAAACGGCATGTCCGACGGAAGATTGATCCACAAGTGGACAAGAAAGCCGCCCGCGACTGTCAATGACATGTTCCGGGTCGCTAGCACATGGGCGGACGCAGAGATTGCGGAGAAAGAACAACTCAGCGAGCTCAAGAATCGTTGGGAGGAAGAGAACAAGACAACCCGCAAGCGCGACCGCCACGAGGACGAAGATCGACACGACGACCATCGTCGCAGCGACAGTCACCCCCGCAAGAAGAAGAGCGAGGGCGATATGGTGGCCACTCTGGACCGGCCCAGAGGCCAGGATAACTCCAGAAGATTTCCAGCGCATGCTCAATGAGCAATGTCCGTACCACAAGCACAAGCACTCGACACAAGAGTGCTACGGGTTGAAGCGAGCTTTCACTGGGGGCAACAGAGGCCCTCCCTACAAAAGGAGGAACGATAGTTCCCCGAGAGATGACAGGCGAAACGATGAGCCTGGCGACGAGTTTCAGGAGGCCGACCGAGTGGTCCGTATGATCTACGGCGGACCGGAAGGTTTTGAGACGAAGCGCCAGCAAAAGCTCACCCACCGCCAGGTCATAAATGATATTAGCATGATTATCACTATATGAGCATGAAATCCGGAGAAATGTTGGCGGTAAAAGTCATAGATATCGACCGCCAACACGCCCCCACACCTAGACTTTGCTCGTCCCGAGCAAAGGGTTGATTTAGATCCAGAGGATCAAGCAAAGCCTAGGGTCATGAAATCAAGAATATGCATAAGAATTATTTCAAAGCTTTCCCTCATACCTTGGATTCCAGGTGGCTAACACCTTCACTTTCACCTATTGAACCTCAAAATAAATCAATGGAGAGCCTGATTCCTCCTTCTCAGTACTTGGAGATTTTTTTTTCAAAAATATGGAGGCATACTCTCATTCTCTCAAGCCACTCAGTCGCTCAAAGTGTTTGATCCTCACTAAGGCTTTTCAAGTAGCCTCACCTACCTCTACAAGATTATATGTGGGGCTCAAGGTAGGGATCGATAGAAATGCTTATCTCTTCCATCTATGTTGCGAGATCAAATAACTTGTCTCCGAGAGATCATGTCAACCATGAACTTTGGTCAAGTGCAAGTGAATGTGGATGATGGATGATGAATGTCCTTGAGTGGTATTTGATTCTAGCTTCTTCCATCTTTCCCCTTCTTCTCTCTTTTTTTTTACTCGAGTAGGACCTCCCACTCATCTTTTTTTTCTTTTCTTTTTTTTCAGGGGATGAAGAGCTGCTTGAGAACCACTTTTGATGGACTTTTATTCTATGATGGACTTTATTTGATGAAACGTGTACGTGAATGACCAAAGTGCAAGGAAGAACATGCATGTCTCAGAAGGCACGATGTTTGATCAAGCTCAAAATGTAAAGATAGCTATGTGGAGTTTCAAAACTGTGTCATGCATGATATGGCTCTGGATGGGACTTGGCAAAGTTGAGCATGAATGAGAGTTGCCTCATTTTTTTTATTTTATTATTTTTTTTCAAAATGAAATTCTCCAAGACTTTAAATTAGAAAAGAACAAGCCTCTCATGTCATTATATCGTAAGAGTCAATAAGCGAAAGATCAAGTGATCCTATCGTAAAGTTCCAAAGGCACATAGGTACTTGCAAAGAAATAAGCTTATGCACCTTTGATAAATATGAAGGATTTTCATCTCTTTCTAGGTGTTTCATTCAAATTTTAATTGTCGTGAACTCATGCTCGCATTTGAATTAAAACCAAGAAGGGAAATGGAGAAAGGGTTTCAAACCTCCGTGCATAGTTGAATCTCAGCAGATAGCTGCCATGTGGTTATTTGGGCACGGGTGAAGACTGCTCGTCGATGTGTTGCTCGTCCTGTTTTCTGCGCACTTAGTGTAGAGTTAGAGCAGGGGTGTGGTTGGCACACAAGTGTGCACCAACCACCAAAAGCATGGCAGGAACAAAGCAACATTTTATTCAAAAGGGAAATATGGGGGTGCTGTTGGAAAATAAATATCGGGAAAACAAAATGAAAAGGGAAATTGCAGCACCCAAACCTATACTAAGATAATGGCACATTTTAGGTCCGGCCATGACCATGGACTATGGTTGTAACTCGGATACTCATAGTAGTCCATCACTTCGAGTTCCGGGATATCGGGCTCGAGGAATATTTTCAACTGAAAACATCCCTGTCATTGTCCTCGAGGAGAAGCATAAAGGAAAACCTTCCTTCTCCATCCTCCAATTCAGCTATTTGATTTCATCATTTGGACTCTCGCTGATTGGGGGTCTCTGTTTCACCTTTTTGTTCTCCTAATGGAAATGATGTTCTGTGTGCACAAAGTGTCTCGGGTGATTGCCCTTCCATCCCTTCTCCATGTCAGATTGTTCATGATATTCTGTTGATATTTCTAATTGACTATCTGAAGATGGTACGGATTTGCGACCTGGTGATTTACTTCCAACCCGCTATTGCACTTCTAAGGCTGGAGTGAGAGTCTCCATCTCCTTATCCACAACATGAAGTGCTTCAACTACTATGGACGTTTAGTCCATGGTCACCAAGATGCTCGTCAGTCCTTTGACTCAATGAGCATCGTGGGCACCACAAAGACTCTTAGCGTGTGTGTGCTTGGTTGGTCAGGTGATCAGTCTGTCGAACCTTAGCACGAGGTTTATACGGAAGGAAACAAAAACTTCTGTAGCTCATTCTCTGTGAGAAGTGGAACCGACACTTAAGAATCTTGCGGGTCTCACATATGGGTTGCAGCGGTGGAGTAAACCAGTATGATATGAATCCCAGTGGTTAAATCTGATAAGGGGAATGCATTCTTTCTCTCTAAGGGTGTTAATCCAAGTTTGTAAAGCTACCCTTGAGAGAGTATCATCTCATATGATTGAACTTGTATCCTTGGGAGATGATATGCCACGTATTTATTTGCTCTCTTCTTTTTTTTTGAGTCGTGAAGCAAATTTACGAAGGAGCAAGAATCCAACGGATGAGTTGTGGCTTGTCGTCCTTCTTGGTCAGGTGATATCTTGGTGTAGCATGGTCCGTGTGCTAACACTTTGACATCGACCAAGTAGGGTCTGAACTTGTCATGGGTGAATACCACTACAGACAGTTCCTTCTCCGTTGTTTGTCGAACTCTAGTCAATGCTTTTGATAATGATGATTTCTTGCATTGATCCAGCTCTGTCCCGATTGTATGGTTACTAGCGTTGCACATGATCTTGATAGGAAGAATCCAATCAGGAGGTTGTATGATGGGGGGACCTTCTCAGCTGACACTTCTCCCAATTTGGGACAAGGTGGAGCCTTTGGGAATTCTCACGAACTCTATCCATATCCGCGAGGCATAAACCAAAGGTTGTCCATGGACTGAGACATCATCAAGGAATTCCTCCATGATGTTCTCGACAAGGACAAAGGATGTCCTTGATAATGGGAGAGAAGGCTGATATCATACACCTCTGTTGGTGCATTGCATAGACCAAACAATAAAGACAGGTCGAGGTAGATGAAAATTGACTAGTGCCTCACCACTTAAAGTGGGTGCTTACATGGGGTAAATAATACCCACATGCAGGTGTGCCTACCTCCCTCATCGCATCATTCAGCCAAAAGGCTGTTTGTCCGGTTCAAGCGATACGATGGGTGTTGGGGTTGATCCCCGTCTAGTCTATAGAGAATACCTAAAAATGGACCGATACTTCTCTAAGACTGTTGCAGCCTGCCGAGCCTCATTCTCTGTCAGTTTATCACTGATGATGACTGGCGTGCTGCGATTGTCGTGAAGAGGTAAATATCTCTATTCCAAGTGGAAGAGAGACATGTCTTAATCCAAGTGGCAGCAATCAACAACTCTAGTGGAGGAGGCTGTGGTTCTCCACCATGTCGAGCTTGACTGCCCGGTTCTGCCCCTGGGATTGGGTGAGCATCTGAAAAATATGCTCATTGGTTCTTCACGGGGTCTGTCTAGCCCTTTGCGATAATGATCATGCAAGGCTGAACTTACTGATCATGCAAGGTTGATCAGGATGTTTTCTTTGTCAACTCTGAGCTATAGCTCGATCGTGATTAAGTTGACAAGATGCTCTATTGGCTGATCCAACAAGAAGATTTTGTCACCTTTGAGGATATCGAAGATGTGGAAATCTGGGATCACTCTGTTGCACCCCTCAGGCACAACTCGGATAATTTCTTTTGTTTTCCAACATCTGGCCGTTGATCCATTTCTGGTGCTTATGAAAAATCGTCGACAACTTCTTGTGTGTCCGTCCCCTCAATAGGTGGAGGGCATTAAAGCTAGGGTCGACTAGCTTCTGCTTCCTCCGTCATTCCTTGCTCGTAACCGCAGATAGACCCTTGGTCTGCAGTCGTGACTTTCGGAATGAATTACTCAGACCTTGAGCGTGCACACCTAACGTGGCAGATCCTTAAGGGAATTCTCTTGGTCTGGGGGTTTTTGTTCACTCACGTCGTGTGGTCGGAGGCGGTGGATCTAATGAAAGAGTGAGGATTTGCTGTTTGGTTCATGGGAAAGTCGGTGAGAGGGTCAGAAAACTGATCCTAAGGATGAGCACTATGTCTCAATCTACCAACGTTCGTTGTATGAGCACCATACCAAACTTCTCCCAGGTTGCTCCAAGTAGCTCATCTCTGAGCTTTGGGGATGGGATAGACAAACAGACAAACTTCAACGTTCACTTTGATCCAATCTCCTCCAACTCCTCTTGCACTCCGATTGTACCAAAACTTTGCTTCCCCCGTCAGAGAAAAACAGGAAGAGTTCCGTCTTGGTTCATCCCGGGAATGTTAGGAGAGAACTTCTCCTCAGCTATTGCAAGGAGTGTGAACAAACGATGGCAACGAGATTGGGGCGGATCTCAAAGCCATCAGATAACGGGGTGGAAGGATGGTGGCAATTCCAAACACTCGTGAAATGGAACCGCCTGATAACTAGGAGAAAACTCCATGTGGTAGATGGTTATGGGGATAAAGTGTACGGCTAAAAAAAATCCTACACTAGTGTTGCTACCGTTCCCCGGCAACGGCGCCAGAAAAGCTTGTTGGCACTCCTTAGCCTAACTAAATCCGCAAGCGCACGGAGTCCAATGTAGCCTTTCACCAGGGGAGTAAAAACCTGGATGTCAAATCCAAGGAACGGTAGACGCGACTAGTCTAGAACTTTCCTAACCGGACCCACCAGGGGAGAAATGGGTAAAGGGTGTAGAGAGCTTAACCTTAGTTAGCCACTCGTTACCCCAGACAACCTATCTTAATCTAACATGATCTGCTTCGACGGCTAGAACGGGAAGAACTCAGAACGGGATGAGAGAGGGGTTCTTCCGGGCTCAGCACTACTGTTATGAGTACACCCGAACGTGGTGGAGTACAAAGGACGGACAGGGCTGTCACCACCTGCCACCTACCACTGCAGTTCCGTGGGGTGCAACACAACCTGAGGTTACTAGCCAGCACAGGCACCATGCCTAAGCTTTCAGCCACTGACCTCCACCCAACGCGAAGGGCTATAGAGGAAATCCCAAACAAGAGTCACTGTCACTCGCGCAGACTCAGGTACCCGCAGATCACAGATAGCCAAGATAAATTGCTGAAAGTAAAGAGTAAACTAGCGAGGTACTAAGGCAAGAGACCGAGGAACTTACTGAAGATATCTCTGAAGCTTTATTCCTCGGGGGCGGAACAATGTTGAGGGAAGGCCGAGATGACTCCCGAACTCCCTCTACACGCTTGGCTGTCACCCAAGCACTCACCCACTACTCTCTCTACTCTACTCTAAGATAATAGTGGACTACATCTTGAGCCTTCTCTTCTCTCCAATGGATGGTGTCTTGTGTGGAGGTGAAGGGCGCCTTTTATAGCCCTCCAGGGGTGAAATCCTGCTTAGGGGTGACGCCAACAACTTGCTTAGCTTCCACGCGAAAGAGGAAGCGTAGAGGCCATGGTGGGAGGCCGGCCTGGTGTAGGCCGGCCGGCCTGGCCCTGGTGCCAAGTGGCACCGACTTTTGCAGGGACGGCCTGGATGATGTCCTAAAGTCGGTAGTTGTTGCGTTCGGTTGAAGCTGTCCAAGAATCCTAGGTTGTGGGCCCTTGAATCCTTGTTTATCCCACCCTAGGCCTTCCGGGTCCATTGATCAAACTGACATCAATTGCACGGCTCATGATCATCCTTGATACATTAGTAAACTTGTGGATCAACGCCGTGGCCAAAAGAGGAAAAAGTGGGCCGGTCGGCCTAGGCTAGGCCGGCCGGCCTGGCCCTGAGCCCAAATGGCCTCCCATTTTTCCAGTTTGCTCCTTCACTCACAAATTGTACAAAACTTGTGGAACTCATTAGTATAAATGATATTAGCATGATTATCACTATATGAGCATGAAATCCGGAGAAATGTTAGCGGTAAAAGTCGTAGATATCGACCGCCAACACGGCCCGGATTGCCAAATTTTTTGCGCCAGGGACTTCCCTGAAGACTTCTGATGGCCCTCCGGCATACAACTTGTCAAATCCTCGCCCTGAGGTAATGAATCGATCTATTGCTGTTTATGTTTTCAACTCCACCCATTGGGTGTAATCTCGATGAAGATCTGAACCCAACTTTGAAATGCAGGGTCGAGCTGCTTTTGTTTCAATCCCCCTTCTGCCTGAGATGCCAAAGGGAGTGGACCAGCCGGTGTCGCGCAGAGCCGGTACTGCTGAAGAAGCACTCGGAGGGGCCGTGGATGACTTGAATGACTCGGATATCAGTCTGTCATCCTCACCTTCTCCGGATGTGTTGTCGCCGAGTGGTGGCAAAGCTGCCGTCGTCCCGAAGAAGCGGAAGAGCTCTACTTCAACGGGGGTCGTGATTGGGGATGCGCCGAGCCGTCGCCAACTCATCATCACCGAGTCATCGGACTCGGATGATGATGAAGGTGGTGATGCCGGGTCATCAATCCCGCCCTCACTTATTAGCTCGGAGCATTCTCCCCTTGCTATCGTACCTTTGCGTACTGCAAGTCCAAGGGACCTTCCTTCCCCCACCCGGAAAGGAAAGCGCCTAAGAGTGCGCGTATCTACTCGGTAAGAGATATTGTCAACATTTTATTGACTTTTATGTTTTCCTGTGATTGCTCCTTATTTGCTTTGTCCTGTAGCACGCCGTCTGAGATCCCCTTTGCGGGCTCTGCGCCGCGACCAGTCGGCGAGACAGAGATCCCAGCGATCCAAGTGCCAGAAGTAACTTCCCACTTGGCTGATCCTCCTAGCGATCAGGCTGTGGAGCTGCCACAAGAATCACCGCGCGCACCAACCCCGGCGCCGCCGAGTCCTGCACAGGCGTCGCCGACCGTACTGCATACTCTTCCCCTGAGCAGCCCCCAGCCTGCTCCTGTGATTGAGCAGACTGCGATGATGGAAGGGCCCCAGATTGCAGAGGTCGAAGTCACTCCTACGGCGGACGTGACTCCGGGTGATGGTGCCGCTCTGACACCTTTGGCGGAGCTCAAGGTGCTCCTTCGTCGCCTGGGACTGATGGCTGAGGTATTCCTGAGCCACCTTTCCTGTTTAAGTAGAGTACCGAGTGGTACAGTTGCTTGCTATGTCATCTGACAATCGTTTGCAGGAAATAACTGCCAATGCCGAGGCCAAAACCTCGGAGATTCAAAGGCTTGTTCCTGCAGCAGCTAAGGTCGACTCCCTGGTGACCCGAGTGGCTGAGCTTGAAGCCGAGCTGGTTCAGGCGATGCAGGGTATGAATCAGTGTTACCGTTTATTTTGCAATATTGTTTCACTGACCATACCTAATATAAGTATGTTATGTCAGCTAGTGAAGCCGCTGTGTCCCAAGACCAGGCCGATTTGGAGGAAGCCCAACGCACCGTCCGCGATCTTCGCGGAGAGGTGGAACAGGCTAAGCTCAACGAAGCCCGAGCCGCACAGGAGCTTGGAGGTATATTATTCTTTTTATGTCAGATGTGAACATCCTGTCCAGATCTGACTTTCTGTAGATTACCGGGTCCGAATTTTTGGCCCAATGTGCAGAACTCACTACTAAGGTGACTCGTCTGGAAGGCGAGGCGGATGCGCTGCGCACCAAGAAGTGCATGCTGGAAGATGTTGTTCGAGTTGTGGCGGAGGAGATCGAGCCAGAGGCAGCATCACCTTCAGTTTCTATCCTCGACCGCACTCGGGCGCTTCCACGTCTCGTTTGGCGCCAGCTTCGCTCCATCAGCCAAGCCAGCTGCGGTCATGTCTTGGCAATCCTAAAGTCGCTGTTCCCATCGTCAGATCTGGAACCACTCAGCAGCGGGTATGCTGCTGGCACCTCTGAAGATGATGTGAGCAGGCTGCTGCTAGAAGTGGAGCCGATCGCCAATGTTCTGTCTAAGGACGTTGTCGATGAAACTGATGATGCGGGCCCTTCTGGTGGTGGTGACCCTGCAAGTTGAATATGGTAGAAAATCTGTAGTATGTGACAATAGCAGTACTTTTGAACAATGTTTAATCCTTTGTTTGTATATAAGTTTTTATGGAAGTGCTACTCCCTTTCTTTCTGCGCTGGCCTTAATTTCTGAGTGGTTGACCTGTTACGGAGTAGATTAGCCTCGTTGGTCTTAGTCTCATGCCGCCGAGCTTTGTCGTGCTGTGTAGAGCTTTGACTTGGCGAGTACTTTCCCCCATGATTTAAAGTTTGTTCCACTCATACTTTATGTGCGTGACGCCAAAGAGGAAATTTGAGTAGTAGATATAATGTAGATAGAAGATGAAATCAACTTTATTGATAACTCATATGACATTTATAATTCTGCCGAGTCGAAACTGGGGATGATTATCCACAAAAAACCACTCGGGGAAAATATCTTAAAGAAATAAAAGATGAATACATAACTGAATCAAGCGTAGAAACGCTGTAGGTGCACGATATTCCACGGATTTGGGATGTCTACTCCGTCTTCCGTCATGAGGCGATATGAGCCTGGGCGACTCACTGTCTTCACGATGTATGGTCCCTCCCAGGGGGACGCAAGCTTGTGCGCGCCCTTGGTGTCTTGCTTCCTTCTCAGAACCAAGTCGCCTGCTTCAAAGGACCTCTGCTTGACGGTTCGATCATGATACCGTCGAAGGACCTGAGCGTAACGCGCAGCTTGGATCTGGGCGGCCAATCTCTTCTCCTCGATACTATCGAGGTCTTCAATGCGCGCCACTTGCGCGTCCTATTCATCATAGAATTCCACTCGGGGCGAGCCGTATGAGATGTCCGTTGGTAGGATAGCCTCCGAGCCGTAAACCAGAAAGAACGGGGTTTGCTTCGTGGCACGACTCGGCTCGGTCCGCAGCCCCCAGACTACAGCGGGCAACTCCTTGATCCATCATCCATCGTATCGCTTCAGCTTCTTGAATATACGGGCCCTGAGTGCTTTGATTATTTCGCCATTGGCTCTTTCAACCTGGCCACTGGCCCTTGGGTACGCCACGGATACAGGGCATAACTTGATGTTCCTCTCGCTGCACCAATCTTTGAACTCCTGTGCAACGAAGTTCGTACCATTATCTGTAATGATACGATTTGGGACTCCGAAGCGATGAGTGATGTCGGTGAAGAATTCGATGGTCTTGGCTGCCGTGTGCTTTTTGACTGGTTTCACCTCGATCCACTTGGTGAACTTGTCAATAGCCACTAAGACATGATCAAAACCACCCGTCGCCTTCTTGAACGGACCAATCATGTCCAAGCACCAACAAGCGAAGGGCCAGGACATTGGTATAGTCTGCAGCTGTTGTGCTGGTGCGTGTATTTGCCTTGCAAAGTACTGACACCCTTGGCAGTGCCGCACAATATTTTCTGCGTCTGCTACAGCAGTCGGCCAGTAGAAACCAGACCGGAAGGCTTTACCAACAATGGTTCTAGCCCCAGCGTGATTACCACAGATGCCTTTGTGTATATCTGTCAAGAGCTCAATACCCTCCGCGCGACTCACGCATTTTTGGAGGATTTGAGAGGCTCCAGATCGACGATACAACTTTTCTCCAATGATAACGTAGCTTTTACTGCGCCGCACGATTTGTTCGTGGAGCGATTTCAGATCCTTTCCATCGTCTGCGACCTCTGAGGTCAATATGCCGCTGTCAAGATAGTCGATGATGTGGCTCCTCCAGTCCAATGCTTCGTCTACCACTAATGTGGCTGACTCCAGAGATTCTCCGACTTGTTGTTCCGCGGCAGTGCCATCCGGGTTTATCTTAATAGATGGTTTAATAAGATCTTGGATGAAAACTCCGGGTGGGACGCCTTCACGGGTGGACCCCATCTTGGCAAGTTCATCAGCTGCCTTGTTATAGTCACGCACCACGTGATGGAACTCTAAGCCATAGAATTTCCCTTCCAATTTTCGTATTTCCTCGCAGTACGCATCCATCTTCTCATTGGACCTGGACCAATCCTTATTTACCTGGTTTATGACCAGGGCAGAGTCCCCACGGACCATCAGGCGTTTGATGCCCAATGATACGGCGATGCGGAGACCGTGCAAGGCTGCTTCATACTCGGCTGCATTGTTGGATACTGGGAACATGATTTGAAGAACGTATTTTAGTTCCTGTCCACTGGGGGAAATGAGGAGTACGCCTGCGCCGCCTCCTTTGATCTGGAGGGAGCCATCAAAATACATCTCCCAGTACTCAACTATCTCGTTGTCAGCCGGAGCTTGGTTCTCTGTCCAGTCTGCTTCGAAGTCGGCCAGAACCTGAGACTTGATAGCAGTACGTGGAACAAAGTTTATTTGGTGAGCGGCCAATTCTATTGACCACTTGACGATTCGGCCGCTGGCGTCTCGGTTATGGAGTATTTCCCCTAGAGGACTTTCGCTTACGACCGAGATTGGATGGGCCTCAAAGTAATTTTTCAGCTTTCTTGCTGAGATGAGAACTCCATAGAGTAACTTCTGCACATGGGATAGCGGATCTTGGACACTGTTGGTATTTCTTATGACCTACAGATAAATCCGCAAGCGTACGGATACCGATGTAGCTTTCACCCGAGAGTATTCCAGGGATCGATTTCCACGGGGAACGAGAAGTGTACTAATCCTTTAATTAATTCGTCTGAAAGGGTAATATGGGGGATATGGATGACAACAAAAAAAGAAAAGAAGAGATAAAAAGGCTGAGGGTAGAGAGGGTACTTGTGTAGCAATACTGGATATTTCGATAAATCAAGCAAGTCAGACTTGTTCAAGAGAGTTCACTTCGGGCGCCTGAGACACCACCACTCACAGAAAGGGATGAGAAGGGGAGTGGTACCGCCTACCCCTAAGTCCTACAGACCAGAACTAACGTGGTGGATTACGTCGGCCGGACAGGGCTGTCACCACCTGCCGGCTACCACAACTATTCCGTTGAACTGGGTGCAAACCAAGGTAACGACTAGTCTAGGCACCACGCCTATACTAATAATTACTACTTCACTTCAATTCAGAGCAAAGCACCCACTACTAAGTAGTGAACGAGGAACCAGAGAACAAGCTAGCAAGACTGAATGCTTAATAAATTAGAAGGAAGCCAGAGTTACCAGACAAGACCCGGATGTTACTCGAAGTTGAGCCGCATCCGCCGAGGTACAAAGTGGAAGAGAAGCCGATAGCTCCGGCTTCTCTCCCGGACTCTCACCTCACCTCTCTCCCTATTTTCTAAGTATGGAAGTGGTAGCACTTCTCCTCTATTTTGTTGTGTCTTGAGTGGGGGTGAAGGGCGCCTTTTATAGCCTCCCAAGCATGGAAGCCAGCGTAGATGTTAAGCCACATGCTTGCTTAGCTTCCACGCGAAAGGGGAGGCGTAACGGCCACAAAAGTAGGCCGGCCGGCCTGATCTAGGCCGTTCGGCCTGGGTCTGTCGCCATCTGGCACCGTCTTTCTAGTGGACGCTCCTGATGATGTCCTGATGACGGTTGTGGTGGCGTTCACCTCAAGCTTGACAGCTGGGGGCCGGCCGGCCTAGGGGAGGCCGTTCGGCCTGGCACTGGCCCCTCTCGGCCCTCCGTTGCACCGACTCGCTCACCAACAGTTGCATGTTGTCCTTTGAGGCGGTTTTGGTTGTGTTGAGTTGAAGTTGTCCGAGAATCCTAGGTAGGTGGACCTTCCAATCCATGGCCTAGGCCTTTCGGTCTTAACTTCATTTATTCTTGTCAATTCTTGCTTGGGGGTCCATTGGTGACTCCCTAGGGTCCTTGTGCAAAGTTTGGAGCATTTTGGGGACCATTGTAGGCCGGCCGGCCTTGTCCAGGCCGATTGGCCTAAGTCAGGCCGACCGGCCTGGCAGGTTTCACCGGCGATTTTCCCAAAGGCGTAACTTTCTCGTCCGGACTCCGAATTGGGTCATCCAAATATCCATTTCGATCGTCTCGACGAGGCCTTCGCAATGGTGCATTCCAATGGGGCCACTTTTATATGTGTTTTGCATGTTTTTATCATTGTATCCAGATGTGGCCTCCTGAAATCAACAATTCACCAAAGCTAGTGGAAATAGTTAGAATTTAACCCCTATGTCTAGTTTGGTGTTTGTTTCATGCCAGGGTTGACGGCCAATAATGGCATATAACGGCCGTCAACACACCCCCACACTTAGACCGTTGCTCGTCCTCGAGCGAGGAGTAGGGACTAAGACGAGACATGATATCCAAGGAAATGGAACAAGCATACGAAATATTCCAAGCCATACCTTGTACTTGTGAATTTTGTAGTGTCTATCATGCCATCTTGAGTAGTTGAGGAATGGAACGGTCATGAATCAAATCACTTTAACTCCATGTGTCAAGTAGCTTGGGATTTTTCAATAAGTTTTCAAAAACAAACCTTTGCATTGCTCCTCATTTGATTCTCTCGGATCTCTCAATGTGTATATATCCTCACCAAGGCATTAACTTGCCTTTCTTCATCCTACTTCTAAAGATGGCTATATGTGGAGCTCAAGGTAGGGTATGAAGATGAGGCATACTTGCATCACATGTATTGCAAAGTCAAAGAGTGGATCCAAGAAGAAATCAAATCATACAATCAGATCAAGATGTGCACGTGTATGGGTATGATGGGTGGTGGATGGAATAAACAACTCCTTTGTGTGTGGTCTCTCTCCTTTAAATAAAATCTTTTGAGAACATGGCTATTAGAATTTTTTTTTCTTTCTTGGACCTTCATGTGTCCAACTTTTTTTTCTTTTTTTTCCTTTATTTTCTTTTTTTTCTTTTTTGCGTGGACCTTCATGTGTCCATATATATATATATTTTCTTTGATAGCCATGTCTCTTTTGTAACAATACTGAGGAGTGAGATTTGCACATACATGATGGAGCATTTATTTTGTGGAATGGATGGATGAATGATACAATGCTAACTTCTAGTGTAGAAGTATAGCAAGGGGGATAAACGTGTACGTGATCTTGATCATGAAAGCATGAAAAGAATTCTCATAAGGGTCGCAACAATTTGACAAAGCTCAATGCAATGACAAGTAACATATGTGTACATGGTTTTCAACATAACTCAACATATGTCTTTGGTAGGACTTTGGCATATCAAAGAGGGGCTTTGCAAAGGGTTTTCAAATTTTCAAATAAATTTCCCAAGCACTTAAACATGAGAGTGAAGATCATATCATCAAACCATATCTCAAACGTCAACTACTTAGATGAACATGGTTCCCTAAAAAAATATTTATTCACAAGTGACAAGATGAAGCGAGGAATAAAACATATGTAAGCCAATCATTGGGAATATGTAGAGCAGGCTTAATCACATTGGTTCATTGAGCTTGATTTTGAAGATAAGGATTGAAACTCATTCAAACTCACGAATCAGGGAGTTGAGAGGTAAAGTGCACATACCATCGCTCTTTGAAGAAGGTAGGGATCAAGACAACCCGGTAGTGTGTTGTGCACCCATGGAGGTGACCAACCCGTAACAGCGCTCTCACCTTTGTCTTGTCATGTTGGCGTAGGCGATGTATGTGACACATTTGTGGGAGGTCTCAAGTATGTATGACGATGATGAGCTTGAGAGACCTCCCCTACACTTGTACTTGTGCTGGTATTGTTATTCAAAACCAAAAGGTGGAAACAAAAAGAGGGGCTCTTCTGGTTCAAGAACCAGGGAGCCTTTATTCGAATTCAAAAATATGATTCTCTTTTTCTTTATTTTATTTTATTTTATAGAGCAAGATGCAGGAACTAGCACCAATTTCAAACCAAGATAAGTTTGGTATAAGAGAAACTTACTTGGGATACTCACATGCCTCCCCCACACTTGGAATTTGCATTGTTGTGCAACACAACCTATGTGTGTGGAGTTCAAGTTTCCTTTCGTAATCATTCTCTCAATAAAACTTACAACGGTATTGTAGTTGATGTAGCTCTCATGTACTAAGGTGTTCATCATTCTTCTTGATCTTCGCCTGAAATGGTTAGAGAGCAAAAATACCCGAAGGACAACTTTATCATAGAGACATGATCTTGCTTTTTATTCGAAAGGAAATAAATGCTAATCATCCGGGCTATCTCCCGGCAGTGCTTTGTTTATGGTCATAAGCTTGACCTTGGGAACATTCTCTTGCGACTACCATTGGCGATGTCATTCCCGTCTCATCACCCATTGTTGATGTGTCATGAAACTTTTGGCTGCAAGGTTAGTGCAATAGAGCAACCACGAGATTTGCAATGCTTATGGTAAACATATGCATCTACAACCAACCATCTAAACATTTTGTAGAAGAGGACCTTGAGGTGGTTGTAGTCCTCGTGTGTGCTCTGGGCACCAGACGTGGTTAACTTTGGAGAGGCAGTGAACGAGCATGGTCTATGTATGACTTCAAGAATGAAACTTCCATGCTCATCCAAGAGATTATTTTCTTGGGACTCCAAAGTTAATGTTTTACAATCTTCCATGGCCCATGGGTTCTCTATCTCAAGAGATTCATTGTGGAAGCTTAATGTTGCTTTTCGATCATGGTCGGAAACAACATAGTAAGGGCCAGTGGGAAGAGGCTCAAACTCGTTCGAGGGTGATGATGATCGTTCATCTTCACAAAGGTGAAGGGTCTCTTCCGACTCGTAATCTTTGAGAGCGGAGACCGCAACCTCAAAGAGAACAGGCTTGGATGATGTGAACGGAGATACATACATCACACTCTCAAATGAGGTTGGCTTGGGAAGAGGCCTTGCCAAAGGATTTTTCAGCCAAGAGGTAGCGGTGTTGAATGCGACTTCCCTAAGCCTTCCATCTAGGCTCCCATGAGATTTTTCAAGTAGATCATTTAGCGGGCAGCCTAGGAGTAGATCAAGATCGAGTATATCAAAGATGTGAAAGTCTAAGCTTACCTCGATCTTGTCTATCATGAGTGGCATGGCATATGCAACCCCTCGACATTCAAGAATATGTCCGAAGGGACAACTCTCAAGGAGCTTGTCAGATGGTCTTAGCGAGATACTGCCCAATAGAGCATACGCTAGGTGCCATGGCATCACATTAACCTCCATGATGGGATTAAATTGGGCTTCTACAGTTATTCCTCTCACGGAACATGGAAGGATCGTAGAGGGATAACTAATCCAAATTTCTTCGGAGTAGCATCTTGCTCTATGCAACCATTCCTCCTTCATAGCCTCCATGAGATATGATTCGTTACGAGGATCGGGAGGTAGAGGAGGCACTGTAGGCCTAATGGAAGGTTCTATCAAAGAATTTTTAGAGTGATGAATTTGGACAAAAAAGGGTGTTGGTGTGAATTCTTGTGATGCTTTCACATCTTCCGACACGGATGTCTCTTCTATGGCCTCCTCAGGAATTTCTTCCGGGAATTCATCATAGATCCCAGTGTAAGGGGTGTTCTCTAGAATTTTGTCTAGAATGGCCCTCCCCTCACTGGGTGTCAAATGAGTGAAGGATCCTCGTGAGGACGAATCTAGGAATTTGGCTGATTCAATTTCGAGACCTCTTCTAAAATGTATTAGAAGGATGGGTTCAGGGATCCCTAGATCAGGTCCCGTGGACACAAGATGGGTAAATCGAGCCCAAGCGGCCCCTAGTGATTCTCCTTCCCTTTGTTTGAAAGTGAGGGCCTCGATTCGAAGGTCAGCGACCTGAGATTCAGGGAAGAAGGTTAAGCAAAATTTATCTCGTAGTGTCTCCCAACTTCCCTTCACTCTCCCACGATAGCGATCACACCATATCTTCGCTCGACCCGTCAAAGAGAAGGGAAACACCTTCCATTTCAGAGTTTGCTGGGCCATCCCCGTAATCACGAGACATGAGCAAATTTGCTCAAATTCCCGTATGTGAACATAAGGATTCTCCCCTTCAGCTCCAGAAAATGGGTTCTCTCTGATCTTGGCTATGAATTTTGTGTGTATTCCGTAGCCAGAGCTTTTTATGGGGTGAGACGATGGTGGTGGCTCCAGATCTTCAGCTTTTGGAGCTGAGAATTGATATAAGGTAGGAGTGGAATTCATGATGGTAGGTGGATGGTATGTGGACGAACTAGGTTCGGGATAAGAACAGCTACCGTTCCCCGGCAACGGCGCCAGAAAGCTTGTTGGTATTTCTTATGACCTACAGATAAATCCGCAAGCGTACGGATACCGATGTAGCCTTCACCCGGGAGTATTCCAGGGATCGATTTCCACGGGGAACGAGAAGTGTACTAATCCTTTAATTAATTCGTCTGAAAGGGTAATATGGGGGATATGGATGACAACAAAAAAAGAAAAGAAGAGATAAAAAGGCTGAGGGTAGAGAGGGTACTTGTGTAGCAATACTGGATATTTCGATAAATCAAGCAAGTCAGACTTGTTCAAGAGAGTTCACTTCGGGCGCCTGAGACACCACCACTGATGAGGACATCACCGGTACATCTACACTAGCAGCACCTTCATCCCAAGCACCACCTTCAGGGCCGATCACTCGGGCTCGTGCAAGAGAGTTGAACTACGTCATGGTGCTAAAGAATGAAGGATATGTGGCTGGATTCGGACTGCGCACGAACGTCAACTTGTGACGGCCACCACGACTTCATCCGGACTCCGTTTTGGGCGATCAAGTACTTGATGGAAAGCTTATCAAGTCTACTTTCAGATGGATCCGGACTCACCTTCAAATCTTCACCGAGGCGGCCGCAATCATCATTTTGATTCGGACTGTTTTGTGTCCAAGGTGCTGCGCCACCTTATTTTGGCCCAATGGGCCGTGTATCGAGTTGGGTCCATTAGGGACGCGTCCTAGGGTTGTAGCACGACCCCAACTCCCTTGTGGCCGTGCTATTAAACCCTATAGCCGTCATTAGCATCCTCGAGTTTTGTTTTACATCTAGCTTTAGCTACACCGAACACGCACAAATACGTGCTGTCCTTGTGTGATTCAGAACTCCACCTTCAAGTGGTATTAAGATTGCTCGCCTTCTTTTTCTTGTTCGTTCTTTGATTGCGTACAGGAAGTTCTGATCTTGATTGCAACAGGGTCGATAACCACAGGGAGTTGGTTCAGCGATTGCATTGGCGCTTCGGGTTCGCTCGTCGTAGTCGGATCGTGAGGGTCGACTTCCACCAAATCAAAATTATCCTCCACTCACCGAACGTTCGGGCACTTCAGCTCTATCAAGTGGTATCAGCTTTCCAGGTTGATCGGTGAGTTTTTATCGAGTGTTGTTCCATTACCTACAGTCCACAAAACCCAAAAAAAAATTCAGGTTAGACCATTGTCCCAAAACCTTTCTTCCCCTTGCACTTTCTTTCAATAATTTGCGTTGTTGAATTTGTGTGCTTCGCGTTAATTTGTTGCTGGTCACTTTGTGCTTCCGCCGCTTCCCATCTCCACCACAGCCGCCGCCGCCGCTGTCCTACCTCGCCACCAGCACCACCGCCGCCGCAATCATCATCACCACCAGCGCCGTTACCCCCTCCAACCGAACCCTACTCGATTTCGTTTTCTTTTCCCAAGCCGCACTCCACACGCCGCCGATCCAACCGAACCCTACTCGGTTTCGTGTTTCTGTTTGAGGAAAGAGAAAAAAAGAAAAAAAAAGAAAAGAAAGGAAAGAAAAAAGGAAAAAAGGAAAGTTCTGAGAAGAAAGACAAAGGAAAGAATTAAAAAAAGGAAAGAGCAGTTCGTTTTTGGAAAGTTCGGTTTTTCGTTTGGCAGGTTTGTGTCGTTACGAACACCCGTTTTGTAACGGCCATAACTTTTCGCTCGGATCTCCGATTTCAGCGTTCTTTTTTTTTCCGGAAAGCTTACAAAATTTCCTATACAGGGCACCCCGCGTAGCGCCAGGTGAACACGGTTTCGAGGCCAAAAAACGCCGTTTACACAGCGTAACGCGGCCCGAGAGATTTTCCGTTTCTGCAGCCCACTTCCTTGTTGCCTTCCCTTGATCCGTCGCGGGTGGCACTTGTTACCAGCAGCTTTGTTACGTGTTTAGCACTATTATTCAGCTTTGCATTTATTGTTTGATTGTGCTAATCCTTGACTTGAGTGCAGCCTACCCAGAACTACACATATTCCTACGACGAGCAGACTTTTGTTTCTCCAGGCAATCGCTGCTCCAATCTTTCACAGGTGCCACTTGTTGTCTGCGATCGCCCCTGTTGCGCCGTAAGAACGGATAAGAACTTGATCGCAGCATCTTTGTGAGCTTTTCACCCACATCTTTGTTGTCGTAGGATCTGTTTTTCTTGTGTTTGCGCTAACCATGTCAGGAGACGACGACAAGATGGACTCCAAGCTGCAAGGCATGCGGGCAGACCTTGATGGACTTAAAGACGACATAAAGACGCTGCACGAGAAGGTTGATTCCGCGCTCTCTTCATCCAATGAGCGTCTCGACCAGCAGGACCTTGCTCAGACAGCCGCCAAGTGTACATTTGATGCCTTGACGGCCCGGCTTGATGCGATGAACACGACGCTCACGACAATGAACGCGACGCTCACGGACTTGCAGAAGGGCTATGGTGGTGACACGAAATATGAGGATGGAGACCGTCAACCTCGTGCCCGCCGTGTGGTACGTAATCCGGTTAATGATTCATTTGCGAAGATTAAATTTAAGATTCCTACTTTTAATGGCAAGTATGATCCTGCTGCATATCTTGATTGGGAGTTAGAGGTAGAACAAAAATTTTCATGTCATGATATCCCTGCTACGTCTCAAGTTAAGGCTGCTATTAGTGAATTTACTGAGTTTGCTTTAATTTGATGGCGTGAATATAAACTCAAACATCCCACTGCTGTTCCATCTACTTGGGCTCAATTAAAAGCCGCTATGCGACATCGTTTTGTTCCTTCTTATTATGCCCGAGATTTGCTTAACACCATGCAGCGATTCCAGCAAGGCCAACGATCCGTTGAGGAGTATTACCAAGAGTTACAAAAGGGTATGATTCGTTGTGGTTTATTTGAACAGGATGATGCTGCCATGGCACGATTTCGTGGTGGATTGAACAGGGAAATTCAGGATATACATGATTATAAGGAGTATAATGATATGACCATGTTATTTGAATATGCTTGCAAAGCTGAACGTGAAGTGCAGGGACGCCGTTCAAAGACATATACTAACCCTTTTGCAGGAAGAAGCCTGTCGTCCAGCTCTACATCTTCCACTCCAGCACCTTCTACACCTAGCACTACGCCGCGTGAGAATACGACGAAACTTGCAGCACCTTCGACGAAACCTACACCAGGCGCAGCTTCTTCCTCGGGACGTGCACGAGATGTTCGGTGTTTTCGTAGCCAAGACTTTGGGCACATGATTCGGGACTGTCCCAACACCCGTGCTTTGATCATACGTGACGATGGTGAGTACTCTTCTGCTAGTGATTCCGATGAACCTCACCATACTATGATTGCCACTAACCATGCAGATAATGAGGCGGTCCATGCTACTCCTAGTGACGCAGATAGGTATGAAAGTCTGGTTGTGCAGCGTGTTCTTAGTACACAGGTCGCCCCGCCAGACAAAAATCAGCGACACACTCTTTTCCATACAAAGGGTGTTGTGCAGGAGCGGTCGATTCGCATCATCATTGACAGTGATAGCTGCAACAACTTGGCGAGTACAACGCTGGTAGAGAAGTTGTCCTTACCCACCCATAAGCATCTGCATCCCTATCATATTCAGTGGCTTAATGATGGTGGAAAGATTAAAGTAACACAGTCGGTACGTGTTCCGTTCTCCATAGGTGCCTATTCTGATTTTGTTGATTGTGATGTTATTCCTATGGAGGCATGTTCTTTGTTACTTGGTAGACCTTGGCAATATGATACTGATAGCTTGCATCATGGTCGTTCGAATCATTATTCTCTCATGTTTAAAGGTCAGAAAATAATTATACATCCCATGACACCTGAACAAATTGTTAAAGATGACCTTGCTCGAGCCGCTAAAAATGCTAAACAACTTGTACCATCACCTTCTGAAATCAAGTTGAATGCGCCTGTTTTATTTGCTACACGTGCTGATTTTGTTGATCTTTGTGTTGATGAGCTACCTTGTTATGCACTTGTATGTTCTAGTGTGCTCGTTTCACTTGATGATGTACCATCTTTGGATATTCCCCCTACGGTTGCTAACATTTTGCAGGAGTACGCTGATGTTTTTCCCAAAGATTTACCATCGGGACTACCTCCACTTCGTGGCATTGAGCACCAGATCGACTTCATTCCCGGTGCACAGCTTCCGAATCGCGCCCAGTACCGCACAAATCCCGACGAGACGAAAGAGATTCAGCGCCAGGTCCAGGCGTTGCTTGACAAAGGCTACATTCGTGAGTCTCTTAGTCCTTGCTCCGTTCCAGTGTTACTTGTTCCAAAGAAGGATGGATCGTGGCGCATGTGTGTAGATTGTCGTGCTATTAATAACATCACTATTCGTTATCGATATCCTATACCACGCCTTGATGATATGCTAGATGAGCTTAGTGGTGCCATTATTTTTACTAAGATTGATTTGCGTAGTGGTTACCATCAGATTCGAATGAAATTGGGCGATGAATGGAAAACGACTTTTAAACTAAATTTGGTTTATATGAATGGTTGGTTATGCCGTTTGGTTTGACTAATGCTCCCAGCACTTTTATGCGTTTGATGAATGAAGTCTTCAGGCCTTTCATAGGTTTGTTTGTTGTTGTATATTTTGATGATATCTTGATTTACAGCAAGTCTATGGAAGAGCATTTCAAACATTTGCGTGCTGTTTTTAATGCGTTGCGTGCAGCTCACTTGTTTGCTAACATGGAAAAATGCATCTTCTGCACACAACGTGTTTCGTTTCTTGGTTATGTTGTTACTCCACAGGGTATTGAGGTGGATAGCAGCAAGATTGATGCAATTCGGGAATGGCCTACACCGACGACGGTTACGCAGATTCGGAGTTTTCTTGGGCTTGCAGGTTTCTACCGTCGATTCATATGAGATTTTAGCTCTATTGCAGCACCTCTACATGAGCTTACAAAGAAAGGTGTGCCTTTTACTTGGACTGATTCCCAGGAGCTCGCCTTCACTACATTGAAAGATAAGTTAACACATGCTCCTCTTTTGCAATTGCTTGATTTTGGTAAAATATTTGAGCTCGAATGTGATGCCAGTGGTATTGGGTTAGGTGCTGTTCTGTTACAAGAAGGAAAACTGGTTGCTTATTTCAGTGAAAAATTAAGCGGTGCTAGTTTGAAATATTCTACTTATGATAAAGAACTTTATGCTTTAGTGCGTACTTTGCAAACGTGGCAGCACTATCTCTGGCATCGTGAGTTTATAATCCATTCTGATCATGAGGCTTTAAAACATATTCGTACCCAAACTAATCTGAACCGTCGTCATGCTAATTGGGTAGAATTCATTGAGTCTTTTCCTTACATCATTAAACACAAGAACGGGAAGGACAATGTGATTGCTGATGCTTTGTCTCGCCGATATAATATGCTGTCACAATTGGATTTTAAAATTTTTGGTTTACACACTATGAAGGATCAATATGTCGATGATAATGATTTTAAAGATGCTTATAAACATTGTATGACTGGTAAACCATGGGGGAAATTTCACATGCAGGATGGGTTCCTGTTTCGCGCTAACAAGCTGTGTATTCCAGCTAGCTCGGTTCGTCTTTTGTTGTTACAGGAAGCTCATGGAGGCGGACTAATGGGACATTTTGGCGTTTACAAAACGCTTGAGGTGCTGGCCACCCACTTCTTTTGGCCTCGGATGCGTCCTGATGTTGAGCGCTTGGTTGCACGATGCACTACATGTCAAAAGGCTAAGTCACGTTTGAACAACCATGGTTTGTATATGCCTTTGCCTGTTCCTACTTTACCTTGGCTTCATATTTCTATGGACTTTGTTTTGGGATTGCCTAGAACTAAGAAGGGGAGGGATAGCATTTTTGTGGTTGTTGATAGATTCTCTAAAATGGCTCATTTCATTCCTTGTCATAAAACTGATGATGCTAGTAATGTTGCTGAATTGTTCTTTAGGGAGATTATTCATTTACATGGTGTTCCTAAAACAATTGTGTCTGATCGTGATGCTAAGTTTCTAAGTCACTTTTGGAGATCTCTTTGGAACAAATTAGGCACTAAATTGTTGTTTAGCACAACTTGTCACCCACAAACTGATGGACAAACTGAAGTGGTCAATAGAACTTTGTCAACCATGCTTAGGGCTGTTTTGGATAAAAATCTGAACCGTTGGGAAGATTGTTTACCTCATGTTGAGTTTGCTTATAATCATGCAACACATTCTTCTACAAAGATGTGCCCTTTTTAGATTGTTTATGGTTATATTCCTCGGGCGCCTATTGATTTATTTTCGCTTGATGCTGTGGACGCCCCACATATTGATGCCGTTGAACATGTTGACCATATGATTAACCTACATGAACAAACACAACAAACCATTGCTGCTACTAATGCTAAGTATCAAGTTGCTGGTAGTAAAGGAAGAAAACATGTTACTTTTGAACCCGGTGATATGGTTTGGTTGCATTTGAGGAAGGATCGTTTTCCTACTTTGCATCGTTCTAAATTAATGCCTCGTGTTGCTGGTCCTTTTAAAGTGCTAACCAAGATTAATGATAATGCTTATGTCCTTGACCTGCCTACGGAGTTTGGTGTTTCCACTAGTTTTAATGTTGCAGTTTGAAACCATATGCGGGCGAGGATGAGGAGTTGCCGTCGAGGACGACTTCAGTTCAAGAAGGGGAGGATGATGAGGACATCACCGGTACATCTACACCAGCAGCACCTTCACCCCAAGAACCACCTTCAGGGCCGATCACTCGGGCTCGTGCAAGAGAGTTGAACTACGTCATGGTGCTAAAGAATGAAGGATATGTGGCTGGATTCGGACTGCGCACGAACGTAAACTTGTGACGGCCGCCACGACTTCATCCGGACTCCGTTTTGGGCGATCAAGTACTTGATGGAAAGCTTATCAAGTCTACTTTCAGATGGATCGGACTCACCTTCATATCTTCAACGAGGCGGCCACAATCGTCATTTTGATTCGGACTGTTTTCTGTCCAAGGTGCTGCGCCACCTTATTTTGGCCCAATGGGCCGTGTATCGAGTTGGGTCCATTAGGGACGCGTCCTAGGGTTGTAGCACGACCCCAACTCCCTTGTGGCCGTGTTTTACATCTAGCTTTAGCTACACCGAACACGCACAAATACGTGCTGTCCTCGTGTGATTCAGAACTCCACCTTCGAGTGATATTAAGATTGCTCGCCTTCTTTTTCTTGTTCGTTCTTTGATTGCGTACAGGAAGTTCTGATCTTGATTGCAACAGGGTCGGTAACCACAGGGAGTTGGTTCAGCGATTGCATTGGCGCTTCGGGTTCGCTCGTTGTAGTCGGATCGTGAGGGTCGACTTCCACCAAATCAAAATTATCCTCCACTCACCGAAAGATCGGGCACTTCAGCTCTATCAACCACTCACAGAAAGGGATGAGAAGGGGAGTGGTACCGCCTACCCCTAAGTCCTACAGACCAGAACTAAAGTGGTGGATTACGTCGGCCGGACAGGGCTGTCACCACCTGCCGGCTACCACAACTATTCCGTTGAACTGGGTGCAAACCAAGGTAACGACTAGTCTAGGTACCACGCCTATACTAATAATTACTACTTCACTTGAATTCAGAGCAAAGCACCCACTACTAAGTAGTGAACGAGGAACCAGAGAACAAGCTAGCAATACTGAATGCTTAATACATTAGAAGGAAGCCAGAGTTACCTAGACAAGACCCGGATGTTACTCGAAGTTGAGCCGCATCCGCCGAGGTACAAAGTGGAAGAGAAGCCGATAGCTCCGGCTTCTCTCCCGGACTCTCACCTCACGTCTCTCCCTATTTTCTAAGTATGGAAGTGGTAGCAGTTCTCCTCTATTTTGTTGTGTCTTGAGTGGGGGTGAAGGGTGCCTTTTATAGCCTCCCAAGCATGGAAGCCAGCGTAGATGTTAAGCCACATGCTTGCTTAGCTTCCACGCGAAAGGGGAGGCGTAACGGCCACAAAAGTAGGCCGGCCGGCCTGATCTAGGCCGTTCGGCCTGGGTCTGTCACCATCTGGCACCGTCTTTCTTGTGGACGCTCCTGATGATGTCCTGATGACGGTTGTGGTGGCTTTCACCTCAAGCTTGACAGCTGGGGGCCGGCCGGCCTAGGGGAGGCCGTTCGGCCTGGCACTGGCCCCTCTCGGCCCTCCATTGCACCGACTCGCTCACCAACGGTTGCATGTTGTCCTTTGAGGCGGTTTTGGTTCTGTTGAGTTGAAGTTGTCCGAGAATCCTAGGTAGGTGGACCTTCCAATCCATGGCCTAGGCCTTTCGGTCTTAACTTCATTTATTCTTGTCAATTCTTGCTTGGGGGTCCATTGGTGACTCCCTAGGGTCCTTGTGCAAAGTTTGGAGCATTTTGGGGACCATTGTAGGCCGGCCGGCCTTGTCCAGGCCGATCGGCCTAAGTCAGGCCGACCGGCGTGGCAGGTTTCGCCGGCGATTTTCTGAGAGGCGTAACTTTCTCGTCCGGACTCCGAATTGGGTCATCCAAATATCCATTTCGATCGTCTCGACGAGGCCTTTGCAATGGTGCATTCCAATGGTGCCACTTTTATATATATTTTGCATGTTTTTATCATTGTATCCAGATGTGGCCTCCTGAAATCAACAATTCACCAAACCTAGTGGAAATAGTTAGAGTTTAACCCGTACGTCTAGTTTGGTGTTTGTTTCATGCCAGGGTTGACGGCCAATAATGGCATATAACGGCCGTCAACAGACACGGTCAGGACCTCGCTGACGAAGTAGACTGGTCGCTGAACTCCATATGCGTGCCTTTCTTCAGGGCGCTCGACCACTAGTACCGTGCTAACCTCTCGGGGGGTAGCAGAGATGTAGAGGTAAAGTTGTTCCCTTGGTTGAGGTGGGACGAGGATGGGCGACTTCTGCAAGTAATCTTTGAGTTCCTGGAAGGATTGTTTCGCCTCGTCATCCCACACGAACTTGTCCTGCTTCTTGAGCAGTTTAAAAAATGGCAATCCGCGGACGCCGAGTCGTGATATGAAACGACCGAGCGCTGCCATGCATGCAGTAAGCTTCTGCACATCCTTCTGAGAGGTTGGTGGCAGCATCTTGGTGATGGCCGTGATCTTCTCGCGGTTTGCCTCGATGCCGCGGTTGCTGACCATGAAGCCGAGTAGTTTTCCTGACGGTACTCCAAAGACACACTTTCCGGGTTGAGCTTCCACCGGAATATACGTAGGCGTTCGAAGACCTTTGTCAGGTTCTCTATCATGTCCTCGGGGTTCATGATCTTGACCACGATGTCATCGATGTAGGCTTCTACTATGTCTGGAATCAATTGATCCAAACACGCTTGGATGGTCCTCTGGTAGGTTGCGCCTGCGTTTTTCAGACCGAAGGCCATTGTATTATAACAATAGGCGCCAAACGGCGTGATAAATGCGTTTTCATCTGGTCTTCCAGTTTTAGGCCTATCTGGTGATAGCCTGAGTAACAATCGAGAAAACAGAGCAGGGCGGAGCCTGCCGTGGAATCAACGACTTGATCGATGCGGGGGGGGAGGGGGAACGAAGGGGTCTTTAGGGCAAGCTTTGTAGAGATCTGTGTAGTCAACGCACATTCTCCATTCATTATTATTCTTTTTCCTTACAAGAACTGGGTTCGCTAACCAGTCGGGGTGAAACACCTCCTGAATAAAACCAGCAGCTAACAGCTTTGTAATCTCTACCCTAATCGCCTCCTTGCGGTCCTGCGCGAATCGACGAAGCCTCTGCTTGATCGGTTTGGCAGTCGGATTGACCTTCAAGGAGTGCTCGGCAAGTTCCCTTGGGACACCTGGCATACCGGATGGTTTCCACGTGAATATGTCGGCGTTTTCCCTTAGGAATTTGACGAGCACTTCTTCCTATTTGGGGTCTAGCTCGGCCCCGATGATGGCCGTCTTCTTCGGGTCTTCCAGGTCCAGCGAGATCCTCTTGAGCTCCGTCTCCTTGCTTGGCGAGATGGCTTCTTGCGTGGGTCTCTTGGTGGGGATCTCCAGAGAATCCTTGTCCACCTCCTGCGATGCAGCCAGTACTTGCGTCATGCGCTTCGACATGTCCAGGGCAGCTGCCGCGTTGAGGGTCTCCTGTTTGCAGGTGTAAGCGACTCGGATGTCCCCAAGATGGTGATTACGCCCTTTGGTCCTGGCATCTTGACCTGCAAGTAGACGTAATGAGGGATCGCCATGAATTTGGCGAGCGCCGGCCTCCCGAGGATGGCATGATATGCAGTCTCAAAGTTGGCCACCGTGAACTGCATGTGCTCGGTCCGGTAGTTGTTCCGGTCTCCGAAAGTAACGGGCAATGTGATGTGCCCGAGTGGTTCCGCCCCCTCTCCCGGTATCAGACCGTAGAACGAGGATTGGAGGGACGCAGGTCGAGAGTGGTTAGGCCGAGTTCCTTCAATGTGTTAGCAAAGAGGATGTTCAGGCCACTGCCACCGTCAACTAGCACCTTGGTAAGCTGAACGTTGCGGATCGTCGGAGCTACTACCAAGGCGTGGGACCCGGGCTTCGGTATGAAGCTCGGGTGATCTTCCCAGGTGAAGGTGATCGGCACTTCTGACCACTTGAGGTACTCAGGTACCGATGGCTCCCTTGCATGCATGACCTGGCGGTGGGTGAGCTTTTGCTCGCGCTTCGTCTCAAAACCTTCCGGTCCGCCGTAGATCATACGGACCACTCAGTCGGCCTCCTGAAACTCGTCGCCAGGCTCGTCGTTTCGCCTGTCATCTCTTGGGGAACTATCGTTCCTCCTTTTGTAGGGAGGGCCTCTGTTGCCCCCAGTGAAAGCTCGCTTCAACCCGTAGCACTCTCGTGCCGAGTGGTTGTGCTTGTGGTACGGACATTGCTCATCGAGCATGCGCAGAAAATCTTCTGGAGTTACCCGGCCTCTGGGCCAGTCCAGAGTGGCGACCATATCGCCCTCGCTCTTCTTCTTGCGGGGGTGATTGTCGCTGCGACGATGGTCGTCGTGTCGTTCTTCGTCTTCGCGGCGGTCGCGCTTGAGGGTTGTCTTGTTCTCTTCCTCCCAGCGATTCTTGATCTCGCTGAGTTGCTCCTTCTCCGCAATCTCTGCGTCCGCCCACGTGCTGGCGACCCGGAACATGTCATTGACAGTCGCGGGCGGCTTTCGTGTCCACTTGTGGATCAGTCTTCCGTCGGAGATGCCGTTTTGGAAAGCGGTCATCACCTCCTGATCCGTCACGTCCGTGATGGAGTTGCGCTTCTCCGAGAACCTGCGTACGAAGTCGTGCAGGGACTCGTTCTTGCATTGTCGTATTTGGTCGAGGAGCCGCTTGCTCCCGGGCCTCTCCTAGGTTCCAAGGTAGTTACCGATGAAGAGTACGGTAAGTTGATCCCAGTTGTCGATGGAGTCCTGCGGGAGTCCTACTAGCCAGTTGCGACAGTCTTTGGTCAGCATGATGGGGAGGTAGTTCGCCATCACGTCCTCGTCACCGCCAGCAGCTTGTACGGCGGTGTAGTAGATCTGAAGCCATTGGGATGGATCAGATCAGATTTCCCGTCGTACTTG
This sequence comes from Urochloa ruziziensis, assembly GCA_015476505.1. NCBI lineage: Eukaryota > Viridiplantae > Streptophyta > Magnoliopsida > Poales > Poaceae > Urochloa > Urochloa ruziziensis. The sequence goes on along the minus strand of CM027121.1, from coordinate 36,561,615 downwards.
TCGATGTCTGATAGCTTGAAGCCCCTGGGCCATGTTACGCTCCTCAAGTGCTCAGTGAACGACTGGAATCCGCCGATCCGACCTCTGGGGCCGGAACCACTCGGATCCGAGCCGTCTGTCGTCCTTGGGGGAGTGCGCTCCCTCCTGCGATCCCGATCCCCGAGTGGGGAATGGGTCCTCCGATAGGTCCGAGTCCTGGGTGGAGTTCGGTCCCGTCGGTAGGTTCTGCTGCGCGGTGGAGTCTGCTCCCTTGGCGGGTTCGGCCGCTTTCGTGGGGGAGCCGCTTGTCCTCGCGACGGAGTCGGTCGTCAAGGTGGAGTACGACCGCCGTCATTGCCGCGCCTTGGTCTACCGGAGGGATCAGAGTAATCATTATACTCTGACTCCGTCGAGTAGCCGTTCTGGTTGGAGTTACGACGGGGTTTCCCATGCTCCCGATCGTATTCTTCGCGACGTCGAGCCTCCTCACGGTCACGTTCCTCAGCGCTGCTGCGGATGACGTTCCTCGCGTCTCGGTCTCTGTTGATCGTGTCACGAAGATCCTCATCACGGTCCGATCCACCGCTGGTCCGGCGTCGAGACGGCCCGAGCTCAGAAGCGGCCGTACGTGATCTGCTCTACATCTGGTGAACCTGGACGGAGGTGGCCTGCACGAAAGCCCTTACCTTCTCCAGGCCTGGAGTACTGGGTGGTAGCCGACTGATTTCCTCATCGATGGTGACGAGGTTCTGGACCGGCGTCTCGTAGACAGTTGAATCCGTTGTACTCGAACATGTCATCGCGCATCAGGTTCCGACTGCTTCTCCTGTCGCAGTCGATCCCGATGGCAGGCGATGGTCCTCCGAGAGGGGTTCTCGAGGTTGAGCGGTGCCGGATCCTGATGCGTTGGCCCCGTGTGGTCGCGCGGCTCTACGAGTCGCCTGATTGGCATTGCGTCCCCGGCGCTGATCCCTGGCTTCAGTTGTCTCGTCGGTCGGGGTGAGTTCGTCCTCCGACACGGGGTTGGGTGGCGACGATGGTGCCACCATGTAGCAGTATGACTTGGCTCCTCCTTGCGCGAGGTAATCTTCCTCGGACTCGGAGAGATCGGTTGTGGGCGTGCCACGCTCCAAGCTACTCGGAGTCGATCCTCCGGGTGATCCTAACAGTTCCAGCTCCGTAGAGGAGTCGGATGCGGTGTAACCCTTTTGTAGGCCGTCCAGGATTGAACGTCCCCATGGGTTTGACTCGTAGGAGTCGCTCTCAGAGGGGAAATCATCCGCCTGGACGATCTCCTTCATCTTCTGCTGCTGGGCAAGCGCGCGGAAGCCGGGGGTCTGGATGGTGATGACGTCAGGGCTCGAAACGCGCGTCTGCTGAGCGTTAACGCTCTGAGACGACTCGGCGACGCGACTCTCAGGAGCCGGATCGGAACCGAGTTGTTGCTGATCTGCTCTCGACTGGTTGGGCCTCGCCTTTTGCGATGGACTCAGTGGGGCAGAAACGGCGCGATCAGATGCGATCGGACCGGATTGGGCTGTGATGGCCGAAGTCGGCGCCAGAGAGGAAACCTCCGTGGCGGTTGTAGCTCCCGCAGTTTGGGTATCCAAAACGGCGGTGATGTTCCCGAACTGGATCTCGAATCCGTCGACGTCCGGGAGGTTGCAGCTGTCCAAGATCTTGACGCGGTCCATCGGGCTCACCAAATTGATCTCGGCGATATCCCCTACCTGGCGCGCCACTGTCGGTGATATGATCTCCGGCACTCATCCACGGGGTAGCCCATGGAAGTGATTTGTATGTAGGGAAGATCGCAAAGATCGGAAGCTAGATGGTTAGGGTGGACAGACACAAGGATTTAGACAGGTTCGGGCTGTCAACTCGACGTAATACCCTACGTCCTGTTTTGGGGTGTTGTATTGCGTGGATTTCTCTATGAGTTGTGGTTTGTGGTTGTGAGTTGATCTTTGGAGGGGGTCCTTCCCCGCCTTATATATCGGGGGGGCAGGGTTACAAGTCAGTTTGTAGCCGATCCTATCTCTATGGATCCTTTCCTTCTTTACAAAAACTCCTATTCTAATTAGAACTTCTCCTTCCAGGTCCTTCCTACATGCGCCAACTTGTCCCGCACGTCATTAGGTCCAGAACGGTGGGCCGGGCCGCCCCCTACTGGAGGGCTGTCAGGCCTGCTCGTGAGGTACCCGGGGACTATATCCCCCACACAAAGGCATCTGTGGTAATCACGCCGGGGCTAGAACCATTGTTGGTAAAGCCTTCCGGTCTGGTTTCTACTGGCCGACTGCTGTAGCGGATGCAGACAACATTGTGTGACACTGCCAAGGGTGCAGTATTTTGCAAGGCAAATACACGCACCAGCACAACAGCTGCAGACTATGCCAATGTCCTGACCCTTCGCTTGTTGGTGCTTGGACATGATTGGTCCGTTCAAGAAGGCGACAGGTGGTTTTGACCATGTCTTAGTGGCTATTGACAAGTTCACCAAGTGGATCGAGGTGAAACCAGTCAAAAAGCACACGGCAGCCAAGACCATCGAATTCTTCACCGACATCACTCATCGCTTCGGAGTCCCAAATCGTATCATTACAGATAATGGTACGAACTTCATAGCACAGGAGTTCAAAGATTGGTGCAGCGAGAGGAACATCAAGTTATGCCCCGTATCCGTGGCGCATCCAAGGGCCAATGGCCAGGTTGAAAGAGTGTTGGTGGTCGTTACGATACGGTTTCACCACCAACATTCCGTCACATTTCAGGCTCATCTTGCTCATAACAAAATAAAATTGATTTTTTCTAATGAGTTCCACAAGTTTTGTATAATTTGTGAGTGCAGGAGCAAGCAAGCAAAAGCTGAGCCATATTTGACACAAAGCCAGGCCGGCCGGCCTATGCCAGGCCGGCCGGCCCCCTTCTATGGCCAGTTGCCACGTCCTTGGTCCAGGAGATCACAAACACAACACAGATGACCATGAGACGTGCGATCAATGTCGGTTTGATCCAAAGAACCCGAAAGGCCTAAGCTACATTTGCATGGATTGAAGGGCCCACCAACATTGGATTCTCGGACAGCTTCAATCCAAAGCAATCGTTACCGACCTCAGGGTGCAATCTAGAGCTTCCCTGAAGAAGGCGGTGCCACGGGGCAGCAAGGCCAGGCCGGCCGGCCTCCCCCAGAGGCCGCCACCGGTCCCCCTTCGCGTAGCAGTTAAGCAGAGTGTTAGCTTACACCTGACGCCTGCAACCGCCCCTGAAGGCTATAAAAGGGACCCTCCTTCACCTTGAGAAAGCATCCATCAAATCATCCAAAGGAGAGAAGAGCAGCTTAGTGAGTTTGTGCTCTCATCTTTAGAGTAGAGTAGGGAGAGAGTGGGTGAGTTGCTCGGGTGACAGCCGAGCTTTGTAGAGAGAGTTCGGGATTTCTCTCTCGGTCTCGTCTCAACATTTCTGCCCCCGAGGAATATATTCAAGAGTTATCTTCAGTAAGTCCTTGATCTCTTGCCTTTAGTACTTCGCTAGTTTACAACTTACTTTCAGCAAGTTATCATATTTATCTTTGATCTGCGGGTACCTGAGTCTGCGCGAAGTGACAGCGACTCTTGTTTGGGGTTTCCTCTATAGCCCTTCGCGTTGGGTGGAGGTCAGTGACTGAAAGCTTAGGTGTGGTGCCTGTGCTGGCTAGTCATCTCAGGTTGTGTTGCACCCCACGGAACTGCAGTGGTAGGCGGCAGGTGGTGACAGCCCTGTCCGTCCTTTGTACTCCACCACGTTCGGGTGTACTCATAACAGTAGTACTGAGCTCGAAAGAACCCCTCTCTCACCCCGTTTTGAGTTCTTCCCGTTCTAGCCGTCGAAGCAGATCAGGTTAGATATCGATAGTTTGTCTAGGGGTAACGAGTAGCTAACTAAAGTCAAGCTCTCTACCCATTTATCCTTTTTCTCCTTGGTGGATCCGGTTAGAAAAGTTCTAGGCTAGTCGCATCTACCGTTCCTTGGATTCGATATCCAGGTTCTTACTCCCCTGGTGAAAGGCTACATCGGACTCCGTGCGCTTGCGGATTTTAGTTAGGCTAAGGAGTGCCAACAAGCTTTTCTGGCGCCGTTGCCGGGGAACGGTAGCAACACTAGTGTAGGATCTTTTTAGCCGTACACTTTTACCCCCATAACCATCTACCACATGGAGTTTTCTCCTAGTTATCCGACGGTTCCATCTAGCGAGTATTTGGAACCGCCTTCATCTTGCCATGGTTCGTGCACAATCTTTCGGTGGAACGAAGGACGAAAGTCCCTATGCTCACTTGCAGGTTTTCGAGGAGAATTGCTCTCTTCTGATTATACCCGGCGTAAACCAAGACACTATACGATGGAAACTTTTCCCATTTTCTCTGATGGGAAATGAAAATCTTGGTACGACCGGACTGCAAGGGGATTTAGCGGAGATTGGATCAAGTTGAAGGACGAGTTTTGTCTGCTCTTTTACCCTGTCTCCAAGATCTTAAAGCTTAGAGTTGAGTTGATGACATATCAGCAAGGCAATGAGTCACTTGGAGCCACGTGGGAGCGGTTCATAAAATTGGCCAACTCAGGGCCACCGCATAACATTCCTGAGGAAATGCTTATGCAACATTTTGTTGGTGCATTGAAGCTGGAGAGTGCACAGTTCTTGAACATCACCTCCGCAGGGTCAGTGCTATACAAGACAGTGGATGAGGTACGAGAGATCTTGGAAAAGGTTCTCAACTCTACCGAGTACACTGGCGTCTTCGACGACCCACCAACACCACCAACAACCCCCATAGACAAACAGCCACTACTCGCCCTCACATTCGATCCGCCTCCTCCGATCATAGAGGAAGTGCTCGAACACCCCAAGTCCTCAGACCATGAAAATATTCTTGACGATCTCCCGCACTTCATTCCCGAGCTCTTTACAGAAGAAGAGTACTTGGAGATCGGCAATACATCACGTATGCCCATGGAACAAGTGTTCGCAAGTTCAAGGTCTAAGGCGTTCATTCCAGAGGCCGTACCGCAGATCGAGGGTTTATCTGCGATCATGAGCAAGGAATGGAGGGAGGAAATTGAAAGTTGCGAAGACATCATCCGAATTACCCGCAACTTCAGAGTACTCCATTGTGCTATTGAGGGAACTGACTCTCAGGAAGTTGCCTACGACCCGAAGGTCGGGAGTAATATCATATCAAGTGCACTCGCATCACAAGTGCAACCAGACGAACCCCGGTCCTTCTCCCGTAAGCACCTCAAGTGGATCGACGGCCAAATGATGGAATGCAGAGGAATCATTCGTGTTGTGCCCGTACACATGGGACGCAACAGGATTTTCCTAGACTTCCACATTTTCGATATCCTGAGAGGCGACAACTTCTTCCTGATCGGACAGCCAATAGAGCACCTTGCCAACCCAAACCATGATCGAGCCACGATACAGTTCAAGGTTGGTAAAGAGATCATCCCGGTCAGCCTTGTGCGGTCAGTAAACACTATCGCAGAGGCCCGATCCGAGACAGACCCAGTGGAAAAAGCAGTTAGCTCCGCTCAAGAAGAGCAAGCTCAGTCCTCACAGGCTGAAGAGGCTAACCATTTCATCCAAGAGGCAGAAACGGATGGTTTTATAAAACTCGACGAGGAAGAAAAGCCACAACACCCCCCTCCTGAGTTGAAGCCGCTGCCTCCTGGACTTAGATACGCTTTCCTCCACAATGACTGACGCTCGCCAGTCGTCATCAGTGACAAACTGACAGAGAATGAGACTCGGTAGCTTATCATAGTCCTAGAGAAGCACCGGTCTGTCTTCGGGTATTCTCTACAGGACATGAAGGGGATCAACCCCAGCTTATGCACCCATCGCATACCTATGGAGCCGGACCATACGCCGTCAAGAGAACATCAAAGACGGCTGAATGATGCGATGAGGGAGGTAGTCAAGAAAGAAGTGTTGAAGCTTCTGCACGTGGGTATAATCTACCCCGTGCAAGACAGTGAATGGGTCAGCCCAGTTCAAGTTGTGCCGAAGAAGGGTGGAATGACAGTTATCCAGAACGAGAAGAATGAACTTATCCCTCAGAGGACCGTTACTGGATGGAGGATGTGTATCGATTACAGGAAGCTTAACAAAGCTACCCGTAAAGATCACTTTCCTCTCCCCTTCATCGACGAGATGCTTGAGCGGTTGGCAAACCACTCATTTTTCTGCTTCCTTGATGGATACTCTGGTTATCATCAAATTCCTATTCATCCCGATGACCAGAGCAAGACTACCTTCACCTGCCCCTATGGAACGTTCGCCTACCGGCGGATGTCTTTCGGCCTATGCAATGCACCTGCTTCATTTCAGCGGTGTATGATGGCGATATTCTCTGACTTGATCGAACAGATCATGGAAGTATTCATGGATGACTTTACCGTCTATGGTAAAACCTTCGACAACTGTCTTGAGCACTTGGAAAGAGTCCTCAAGAGGTGCGAAGAGCATCACCTTATCCTAAATTGGGAAAAGTGCCACTTCATGGTCAGAGAAGGAATTGTGCTGGGACACAAGGTGTCAGAAAGAGGAATAGAAGTTGATAAGGCAAAAATAGAAGTTATTGAGCAACTACCACCCCCGACGAATGTCAAGGGTGTGCGAAGTTTTCTGGGTCATGCTGGCTTTTACTGAAGATTCATTAAAGATTTCTCTCGGGTAGCCAGACCTCTTACAAGCCTTCTGGCTAAAGAAGCACCCTTCAACTTCGACGATGATTGCCTTCTCGCCTTCTACACCCTCAAGAAGGCACTTATCTCAGCTCCCATCATACAACCGCCCGATTGGAATCTTCCATTCGAGATCATGTGCGACGCTAGCGACTATGCAGTCGGGGCAGTGCTCGGTCAATGCAAGGATAAACAGCATTACGCTATATCTTATGCAAGCAAGACATTGACCGGAGCTCAGTTGAATTATGCGACAACGGAGGAGGAACTCCTGGCAGTGGTGTTTGCCATGGACAAGTTCAGATCTTACTTGGTTGGTGCCAAGGTGATAGTATACACAGACCATGCTGCACTAAAGTACCTCTTGACCAAGAAAGATGCCAAGCCACGACTCATCCGTTGGATTCTGCTCCTTCAAGAGTTTGATTTAGAAATACGAGACAAGAAGGGGACAGATAATTGTGTGGCGGATCATCTCTCAAGAATGCAGGTTCAAGGGTCGGATCTTCCGATCAATGACTATCTCAGAGATGATACTCTCCTCAAGGTCACCACATCCAGTCCATGGTACGCAAACTTGGTAAACTTCATGGTGACTGGGTATGTGCCTCCAGGAGAAGACAAAAAGAAGTTAATCTACCTCAGCAGATTTCACCTTTGGGATGACCCCTATCTGTTCAAGGTTTGTGCTGACGGATTACTTCGACGATGCATCCCTCATGAGGAAACACATAAGATCCTTGATCGTTGCCATTCATCACCGTACGAAGGACACTACGGAATTTTCCGAACCCATGCAAAGGTCTAGCAGAGTGGATTCTTCTGGCCGACCATGTATGGAGACGCTAAGGAATTTGTACGGAGATGTGCCAGGTGTCAGAAACACGGGAATATCAACGCCCGTGATGCTATGCCACTGCAAAATAACCTTCAGTTGGAGATTTTCGACGTGTGGGGAATAGACTTTATGGGTCCTTTCCCTGCATCCGAGCAGTGTGAATATATCCTGGTGGCAGTCGATTATGTTTCCAAATGGGTGGATGCAGTTCCGTGTACGGCAGCCGACTCGAAGAATTCAAGGAAGATGTTCGAAGAGATCATCTTTCCCTGTTTTGGAGTACCCCGAGTCGTGATCAGTGATGGAGGATCACACTTCATCGACAAGACGTTCCGGAAGTGCCTAAGCGACTTAGGAGTGGACCACCGAGTGGCTACACCTTATCACCCCCAGACCAGCAGGCAAGCAGAAACATCAAACAAACAGATCAAGAACATTCTGCAAAAGACGGTCAATGCAATGGGGACAGGGTGGAAGCGAAAGTTACCGGAAGCACTTTGGGCATATAGAACAGCATTCAAAACACCGATAGGGATGACTCCCTACCAACTGGTATATGGCAAGACATGCCACTTACCGGTTGAGCTAGAATTCAAGTCCCATTGGGCGATCACGAGGTGGAACATGGATCTCCAGACAGCCGGACTCAAAAGAAGAATGCAATTGGCTGAATTGGATGAATGGAGGGAAAAGGCCTACCACAACGCCAAGCTATATAAAGAAAGAACAAAGAGATGGCATGACAAGCGCATCAAGATCAAGCATTTCAAAGCGGGAGATCAGGTATTACTCTTTAACTCCCGTATTCGTTTGTTTGGTCATGGTAAGCTTAGAAGTAAGTGGGAAGGTCCTTTTAGAGTCTTAGATGCTGCCGATCATGGCGCGATAACCCTCTAGGATAATGACAGAAATACTTTCAAGGCCAATGGCCAAAGATTGAAAATATTTCTCGAATCCGAAATGCCGGAGCTCAGAGAGATGGACGTCTACGAGCTAACCGAGATACCTAGTCCAGGTCCGGGCGGGACCTAAAAATGGCCCTTATCTAGGATAGATTTCCCTTTCTATTTTTCCTTTCCTTTCCTTAAACTTTTTCTAGCCAAACCCTAAAGACTTTCTGGTAGAAGAGCAAAGGAAGCATACATGAAAAATTTCAGGGGCTCTCGAGACAAGGCCAGGCCGACCGGCCTCACCCAGGCCAACCGGCCCAGCCAGGCCGGCGGGCCCCACCCAGGCCGACCGGCCCAGCACCGGCTCGACTCGGGACGCTCCTCGTTTGAATGAGTCTCGCTGCTATCCTTTCCGAGAATTTGTGGGGTTTTGAAGGGAGGAGCGTCGTTTTAAAACGAAAGGCCCCCGCTCTTCTTCTCCCCCAGAACTCTCGAGCCTCCTTCTCCAGAAACGTCCCTTCCTTTGAGAAATCTGAGCCATGGCCTCGCAATCAAGCCACCAAGACTCCAACTCGGCCTCTCAAGGCAGCCGTTCCCCGTCCGAGTCCTTGAAAGGGACACCTGGCTCCTCCAACTCCAGCAGCGTCATGATCATTGAGAAGGCGGCGTTCGTCGACGTCGTCGCCGCGCAGCCGGAGGCCTGGCGGCCGCTTTCCCAGGCCGATCGGCCTGGGGCAGGCCGGCCGGCCTCCCCTCGCCGCCTCTCTGGCTCGCCTTTGGGCAGAGCCTCCCTCCGTGATCCTCAGGAGGAGGGTAAGGGGAGTTCGCAGCCCAAGATGCCCCGAAGGCCAACTACGGGACTTTTGTCCCCAAAGAAGGCCATCGGGAAGCGCCTCGTCTCCTCGCCGCTCAAGAAGGAGATCGTGCCGCTCTTCATCTCCACCTCGCCGGGGTACTCACCGTAGTATACCCCGGGAAGTCCTAGCCCTCCACGCCGGGAAGGGCCAGGCATCGGGAAGGGGCTTTTCTTAGCCCCTAAAAAGCCCGACGAGGGGAGGAAGCGCTTCATGACGCCCCCTCCGATCCAAGGACCTCCCGGACAGATGGAGTGGTCCGATGAGGAGGAGGAGGAGGACAAAGAGGAGCTGAGGAGGAAGCTCGCCGCACTGCAACTAAAGGTCAACAACATGGATGAGCGCGTGGCGGAGGCGGTGATCGGGCAAATGGAGGCCGATGACAAGATAGAGATCCTTCGTAAGGCAATTACCTCTAAGGTCGAGCGCCTCGCGAAGGCCACCGGCAATGAACACCTCTATCGCCCGAAGGAGGAGTAGTTAGGATTAGAATTAGTTTAGTTTTTTTTGGGTGCTAGTTTAAATTTCCCTTTGATTCATTTTAGTTTAATTTTCCCTTGTTTGCAGCACCCCCATATTTGTTTCCCTTCAGTTTGAATAAAATAAATTGATTTATTTGAATGAAGAGGCTCATATATAAAAAGAAAAGAAAAAAATGAGTGGTTGGTGCACACTTGTGTGCCAACCAACCCCTCGGACTGATGTTTCAGTGAAGCACGCAGAAACACTGATGTACAGGAGGTGCACTGGTCGCTAGCCAAGGCAGGACTGCACCTGGCACAATGCCAGGCCGGCCGGCCTCTACTGGGCCGATCGGCCTGGGCCCGTGGCCAACGTCGTCGACTCAACTCTAGGACACGGTTTGTAACCCCTACATTTGATCCTTTCGTGATTTTGATCCAAATAAAATTCCTGGCTAAATAATTTTAAAACTTGATCAAAACTCATGAAAGTGAACCCCTATGCATGACACCTTGGATATACTTGTGATATTTCATGAGAACGTATTTCATTACCTTGGAACTTTTTGATAGGATTGCCTGATTCTCATTAATTGACTCTTATGATATAATGATTTGAGAAGTTGAGCCATCCGATTCAAGGTTTTGGAGATTGTTTTTGAAAATAAAACTTAAGGCAACCCTTGTTATCATCAACTTGAAATGTCCTATCCAAAGCCATATACCAAGTTCAAGTTGAAACTTCTACATAGCTACCTTCTAAGTTTTGAGCTTGTTCGAATTACTTGCCTTCACGTTCGTGCTATCTTGTTCATCATGGCCATCCACGTACACGAACATCAATAAAGTCCGAATTGTCAAAAGCTCTTCATCCCCCTGAAAAAAAAGAAAGATGATGAAGAAAGGAATGATACACTCCTTATCTTCAGAAGAAAAAAAGAGAGAGAAAGAGAAAGGGGAAAGATGAAAGATGCTTGAACAAGGACTCAACCATCAAAGTATACATGCACTTGGCCAAGATGTATGAGTAGTAGGAATGATTAGACAAGTTCTTCGATCTCGCAAAATAAATAAAGAAGAGTGAGCAACTTCTCCAAAGCTCCACCATATAACATAGAGAGGCTTGATTCTAAGCCAGGGGAGGATCCAAACACTATGAGTGATCGAGAGATGTTGAGAAATAACAAGGGAATGCCTCGTTTTCTTTATAAAATTATCAAAAACTCCAAATGCCAAGAGGACGAAGTGCTCAACCAATCAATGAGTTGTTCTAAGACTCAATTGATGAAGATGAGGGTGTTAGCCACCAGAATCCAAGGTATGAAAGAAAACTCAGAGATATGACTTGTGTATACCTTGAGCTCAAGACCCTGATCTTGCGAAAGTCCCGGTGATTTAATTCATTCTTTGCTAAGGGACTAGCAAAGTTCAGGTAGGGGGGCGTGTTGGTGGTCGTTACGATACGGTTTCACCACCAACATTCCGTCACATTTCAGGCTCATCTTGCTCATAACAAAGTAAAATTGATTATTTCTAATGAGTTCCACAAGTTTTGTATAATTTGTGAGTGCAGGAGCAAGCAAGCAAAAGCTGAGCCATATTTGCACAAAGCCAGGCCGGCCGGCCTATGCCAGGCCGGCCGGCCCCCTTCTGTGGCCAGTTGCCACGTCCTTGGTCCAGGAGATCACAAAAACAACACAGATGACCATGAGACGTGCGATCAACGTCGGTTTGATCCAAAGAACCCGAAAGGCCTAAGCTACGTTTGCATGGATTGAAGGGCCCACCAACATTGGATTCTCGGACAGCTTCAATCCAAAGCAACTGTTACCGACCTCAGGGTGCAATCCAGAGCGTCCCTGAAGAAGGCGGTGCCACGGGGCAGCAAGGCCAGGCCGATCCCAGGCCGGCCGGCCTCCCCCAGAGGCCGCCACCTGTCCCCCTTCGCGTGGCAGTTAAGCAGAGTGTTAGCTTACACCTGACGCCTGCAACCGCCCCTGAAGGCTATAAAAGGGACCTCCTTCACCTTGAGAAAGCATCCATCAAATCATCCAAAGGAGAGAAGAGTAGCTTAGTGAGTTTGTGCTCTCATCTTTAGAGTAGAGTAGGGAGAGAGTGGGTGAGTTGCTCGGGTGACAGCCGAGCTTTGTAGAGAGAGTCCAGGATTTCTCTCTCGGTCTCGTCTCAACATTTCCGCCCCCGAGGAATATATTCAAGAGTTATCTTCAGTAAGTCCTCGGTCTCTTGCGTTTAGTACTTCGCTAGTTTACAACTTACTTTCAGCAAGTTATCATATTTATCTTTGATCTGCGGGTACCTGAGTCTGCACGAGTGACAGCGACTCTTGTTTGGGGTTTCCTCTATAGCCCTTCGCGTTGGGTGGAGGTCAGTGACTGAAAGCTTAGGCGTGGTGCCTGTGCTGGCTAGTCATCTCAGGTTGTGTTGCACCCCACGGAACTGCAGTGGTAGGCGGCAGGTGGTGACAGCCCTGCCCGTCCTTTGTACTCCACCACGTTCGGGTGTACTCATAACAGTAGTGCTGAGCCTGGAAGAACCCCTCTCTCGCCCCGTTCTGAGTTCTTCCCGTTCTAGCCGTCAAAGCAGATCAGGTTAGGTATCGATAGTTTGTCTGGGGTAACGAGTAGCTAACTACAGTCAAGCTCTCTACCCATTTATCCTTTTTCTCCTTGGTGGATCCGGTTAGAAAAGTTCTAGGCTAGTCGCGTCTACCATTCCTTGGATTCGATATCCAGATTCTTACTCCCCTGGTGAAAGGCTACATCGGACTCCGTGCGCTTGCGGATTTTAGTTAGGCTAAGGAGTGCCAACAAAGAGCCAATGGCAAAATAATTAAAGCATTCAGGGCCCGTATATTCAAGAAGCTGAAGCAGTACGATGGACGATGGATCAAGGAGTTACCCGCTGTAGTCTGGGGGCTGCGGACCCAGCTGAGTCGTGCCATGAAGCAAACCCCGTTCTTTCTGGTTTACGGCTCGGAGGCTATCCTACCAACGGACATCTCCTACGGTTCGCCCCGAGTGGAATTCTATGATGAATACGACGCGCAAGTGGCGCGCATTGAAGACCTCGATAGTATCGAGGAGAAGAGATTGGCGGCCCAGATCCAAGCCGCGCGTTACGCTCAGGTCCTTCGACGGTATCATGACAGAACCGTCAAATAGAGGTCTTTTGAAGCAGGCGACTTGGTTCTGATAAGGAAGCAAGACACCAAGGGCGCGCACAAGCTTGCGTCCCCCTGGGAGGGACCATACATCGTCAAGACAGTGAGTCGCCCAGGCTCATATCGCCTCATGACGGAAGACGGAGTAGACATCCCAAATCCGTGGAATATCGAGCACCTACAGCGTTTCAACGCTTGATTCAGTTATGTATTCATCTTTTATTTCTTTAAGATATTTTTCCCGAGTGGTTTTTTGTGGATAATCATCCCCAGTTTCGACTCGGCAGAATTATAAATATCATATGAGTTATCTATAAAGTTGATTTCATCTTCTATCTACATTATATCTACTACTCGAATTTCCTCTTTCGCGTCACGCACATAAAGTATGAGTGGAACAAACTTTAAATCGTGGGGGAAAGTACTCGCCAAGTCAAAGCTCTGCACGCACGACAAAGCTCGGCGGCATGAGACTAAGAAATTAAGGCCAGCGCAGAAAGAAAGGGAGTAGCACTTTCATAAAAACTTATATACAAACACAAAGGATTAAACATTGTTCAAGAGTACTTCTATTACCAAATACTACAGATTATCTACCAATTTTAACTTGCAGGATCGCCACCACCAGAAGGGCCTGCATCATCAGTTTCATCGACAACGTCCTTAGACAAGACATTGGCGATCGGCTCCACTTCAAGCAGCAGCCTGCTCACATCATCCTCGGAGGTGCCAGCAGCATATCCGTTGCCGAGTGGTTCCAGATCAGACGATGGGAACAGCGACTTCAGGATTGCCAAGACATGACCACAACTGGCCTGGCTGATGGAGCGAAGCTGGCGCCGAAAGAGACGCGGAAGCGCCCGAGTGCGGTCGAGGATAGAAGCTGAAGGTGATGCTGCCTCCGGCTCGATCTCCTCCGCCACCACTCGAACAGCATCTTCCAGCGTGCACTTCTCGTGTGCAGCGCCTCTGCCTCGCCTTCCAGACGAGTCACCTTAGCAGTGAGTTCTGCAAATTGGACCAAAGTCTAGGCCCGGTAATCTACAGAAAATCAGATCTGGACAGGATGTTCACGTCTGACATAAAAAGAATAGTATACATCTAAGCTCCTGTGCGGCTCGGGCTTCGTTGAGTTTAGCCTGTTCCAGTTCTCCGCAAAGATCGCGGACGGTGCGCTGGGCTTCCTCCAACCCGGCCTGGTGTTGGGACACAGCGGCTTCACGAGCTGACATAACATACTTGTATTAGGTATGGTCAGTGAAACAATAGTGCAAAATAAAACCCCAAGACTGACTCATACCCTGCGTCGCCTGAACCAGCTCGGCTTCAAGTTCAGCCACTCGGGTTACCAGGGAGTCAGCCTTCATTGCTGCAGGAACAAGGCCTTTGAATCTCCGAGGTTTTGGCCTCGGCATCGGCAGTTATTACCTGCAAACGATTGTCAGATGACACAGCAAACAACTGTACCACTCGGTACTCTACTTAAACAGGAAAGGTGGCTCAGGAATACCTCGGCCATCAGTCCCAGGCGACGAAGGAGCGACTTGAACTCCGCCAAAGGAGTCATAGCGGCACCATCACCCGGAGTCACGTCCATCGCAGGAGTGACTTCGACCTCTGCAATCTGGGGCGCCTCCACCATCGTAGTCTGCTCAATTATAGGAGCAGGCTGGGGGCTGCTCAGGGGAGGAATAGGCAGTACGGTCGGCGACGCCTGAGCAGGACTCGGCGGCGCCGGGGTTGGTGTGCGCGGTGATTCTTGTGGCGGCTCCACAGGCTGATCGCTAGGAGGATCAGCCAAGTGGGAAGATTCTTCTAGCGCTTGGATCTCTGGGATCTCTGTCTCGCCGACTGATCGTGGCGCAGAGCCAGCAAAGGGGATCTCAGACGGCGTGCTGCACGACAAAGCAAATAAAGAGCAATCACAGGAAAACATAAAAGTCAATTAAATGTTGACAACAACTCTTACCGAGTAGATACGCGCACTTTCAGGCGCTTTCCTTTCTGAGTTGGGGAAGGAAGGTCTCTTGGACTTGCAGTACGCAAAGGTACGATAGCAAGGGGAGAATGCTCTGAGCTAATAAGTGAGGAAGGGATTGACGACCCGGCATCACCACCTTCGTCATCATCCGAGTCTGACGACTCGGTGATGATTAGTTGGCGACGACTCGGTGCATTCACAATCACGACCCCCATTGAAGTAGAGCTCTTTCGCTTCTTCGGGACGATGGCAGCTTTGCCACCACTCAGCGACAACACATCCGGAGAAGGTGAGGATGACAGACTCATATCCGAGTCGTTCAAGTCAACCTCGGCTCCTCCGAGTGCTTCTTCAGCAGTACCGGCCCTGCGTGCCACCGGCTGGTCCACTCCCTTCGGCATCTCAGGCAGGAGGGGGATTGAAACATAAGCAGCTCGACCCTGCATTTCAAAGTTGGGTTCAGCTCTTTATCGAGATTACACCCAATGGGTGGAATTGAACACATAAACAGTAACAAATTGATTCATTACCTCAGGGCGAGGATTAGACAAGTTGTATGCCGGAGGGCCATCAGAAGTCTTCACGGAAGTTCCCGGTGCAAAAAATTTGGCAATCCGGGCTGCGGCTTGGCTTTTATCAACACGCTCTGGGGCTTCACGCGTGTTGTCCCCCTCGGCGTAATACTCATATGCCGGATGAGCCCGCTGCTTGAGGGGCTGGATCCGGCGCAGCACGAAGTTGGCTGCCACTCCTATGGCAGTCAACCCTCTGTTCTTCAGCTCGGCAATGAGGCTCAGCAGCTCCCGAACCTCGTCCATCTCGCTGTCTTTGGGGAGAGAGCTCCAGGACTTGGAGGGGACCGGGCGGGAATCTATTTCAGAAGAGATGGCAGGCGAGTGGTTCCCTATGTAGAACCACTCGGATTGCCACCCCTTATTGGTGGTAGGAAAAGGAATCTCAAAATACTCTTGGGTTCGACCCTCACGGAGCTGGAACCCGGCGCCTCCGACTACACGCGGGCGCTCGGTGCTAGGATAAGGCTTCAGCAAGAAAAGATGGAGAAAAAGATTGAAGTGAGGCTCTATCCCAAGATAGGCCTCACAGAGATTGATGAAAATAGCAATATGAAGGATGGAATTCGGGTTCAGTGCACAGAGACTGATCCCATAGAAATGAAGCAAGCTGCGGAGAAAAGGGTGTGCAGGAACACCAAATCCGCGCAAAAGAAAGGACTCAAACACCACCAAATCAGTGGAATTTGGGGTGGGGAAAGACTCACCAAAGGCTGCACGCCATTCGGCGGTTTGCTGGTCTGGGAGAATGCCATCGATGACATGCTGCTCGAGACGCTTGGTGGTGGTAGAGGACTTCCTCCACTCGGCGGCGCGATCTACGGAGACATCGATGGCGGTCTTGGCCCTGACCGACCGCTTCTTCCCTGGCGACGCCTCCTTCCGCTTCGGCGCCATAGCCGCGGCAAGCAGAGATTGGGGATTGAACATTTGAAGTTACGAAAGTGGATCTAGGGTTTGCGCCTGAGCAAGAAAGGAGAACTTGGATGCTGTGAAGGCAAATGGCGAGGAAAGGAAGAAGATTGCGGTGGGGATGGCTTATAATGGAATGAACCGTTCCTCCCGCGCGCGGCGTGATGTTTGTCTCGGGATCTTAACCGATGCTAGCACGTCGCGTCGCTTTAAATTCAAAGATGCGATTTGGAGTCGCGATATCTCGCGATATTCTGGCTTCATGAGGCAACCGTTAGTTTCCCTAGGAAACAATGGGCTTAAACAGGATTGATGGGCCTAAATGGGCTGACTTAAGCCTTTGATAGGCTAAAATATAGCATGACCTTTCGGTTCTGTTAATTAACAATTACGTGGGTTCCTGAGCAAATGCTCAGGGGCAGAAACCACTCGGTCGTGAGGCTAAAATTAGTCGACGGCCAGACTTATTTTTGCAATTAATATTGCAACCTTGCAATTGATTTTTACGTAAGGCATGCGATACTATCGCTAAATTGACTCGGAAATCTGGCTCAAGTGCTGACAAGTATAAATCTTGTGAGAAGGTGATTTACCATATGGTCAAGCTGGGTCGTGGGACACGACTCGGGAGTCACGCCGAGTTCAAAGAACTTGAGAAAAGATTCCTTAAAAAGGGGAAATAAAAATGCCCTAAAAGGAGGAAATTGTTTGAAATCCATGCCCAGAGGCATGGGGGCTGAAAAATTCAGTCAGGATCCACAGCTCTTAGAGTCTTGACACGATCGTGCCGAGTCGAATCAAGACTCGGGGGCTACACCCAATGGGTGCACCTGGAGGTGCACGCCATTGATGGAATAAGTTCAACAAGAGCTTTACAATATTCTATTTTTGACCCTCGACCAGACTATTCTACTCTGCTCAAGGCTCGGGGGCTAGACCCAATGGGTGCACCAGGAGGTGCACGCCATTGAAGATCATGATTTTGATGGAGAAAAGTTGAAGACCCTTGGCCAATTTTATACTAAAATTACCCAAGGCTCGGGGGCTAAGTGTATACACTTCGCTTTCGCGTCGTGAAAAAGAGCACTTCTTCCCCTCACTATGGCTACAATTGAAGGATCGTTTTCAGGAACATTTGAGTATGCACTCGAATCTTCCTCGAAACCACTCGGATCTTCTTCGAAACCACTCGGATGAAGTCCTAAGACAACTCGGGAATCTGATCAAGCATTCTGGCAAAGTTGCGGAGCATTCGGATCGTGCAAGAAAAATACAGATCAATTACAGCCAACGATCGGCCAAGAAGTGCTCGGGGGCTACTGTGGGGGATATAGTCCCCGGGTACCTCACGAGCAGGCCTGTCAGCCCTCCAATAGGGGGCGGCCCGGCCCACCGTTCTGGACCTGATGACGTGCGGGACAAGTCGGCGCATGTAGGAAGGACCCGGAAGTCGAAGTTCTGATTAGAATAGGAGTTTTTGTAAAGAAGGAAAGGATCCTTAGAGATAGGATCAGCTACAAACCGACTTGTAACCCTGCCCCCGATATATAAGGCGGGCAGGGACCCCCTTCAAAGAGATCAACACACAAACATGAAATCTCTCAAGAGAACAATCCACGCAATACAACACCCCAAAACAGGACGTAGGGTATTACGTCGAGTTGACGGCCCGAACCTGTCTAAATCCTTGTGTCTGTCCACCCTAACCATCTAGCTTCCGATCTTTGCGATCTTCCCTACATACAAATCACTTCCGTGGGCTACCCCGTGGAAGACTGCCGGAGATCATATCACCGACAGGCAGCAACCGTGCAGGAAGTTACAGGCTCGCGTCGCCGGAGGGAGAGGAGGATCCACACACATGGAACACTGACCTGCTCATCAGGTACTTCCCTTGACGAGGGGCGCCAACAAGCACAGCCAGCCGTGGATGTCCAGTTTTCAGTCCTTTGTTTTTTCTGTCGTTTTCTTATGTATGCACTGATCGACAACAGGGCGGACACCGCCCAACAAAGACTTCCACGGGCTCCATGCACCTAGTTGTAACCACCTTTTGCCCCAAGAAGCGGGCCGTCGGTTCGTCGTCTAATCCCAAGTCCCGTTGTGTATACGGATCCCCATAGGAAAATATCCCCCCCCCCCCGAGTGTCATCATGGCCGGGCGAGCGTAGCAGCGCACCCTCGCTCCAAGGACACGAACGATAAAAGGAACCACCCTCGAAGGCCAGCGGTGACACGCCCCGAGCAGCGGCGCTGGCCACGAGCATGCGACGACATTTCGGGGGTAGGGATTGCCGGCAGTGCCGCCCTGAAGAGGCCGAGGGCCCACCGCGATGAAGGGCACATGGCACAGACGTGGCCGCAACACGCCAAGGGCTTCCGCGTGAACCCCGATTTCGGAAGCGCAAACTTACGAGGAGCTGGCCACGGAAGGCCAAGGGCTACCGCCGTCGAGCGGCATAAGCTCCGGGAGCGACCATGAAGTGGTCAAGGACGAGCGCGTGAATCACGATTCCGGGAGTAGAAGCTCCCGAAGAGCAAGCCACAAAGGGGCCAAGGGCTTCCCCTCGTCGAGCGGCACAGGCTCCGGAAGCGACCATGAAGTGGTCGAACGATCGCGTGAGTCACGATTCCGGGAGCAAAAGCTCCCAAAGAGCTAGCCCCAAAGGGGCCAAGGGCTTCCCCCGTCAAGCGGTACAAGCTCCGAGAGCAACCATGAAATGGTCGAATGATCCCGCGAGTGACATATCCGGGAGCAAAAACTCCCGAAGAGCCAGCCACAGAGGGTCCAAAGGCTGCCCCCGTCGAGCCGCAAAATCTCCAGGAGCAGCCATTAAATGGTCAAGAGTTATCGCGTGAATCACGATTCCAGGAGAAAAAGCTCCCGAAGAGCCGGTCACAAAGGGACCAAGGGCTACCCCTGTCGAGCGGCCTAGGCTCCGGGAGCGACTGTGGCGCGGTCGAGTGATCGTGGGCATCACGGTCCGGGGGAAAAGGCTCTCGAAGGGCCGGCCACAAAGGGGCCAAGGGCTACCCCCCGTCGAGCGGCATAAGCTCCGGGCAAAGGGCTACACCCTCTGGGCCCCGCAAGATCCGGGGACGACCGCGACAAGGCCAAAAGGGGTAAGAAAAGTCGAAACTATGGCCGAGGGCCCTGTCAAGGAATATTAACGCAGTCTCAGGCATCACACACCCACACCCACAACATAAGAACAGTCACGACAAAATCAATCAGTTTTTATTATGCGGTGTTCGCTTCAGAACAAAACACGACGGCGACTGCCGATGTTTGGAAGAAGATAACTACGACGAGGGATACAAGTCGCTGCGGTCAAGATAATCAAGGAACCGACGGCGGCGTCGGCGTCTACCAGAACCCTGTTGACCACGGGGCACACAAAAAGACGCAACAGTCACAGGAGCACGCCGAGATGTGCTCGCCCGAGCCCCGATGCGGACAGGAGACCCAAGATTCACACGAAGCGCCGCCAAAACATCTTGTTGTATACGCGTCGGGTCAACATCGGGCGCTCCGTCGGTCACACATGTGGCTTCCTTAGCAACTTGCGGGTCCTCCAGTCTCCAGGTCTTCATCCCATCATCACCAAAGTGTGTCCAGTGGAAGGACAAGCTCGAAGAATCGGACTCTACCGACAATACCTTCTCCTTCCCCCGACCAAGGCCCAAACTAGATCTCCGGAGGGCCTGCGAAAAACAAAGGACGATGAGCGCAAAGTTTCAACTGGAAAGGCCAGGAGGCGGTAGAGGGGAGCGGGGCAAGACAGCCACCACCCTCACTCTAAATGAGACCAAAATGACCATCCCGGAACAAACTTTCCGCTCCCAAGCGCTTAATTGAACAAAGGATCATCTTAGATCGCTATGGAGTGACGACAGTTAAAGTTTTACACCTCGGAAGAGGAGGGTGACGTAGAGGGAAAGTTCTCTGAGCCAGCAGAGCGCTCTCCTGGGGAGGGTCCCCCAGGTTCAGCAGGTGGCCCGCTTGGGGGCGAGGGCCTTCCACTCGGCGCGGCGGCAAGACCCTGGGCGGAAGGGTCGGAGGGCGCGTCAGGAGAGTGGTCGGAGGGACGCCCCTCTGGGCACCCCGGGAGGCGAAGCACATTGGGAGGCCGGAGCATATCGAACAGCCGCCAGGACTCCTGGACAAAGTCGGAGAACTCAACCTCAGGATGACGCTGAGGACCAATGCGGGGCGAGATGGACTCCAACCATTCCGACCACTCCTGAAGGAAGGACCCCTGGATCATCACCCCTTCCGATAGGGCGACCAAGGGAAAGACATCTAGGGATAGCCTGCTCCGCCCTGGATGAGCAAGGCCCACGGATTTCGTCCACAGAAAGCGATGGTGGGGAAGGCCTCGCATCGCGGCTGCCTTCCGGAAGGGCCTCAAGGGCTAGCACAGAAAGGAGGAACCTCAGGACTATATTCATATGACCCCCCCAGGAAAGTCCAAGTAGAGAGGAGGGGAACAAAGTGTTACAAGTGAAGATAAAAAGCCGGCCCACCCGTGCTTGAAAAGATATCAAAAGAAAGACTACAAAAACTAAGGCCGGATGGCCGACGAAGTTGGTGAGGGCCCCGGGGTAAAGAAGCGAGCCCGCTCGAGGACATCAGACCTAGGATGATGGGTGTGTCTCGTCCTCGGCATCGACGGTGCCACCGTCCCTCCTATCTCTGCCTGTGGCAGCGGTTTGGGTGCCAGGGCTGAGGCCCTCCGCCACCATCGCCACGGCCTCGGTGTTGACGGCCATTATAACCCCGTAGTGACCGTCAACATTTTGGTAAAATGAGGATGATCATACCATATTCCATACATAAAAGTATTTTTACTGACAAATTCCACAAGTTTTGGATGAGTTGTGCTTGCAGGATGAACCAGGAGAAACAAGGGCCAAACCTGGCACAGAGCCAGGCCGGCCGGCCTAAGCCAGGCCGACCGGCCTCTCCTGGCCAGGTCTGGCCACGTCATTGATCCACAAGCCTTGCCAAGTGCCCAGGATGATCAAGAACCGTGCAAACAACGTCGGTTTGATCCAAGGACCCGGAAGGCCTAGAGGTGAAAGCACATGGATTGAAGGGCCCACATCCTAGGATTCTCGGACAAGCTTCAACTAAATGCAACTGTTACCGACCTTGGGAGAGCATCAGGACCGTTCCTGCAGAGGACGGTGCCAAGTGGCACCAGGGCCAGGCCGGCCGGCCTAGCCCAGGCCGACCGGCCTCCCTTTGTGGCCGCCACGTCTCCTCCTTCGCGTGAAGCTTAAGCAGAGCCTTGGTGTTGGTGATATTATCTCCAACAGTCTTCCACGGGGTAGCCCACGGAAGTGATTTGTATGCAGGGAAGATCGCAAAGATCGGAAGCAAGATGGTTAGGATGGATAGACACAAGGGTTTATACAGGTTCGGGCCGTCGACTTGACGTAATACCCTACGTCCTGTTTTGGGGTGTTGTATTGCGTGGATTGTGTGTTGAGAGATTTCGTGGTCTGTTTGGAGGGGGTCCCTGCCCGCCTTATATATCGGGGGGCAGGGTTACAAGTCGGTTTGTAGCCGATCCTATCTCTAAGGATCCTTTCCTTCTTTACAAAAACTCCTATTCTAACTAGAACTCTGATAGAGCTGAAGTGCCCGATCTTGGTGAGTGGAGGATAATTTTGATTTGGTGGAAGTCGACCCTCACGATCCGACTACGACGAGCGATCCCGAAGCGCCAATGCAATCGCTGAACCAAATTCCTGTGGTTACCGACCCTGTTGCAATCAAGATCAGAACTTCCTGTACGCAATCAAAGAACGAACAAGAAAAAGAAGGCGAGCAATCTTAATATCACTCGAAGGTGGAGTTCTGAATCACACGAGGACAGCACGTATTTGTGCGTGTTCGTTGTAGCTAAAGCTAGATGTAAAACAAAACTCAAACCCTAATGTGACGGCGGCTACTGAATATATGGGGGCTAGGTCGTGACCTACCCCCATGGTCATGCCCCTATGGGGTCCAACACGATACACGGGCCACCGGCCCAAAAGACGGCGGCGCAGCGCCCTGGCAGATTCTAGACGTCCACTTGTTTCGACGATTCCCGTTGACTCAGAAGGAATTTGGGCATGAGACCGGTGCCATTGGAAAGTGCGTCTCCTTAGCTTTCCATCCATATGTAGAACGCCCAAAACGGACACCGTATGTGGCCGGGGCGACCAAAACATCACGGACTGCTCCTGAACTCCGAGATGGACTCGAACTTGAGTTGTTTTGGGCCTCCACCTTGGTGACTCGAATTGAATTAGCCTTGGGCCTCCTTCATGACTTGGACAACCTTGTTGGACTCCTCCTTCACTAATACATGACCCAATCATGGTCGTATGCATGTGTTTCATGTCCTCATCATCCTCCCCTTCTTGACGAAAAGCCGTCCTCGGCGTCAATTGTACTTCAAACCGATCCTGCATAACACAAAGGAGAACAGGGTTTCGAAAACCAAGGAAAACAAAAATATTAAGAGAAGGGATGTCACTATGTATCCGATTGGCGAAAGGATCATCTCGCATAGAACTTTTAGCAAGCATGTAAGCTTCTTGATCGGGCGACACACGATGTGTTTCAACACGATCCTGCACAAGATTAGTACCAACAAGAGACCAAGCAGGCATAGAGAGCAACCAGCAAGGCTCCCCTTCTTTATAGTAAACTTGTTTCATGAAAATAGAACTAGAGGAATGTAAATTAGGATGTGTAGTATGGCTGTCCTCTAATTGATCATAATCTGTCACAACAAAAGGAGTACTCATATCGCAACCAATGTAGACTCTTTGTATCATATATTGTCCTTTGTTGTCATATTTGCCAATAACATGATAAGTGTGTTTAGCAAACCAAGGCAAATCAGCATTGTGAAAAAGTCACTCTTGCAAACAATCTAGATTACACAAATCATCAGATTCAATGTAACCCAAAGTATGTAAAGAAGACAACAATCTTAGTTCATCATTTGCGCTAGCAATATGCATAACATGTTTATTTTCAGTACAAATGGTTGGTTCCAAAACATATAGAACTGAAGCATGAGCAACCAATTCATCTTTATCACAAGGAACAACAAGCTCATCATCATGTGACAAAGATTCGTCAAGAGATGGGTCCACTAACAATTGCTCTATGATAGCATGAGGTGTGGAAAAATTCAGCACAGGAGAAGTGGTCTCACCATCCGTGAGTGGAACACCTGTGATCGTGGGCGCTGTAGGTGTGACCGTCCTCTCGCACGGTGTAGTGCTAGGCGTGGATGGCGCAGGGAGAGCAAGATCCACACTGGATGCCGGACTTCGTCCTGCAAAGGAGTTAGTATATGTCGTCGAGCGGCGTCCCTGCACTTCACGTTCAGCTTTGCAAGCATATTCAAGCAATGTGGGCATATCAAAATAATCTTTATAATCAAGTATGTCCTGAATGTCGCGGTTCAAACCACCGCGAAAACGTGCCATAGCAGCGTCATCCGTCTCAAACAAACCACAACGAATCATACCTTTTTGTAGCTCCTGGTAATAGTCCTCAACAGATTGTTGACCTTGCTGAAATTGCTGCATTTGTTTAAGCAAATCTCGGGCATAATATGAAGGTACAAAGCGATGTCGCATAGCAGTTTTTAATTGGGTCCAAGTGGTTGGAATAGCAGTGGGATGTCGTTGTTTATAATCACGCCACCACATTAAAGCAAAAAGAGTAAATGCACTAATAGCAGCTTTAACTTGTGCACTAGCAGGAATATCATGGTATGAAAAATTCTGTTCAACCTCTAATTCCCAATCAAGATATGCAGCAGGATCATATTTGCCATTATAAGATGGAATTTGAAATTTAACCGTAGCAAATGAGTCAATGTGTGGAGGACATACCACACGGCGGGCACAACTGTGGCGATCTCCATCGTCTAGCTCCATGTCACTGTCATAGTCCTTGTGCAACGCCGTGACCGACGTGGACCACGCATCGAATCGTGCCACGATGCCGTTGACGTCTCCTGACATGATTAGCGCAAACACAAAAAAAATCCTACGGCAACAAAGGTGTGGATGGAATGCTCACAAAGATGCTGCGATCAAGTTCTTATCCGTTCTTACCAAGCAACAGGGGTGACCTGCAAGCAACAAGTAGCACCTGCGAAAGATTGGAGCAGCGATTGCCTGGAGAAACAAAGTCGGTTCGTCGTAGAAATATGTGGAGCTGTGGGAAGGCTCAATATGGTAGCAAGGAATAACAATAATTCAATTCAGAAATTGCAAAACTGAAAATTAGTCCCAAGCTAGTCTATGTCGCTGGTCTAAACTTGTCCCGGACCTACTTCAAGCAAGCATTCATACAACCCTGCACATGGACTCAAAGGATGCAAGCACTTCTGATTTTTCTTTCTTTCTTTCTTTCTTTCTTCTTTCTTTCTTTCTTTCTTTCTTTCTTTCTTTCTTTCTTTGTTTTTTTTGGTGCGGCTTTTTTTTTTAGCACCGTCGGCCTTTTCCTTTGCTGATTTTTTATACCAGAAAGTGAGGCAAAAAAAATATTGGCAAACAACCATGCACTTCGGCCCAAAACTAGTCTAGAAGAAATTGCGCTAAGCAAAAGACCAGCTTATACCTTCCAAAAAACAACCCTTAGGTCGATTAAAAAAAAGGCAGGTTGAAGATAGACAAATATTATGCGGCTGACAAACTTGGCAATATGTCTCTGTCTCCCGTCAGTTGATGAAAAGCTGCCGCAAAAATAGAAAACTCTCGGGAGCAGGCAAGAACTGATAAGGCAACCAGATATATATTAGGCTCTTGGCTCTTTCCTTTTCTGCAGAGAAAAAAAAATCCAGCAGCACGGGATAAAAAATCCTAGTGCAACAATTAAGGAAACAAGACGGAACTTGCTCCAGGCGCAGATCAACTTTGGAAACTGATCTACACTTGCGCCAACAGGTTATACTCGATACACATCACAGACCAAAACAGGACTTAGACTCGAGTAAACCAACGAACACGATGACACTGCGAGGGACTGAAATTCAGAAAAACAATCTGAATGAAAAATTGTGGGGGCACAAAAGGGGTTATAGGACAGCGGAATAATTTTTTTGTAGGGCTTTTTGTGGACTATAGGTAAAGGAACAACACTCGATAAAACTCACCAATCAACCTGGACTTTTGATACCACTTGATAGAGCTGAAGTGCCCGATCTTTCGGTGAGTGGAGGATAATTTTGATTTGGTGGTAGTCGACCCTCACGATCCGACTACGACGAGCGAACCCGAAGCGCCAATGCAGTCGCTGAACCAACTCCCTGTGGTTACCGACCCAGTTGCAATCAAGATCAGAACTTCCTGTACGCAATCAAAGAACGAACAAGAAAAAAAAAGGCGAGCAATCTTAATATCACTCGAAGGTGGAGTTCTGAATCACACGAGGACAGCACGTATTTGTGCGTGTTCGGTGTAGCTAAAGCTAGATGTAAAACAAAACTCAAACCCTAATGTGATGGCGGCTACTGAATATATGGGGGCTAGGTCGTAACCTACCCCCATGGTCATGCCCCTATGGGGTCCAACACGATACACGGGCCACCGGCCCAAAAGACGGCGGCGCAGCGCCCTGGCAGATTCTGGACGTCCATTTGTTTCGACGATTCCCGTTGACTCAGAAGGAATTTGGGCATGAGACCGGTGCCATTGGAAAGTGCGTCTCCTTAGCTTTCCATCCATATGAAGAAAGCCTAAAACGGACAACGTATGTGGCCGGGGCGACCAAAACATCACGGACTGCTCCTGAACTCCGAGATGGACTCGAACTTAGGTTGTGTTGGGCCTCCACCTTGGTGACTCGAATTGAATTAGCCTTGGGCCTCCTTCATGACTTGGACAACCTTGTTGGACTCCTCCTTCACTAATACATGTGTTTCATGTCCTCATCAGTTCCGGTGCGAGGTAGCGGCTCACAACCGAAGCTCGTACGCGGACGAGAAGCCGGCGCAAGGTGGCGGCTAACAACCGAAGTTTGCGCGCGGGGTTTGGTGATTTGGCCACAAAATCATCGGTGGACGGTTTCCCTTGGTTTGGGCCTCAAAACCAAGGCCGAGTACTCGACGAGGCGAGTTTTGGGCTGCTGGGCCAGTGGTGGCTGTCAGGGGCAGTTAAACCGCCCCCCAGGGGCGGTTTAACCGCCTCCCCCTGGGCCGGCCCAAAATCGACGTCGAGGAGCTTCGATCCGGAGGACACACGGCGTGACTGCAAGGCTTGCGTCGGAGGGAAGCTAGCTTGCAGTGGAAGGTGCCCGAGCCGGAAAATATCTGAGATCAAAATGTCAAATTTGCCCCTGAGGGGTATGTATCACTTAGGGGTAGTTTAGTCATTAGAGCACCACCACTTGGACTACTAATAGGCCCCTTCAGGGCTGGTGGCTGCTATCTCTCGAGTTATCTCTTTAGGTTTTTCTTTGAACTAGTTTTCCCTTCATCCCCTCCACCCAGAACTACTTCGAATCTTTCTTAGTTTTGTATAGCTGAATTCATGGTTATGTGATGGAGTTTGTGCTGCTCATCTTTATGCCATGATTTGATTTCCCGAGCTCCCTTTCCTTTTTCCATTTTCGTGGGTATTTTTGGAGCTATTCTTGGGGGATTTTCGTTCTTCTTGCTCTAGGGCGTTTTCTCTCGGATTTCTTTGGGGGATTCACGTATGAGTGCCTTGTGCCTCTTTTGCTAGGTGATCCTTTGCCCCCAAACGCCGAGAGTCGCTCTGGATTTAAGATTTTTGGGATGAACTCGAGGTCATGGTGTTCTTCGTGAGATCTGCGATTCCGGGAGTTGTACTGAGTTAGAGGCTGAGATCTTTTGGGAAAACACTCCACTGGAGGTCTAGATCATCTGACCAAAATCTCGCGTCAAGAGCTCGAGCGGTTTGGGAGATCCACTTTTGTTTTGACTTTTTCCCGAGCCACCCAGGCCCGGGCGGTTTAACCGCCCCCCCAGGCCGGTTTAACCGCCCCCCTCTGGGTGTGTTAGATCGAGCCTTGTTTCGGGTCGTTTTGGTGTTCGTTTCGATTGGGTCGAGTTCCGCTGCTTGTTTCTTGTTCCTAGGGTCAGTAGCTTGACAAGTGGCTACGTGATCTTGGCAAGATTGCTCTCGGAGGTTTCAGAGTTATTTTGGGAGAATAGCCGGATCGATTAGAAAGAATTTTTATCGGCTCACATTCACTCCCCCCCTCTCTGGTCGCCGTTTCGGTCCTTCAGTTTTCATCCAAGATCTTATTAAACCATCTATTAAGATAAACCCGGATGGCACTGCCGCGGAGCAACAAGTCGGAGAATCTCTGGAGTCAGCCACATTAGTGGTAGACGAAGCATTGGACTGGAGGACGCACATTATCGACTATCTTGACAGCGGCATATTGCCCTCAGAGGTCGCAGAAGATGGAAAAGATCTGAAATCGCTCCACGAACAAATCGTGCGGCGCAGCAAAAGCTATGTTATCATCGGAGGAAAGCTGTATCGTCGATCTAGAGCTTCTCAAATCCTCCAAAAATGTGTGAGTCGCGCGGAGGGTATCGAGCTCTTGACAGACATACACAAAGGTATCTGTGGTAATCACGCCGGGGCTAGAACCATTGTTTGTAAAGCCTTCCGGTCTGGTTTCTACTGGCCGACTGCTGTAGCGGACGCAGACAACATTGTGCGGCACTGCCAAGGGTGTCAGTATTTTGCAAGGCAAATAAACGCACCAGCACAACAACTGCAGACTATACCAATGTCCTGGCCCTTCGCTTGTTGGTGCTTGGACATGATCGGTCCGTTCAAGAAGGCGACGGGTGGTTTTGACCATGTCTTAGTTGCTATTGACAAGTTCACCAAGTGGATCGAGGTGAAACCAGTCAAAATGCACACAGGCAGCCAAGACCATCGAATTCTTCACCGACATCACTCATCGCTTCGGAGTCTCAAATCGTATCATTACAGACAATGGTACGAACTTCGTAGCACAGGAGTTCAAAGATTGGTGCAGTGAGAGGAACATCAAGTTATGCCCCGTATCCGTGGCGCACCCAAGGTCCAATGGCCAGGTTGAAAGAGCCAATGGCAAAATAATCAAAGCACTCAGGGCCCGTATATTCAAGAAGCTGAAGCAGTACGATGGCCGATGGATCAAGGAGTTGCCAGCTGTAGTCTGGGGGCTGCGGACCCAGCCGAGTCGTGCCACGAAGCAAACCCCGTTCTTTCTGGTTTACGGCTCGGAGGCTATCCTACCAACGGACATCTCATACGGCTCGACCCGAGTGGAATTCTATGATGAATACGACGCGCAAGTGGCGCGAATTGAAGATCTCGATAGTATCGAGGAGAAAAGATTGGCCGCCCAGATCCAAGCCGCGCGTTATGCTCAGGTACTTCGACGGTATCATGATCGAACCGTCAAGCAGAGGTATTTTGAAGCAGGCAACTTGGTTCTGAGAAGGAAGCAAGACACCAAGGGCGCGCACAAGCTTGCGTCCCCCTGGGAGGGACCATACATCGTCAAGACAGTGAGTCACCCAGGCTCATATCGCCTCATGACGTAAGACGGAGTGGACATCCCAAATCCGTGGAACATCGAGCACCTACAGCGTTTCTACGCTTGATTCAGTTATGTATCAATCTTTTATCTCTTTAAGATATTTTTCCCCGAGTGGTTTTTTGTGGATAATCATCCCCAGTCTCGACTCGGCAGAATTATAAATGTCATATGAGTTATCAATAAAGTTAATTTCATCTTCCATCTACATTATAACTACTACTCGAATTTCCTCTTTCGCGTCACGCACATAAAGTATGAGTGAAACAAACTTTAAATCGTGGGGGAAAGTACTCGCCAAGTCAAAGCTCTACACGCACGACAAAGCTTGGCGGCATGAGACTAAGACCAACGAGGCTAATCTACTCCGTAACAGGTCAACCACTCAGAAATTAAGGCCAGCGCAGAAAGAAAGGGAGTAGTACTTCCATAAAAACTTATATACAAAAACAAAGGATTAAACATTGTTCAAAAGTACTGCTATTGTCACATACTATAGATTTTCTATCAAATTTAACTTGCAGGGTCACCACCACCAGAAGGGCCTGCATCATCAGTTTCATCGACAACGTCCTTAGATAGAACATTGGCGATCGGCTCCACTTCCAGCAGCAGCCTGCTCACATCATCTTCAGAGGTGCCAGCAGCATACCCGCTGCCGAGTGGTTCCAGATCTGATGATGGGAACAACGACTTCAGGATTGCCAAGACATGACCGCAACTAGCCTGGCTGATGGAGCGAAGCTGGCACCGAAAGAAACGTGGAAGCGCCCGAGTGCGATCAAGGATAGAAGCTGAAGGTGATGCTGCCTCCGGCTCGATCTCCTCCACCACCACTCGAACGGCATCTTCCAACGTGCACTTCTCGGTGCGCAGCGCCTCCGCCTCGCCTTCCAGACGAGTCACCTTAGCAGTGAGTTCTGCAAATTGGGCCATAATCCGGACCCGGTAATCTACAGAAAGTCAGATCTGGACAGTATGATCACGTCTAACATAAAAAGAATAGCATACCTCTAAGCTCCTGTGCGGCTTGAGCTTCGTTGAGCTTATCCTGTTCCACCTCTCCGCGAAGATCGCGGACGTTGCGCTGGGCTTCCTCCAACTCGGCTTCACGAGCTGACATAATATACTTATATTAGGTATGGTCAGTGAAACAAAATTATAAAAATACAACGCTAAGACTGACTCATACCCTGCATCGCCTGGACCAGCTCGGCTTTGAGCTCAACCACTCGGGTCACCAGGGAGTCGGCCTTCTCTGCTGCAGGAACAAGCCTTTGAATCTCCGAGGTTTTGGCCTCGGCATCGGCAGTTATTTCCTACAAACAATCGTTAGATGACACAGCAAACAAATGTACCACTCGGTACTCTTCTTAAACAGGAAAGGTGGCTCAGGAAAACTTCGGCCATCAGTCCCAGACGACGAAGGAGCGACTTGAACTCCGCCAAAGGTGTCATAGCGGCACCATCACCCGGAGTCACGACCGCTGCAGGAGCGACTTCGACCTCTACAATCTGGGGACCCCCATCGTCGCAGTCTGCTCAATCACAGGAGCAGGCTGGGGGCTGCTCAGAGGAAGAGTAGGCAGTACGGTCGGCGACGCTTGAGCAGGACTCGGCGGAGCCGGGGTTGGTGCGCGCGGTGATTCTTGCGGCGGCTCCACAGGCTGATCTCAGATGGCGTGCTGCACGACAAAGCAAATAAGGAGCAATCACAGGGAAACATAAAAGTCAATTAAATGTTGACAACAACTCTTACCGAGTAGATACGCGCACTTTCAGGCGCTTTCCTTTCCGAGTGGGGGAAGGAAGGTCCCTTGGACTTGCAGTACGCAAAGGTACTATGGCAAGGGGAGAATGCTCTGAGCTAATAAGTGAGGGCGGGATTGATGGCCTGGCATCACCACCTTCGTCATCATCCGAGTCTGATGACTCAGTGAGGATGAGTTGGCGGCGGCTCGGCGCATCCCCAATCACGACCCCCGTTGAAGTAGAGCTCTTTCGCTTCCTCGGGACGACGGCAGCTTTGCCACCACTCGGCGACAACACATCCGGAGAAGGTGAGGATGACAGACTCATATCCGAGTCATTCAAGTCATCCTTGGCTCCTCCGAGTCCTTCTTCAGCAGTACCGGCCCTGCGCGACGCCGGCTGGTCCACTCCCTTCGGCATCTCAGGCAGAAGGGGGATTGAAACAAAAGCAGCTCGACCCTGCATTTTACAGTTGGGTTCAGTTCTTCATCGAGATTACACCCAATGGGTGGAATTGAAAACATAAACAGCAACAAATCGATTCATTACCTCACAGCGAGGATTTGACAAGTTGTATGCCGGAGGGCCATCAGAAGTCTTCAGGGAAGTTCCTGATGCAAAAAACTTGGCAAGCCGGGCCGCAGCTTGGCCTTTATCAACACGCTCGGGGGCTTCACGCGTGTTGTCTCCCTCGGTGTGAGGGATATAGTACCCGGGTACCTCACGAGCAAGCCTGGCAGCCCACCAAGAGGGGGCGGCCCAGCCCACCGTTCCGGACCTGAAGACGTGCGGGACAAGTCGGCGCACGAAGGAAGGATCTGGAAGGGGAAGTTATAGTTGGAATAGGAATTATTGTAAAGAAAGAAAGGATTCTTAGAGATAGGATCGGATACAAACCGACTTGTAACCCTGCCCCCCGACATATAAGGCGGGCAGGGACCCCCTCCAAAACAGGAGACAACAACTCAACCCATCGAAACTCACAATCCACGCAATACAACACCCCAAAACAGGACGTAGGGTATTACGTCGAGTCGACGGCCCGAACCTGTATAAACCCCTGTGTCTGTCCATCCTAACCATCTTGCTTCCGATCTTTGCAATCTTCCCTGCATTACAAATCACTTCCGTGGGCTACCCCGTGGAAGACTGCCGGAGATAATATCACCGACAGTGGCGCGCCAGGTAAGGGGATATTGCCGAGATCAATCTGATAAGCTTGATGGATCGCGTCAAGATCTTGGACAGCTGCAACCTCCCGGACGTCGACGAAGTCGAGATCCAGTTCGGGGACGTCATCACCGCCGCCTTGGATACCCAAGCGGCAGGAGCTACGGTCGCCATGGAGGTCTCCTCTCTGGCGCCGACTTCGGCCATCACGGCCCAGTCCGGTCCGATCGCATCTGATCGCGCCGACTCTACCCCGCTGAGTCCATCGCAAAACGCGAGGCCCAATCAGTCGGGAACAGATCTACAATCACTCGGTTCCGATCCGGCTCCTGAGAGTCGCGTCGCCGAGTCATCGCAGAGCGTAAACGCTCAACCAGCGCGCGTCCAAAGCCCTGAGGTCATTACTGTCCAGACCCCTGGCTTTTGCACGCTCGCTCAGAAACAGAAGATGAAGGACATCGTCCAGGCGGATGATTACCTCTCTGGGAGCGACTCCTATGAGTTAGATCCTCAGGGACCCTCAATCATGGACGATCTGCCGGAAGGATACACAGTGTCCGACGCCTCTACAGAGCCGGAGCTGCTAGGATCACTCGGAGAACTAACTCCGAGTAGCTTGGAGCGTTATACGCCCACATCCGACTTCTCCGAGTCCGAGGAAGACTACCTCGCACAAGAAGGAGTCGGGTCATACTGCTACATGGTGGCGCCAGCAACGCCAACCCATCCTGTCTCAGAAGACGAGGTCACTCCAGCCGAGGAGACGACTGAAGCCAGGGACCAGCGTCGAGGACGCAACGCCAGTCGGGCGACTCGCAGAGCCGCACGACCGCACGGAGCCACCGCGTCAGGATCTGGCACTGCTCGACTCCAGGAACCACGCTTGAAGATCATTGTCGCCAACGGGATCGGCACGACCGGAGGAGCACCCAGAACTTGATGCGCGACGGCATGTTCGAGTTCAACGGATACGACGTCTACGAGACGCCGGTCCAGAACCTCGTTACTATTAACGAGGAAATCAGTCGACTGCCACCCAGCACTCCGGGCCTGGAAAAGGTAAGGGCTCTCGTGCAGGCCGCCTCCGTCCAGGTTCACCAGATGCAGGGCAGAGCGACCACGGAGGCCCCTGAGCCTGGTCCGTCTCGACACCGGGCCAGCGGCGGATCGGATCGTGATGAAGACCTCCGCACCACGATCAACAGAGATCGAGATGCGAGGAACGTCATCCGCAACAGCACCGAAGAGCGCCATCATGAGGAAATCCGACGGCGAGAAGAGTACGATCGGGATCATGAAATCCCCGTCGTAAGTCCAACAGAAGCGGCTACTCGACGAGTCAGACTACTCTGACCCTTCCGGTAGTCCAAGGCACGGCAACGACGGCGGTCGCACTCCGCCACGAGGACGAGCACTTCCACCACCCAGGCGACCGACTCCGCCAAGGGAGCGAACTCCACCGCGCAGCAGGACCTACCGACGGGACCGAACTCCACCCAGGACTCGGAACTATCGGAGGACCCGTTCCCCGCCCAGGGACCGGGATCACAGGAGGGATAGCACCCCCCCAAGAACAACAGACGGATCGGGTCCGAGCGGTTCCCGCCCTAGAGGTCGGATCGGCGGATTCCAGTCGTTCATCGAGCGCTTGAGAAGCGTGACATGGCCCAGAGGCTTCAAGCTGTCGGACATCGACAAGTACGACGGGAAATCTGATCCATCTCAATGGCTTCAGATCTACTACACCGCCGTACAAGCGGCCGGCGGTGACGAGGACGTGATGGCGAATTACCTTCCCATCATGCTCACCAAGGACTGCCGCAACTGGCTGGCAGGACTCCCGCAGGACGCCATCGACAACTGGGAGCAGCTTACCGAACTCTTTATCGGTAACTATCTCGGTACCTGGGAAAGGCCCGAGAGCAAGCGGCTCCTCGGTCAGATCAGGCAGCGCAAGAACGAGACCCTGCACGACTTCGTGCGCAGGTTCTCGGAGAAGCGTAACTCCATCACGGACGTGACGGATCAGGAGGTTATGTCAGCCTTCCAGCACGGCATCTCCGATGGGAGACTGATTCACAAGTGGACTCGGAAGCCACCCGCGACTGTCAATGACATGTTCCGGATCGCTAGCACGTGGGCGGACGCAGAGATCGCGGAAAAGGAACAACTCAGCGAGATCAGGAGCCACTGGGAAGAAGAGAACAAGACGACCCGCAAGCGCGACCGCCGCGAGGACGAAGACCGACACGACGACCATCGGCGCACCGACAGCCACCCTCGTAAGAAGAAGAGCGAGGGAGATATGGTCGCCGCCCTGGACCGGTCCAGAGGCCGGGTAACTCCAGAGGATTTCCAGCGCATGCTCGATGAGCAATGTCCTTACCACAAGCACAAGCACTCGGCACGAGAGTGCTACGGGCTCAAGCGAGCCTTCACTGGGGGCAACAGAGGCCCTCCATACAGAAAGAGGAACGATGGTTCCCCGCGAGACGATAGGCGGAACGACGAGCCCGGCGACGACTTCCAGGAAGCCGACCGAGTGGTTCGCATGATCTACGGCGGACCAGAGTTCGAGTCGAAGCGCCAGCAGAAGCTCACCCATCGCCAGGTCATGCACGCGAGGGAACCACCGGTACCTGAGTACCTCAAGTGGTCGGAAGTTCCGATCACCTTCACCTGGGAGGACCATCCAAACTGCATACCGAAGCCCGGGTCCCACGCCTTGGTAGTAGCCCCGACGATCCGCAACGTTCGGCTCACCAAGGTACTAGTCGACGGTGGCAGTGGCCTGAACATCCTCTTTGCCAACACATTGAAG
Source organism: Urochloa ruziziensis (assembly GCA_015476505.1). Classification (NCBI taxonomy): domain Eukaryota; kingdom Viridiplantae; phylum Streptophyta; class Magnoliopsida; order Poales; family Poaceae; genus Urochloa; species Urochloa ruziziensis. The sequence continues at coordinate 36,526,886 of CM027121.1, read as the reverse complement.
GAGCTCGGCCTGACTACTCTCGACCTGAGTCCCTCCCAATCCGCATTCTACGGTTTGATACCGGGAGAGGGGGCGGAACCACTCGGGCACATCACATTGCCCGTCACCTTCGGAGACTGGAACAACTACCGGACCGAGCATATGCTGTTCACGGTGGCGAACTTTGAAACTGCCTATCACGCCATCCTTGGGAGGCCGGCGCTCGCCAAGTTCATGGCGATTCCTCACTACGTCTACTTGCAGGTCAAGATGCCAGGACCTAAAGGCATAATCACCGTCTTGGGGGACATCCGAGTCGCTTACACATGCGAACAAGAGACCCTCAACGCGGCAGCTGCTCTGGCCAACAATCGAGTCGTTGACTCCACGGCAGGCTCTGCCCTGCTCTGCTTTCTCGATTGCTATCCAGGTTATTATCAGACAAGCCTAAAGCTGGAAGATCAGATAAAGACCACGTTCCTCACGCCGTTTGGTGCCTTTCTGGCCTTCGGCCTGAAGAACGCCGGCGCGACCTACCAGAGGACAATTCAAGCGCGTATGGATCAATTGACTCTGGACGTAGTAGAACGCCTACATCGATAAATCCATGGAACATCGAGCACCTACAGCGTTTCTACGCCTGATTCAGTTATGTATTTATCTTTTTATTTTAGATTTGTTTTTCCGAGTGATTTTGGAGGGTATTCACCCCCAGTCACGACTCGGCAGATTTATAATAAGTTATCAATAAAGTTGATTTCATCTTCCATCTATTTCTACTACTCGAATTTCCTCTTTCGCGTCACGCACATAAAGTATGAGTGGAACAAACTTTAAATCGAGAGGGAAAGTACTCGTCAAGTCAAAGCTCTAAACATACGACAAAGACTCTGCGGCATGAGACTGAGACCAACGAGGCTAATCTACTCCGTAACAGGTCAACCACTCAGAAATTAAGGCCAGCGCAGAAAGAAAGGGAGTAGTAGTCCCATAAAAACTTATACACAATAACAAAAGCTTAAACATTGTTCAAAAGTTCTACTTCCACCAAATACTACAAATATTCTATCTACATTACACTGCAGGATCACCAGACGGGGCCGCTTCATCAGAGTCATCAACAACATCCTTGGACAGGACATTGGCGATAGGCTCGACCTCAAGGAGCAGTCTGCCCACGTCATCTTCGGAGGTGCCGGCAGCATATCCGCGGCTGAGTGGCTCCAGGTCCGACGCCGGGAACAGAGACTTGAGCACCGCCAGGACATGACCACAGCTGGCCTGGCTGATGGAGCAGAGCTGTCGCCGGAAGAAACGTGGAAGCGCCCGAACGCGGTCGAGGATAGAAGCCGAAGACGATGACGCCTCCGGCTCGATCTCCTCCGCCACCACTCGGATAGCGTCCTCTCGGTGCGCAGTGCCTCCGCCTCGCCTTGCAGCCGAGCCACCTTGGCAGTGAGCTCTGCGAATTGGGACACAAACCGATACCGGTAATCTAAAGAAAGTTAGATCTGGATAATATATTCACGTCTGACAGAAAAACAAACAGGGAATAACATACCTCTGAGCTCGTGCACGGCCTGGGCTTCGTTGAGTTTAGACTGCTCCACCTCCCCGCGAAGATCGCGAGTGGTGCGCTGGGCTTCCTCCAACTCGGCCTGGCATTGGGTCGCAGCAGCTTCGAGTTCAGTCACTCGGGCCACCAAGGAGTCGGCCTTAGCGACTGCAGATGAAAGTTCTTGAATAACCGAGGATTTTGCCTCGGCATCAGCAGCTAAGTCCTGCAAAGACAAGTCAGACGACAAAACAAATAGATGTACCACTCGGTAGTTGACCTCAACAAGAAAAGTGGCTCAGGAAATACCTTGGCTATCTGGCCCATGCGAAGATGGAGCGACATGAACTCCTCCAGAGGAGTCATGGGAGCACCACCACCCAAAGCGCCGTCCACCGCAGAAGCAACTTCGACCGCCGCAATCTGGGGCTCCTCCACTGCTGCAATCGGTTCAACCACAAGAGCAGGCTGGGGGCTGCCTTGAGGAACTGGCGGTGGGGTCGGCGACGCCGGTGTAGGACTCGGTGGAGGCGGGGTTGGTGCTCGCAGCGACTCTAGTGGCGGACCCACAGGCTGATCGCTGAGAAGATCAGCCGAGTGGGTCGGCACCTCTGGCATTTGGATTGACGGGATCTCTGGCGCAGGACCCGCAAAGGGGATCTCAGACGGCGTGCTACAGGATAAAGCACATATGGATTACTCACAGAAGAACATAAAGGAAAATCAAGAGATGATAATGATACTTACAGAGTAGATACGCGCATTCTCGGGCGCTTTCCTTTCCGAGTGGGGGAAGGGAGGTCCCTCGGACTTGCAGCACTCAGAGGTACTACTGCAAGGGGAGACTGCTCCGAGCTGATGATTGGGGGTGGGATTGACGACTCGGCACCGCCAGCTTCGTCTTCTTCCGAGTCAGACGACTCAGAGATGAGGAGTTGGCGGCGGCTTGGCGCATCCCCAATCACGATCCCCGTTGAAATCTTCCGCTTCTTCGGGGCAGGGGCAGCCTTCCCACCACTCGGAGACAGCACGTCGGGAGAAGGAGAGGATGACAGAGTGATATCAGAGTCGTGCAGGTCACTCTCACTTCCTCTGACTGCTTCTTCAGCACCAACGGCCTTGCGCTGAGCCGGTTGATCCACTCCCTTCGGCATCTCAGGCAAAGGAGGGAGGGATACAAAGGCAGCTCGACCCTGCAAAAGTTGGGTTCAGTTCTGAGATTACACCCAATGGGTGGAATTGAAATAAAAAACAGCAACAGACTGGTTTAATACCTCAGGGCGTGGATTCCCTAAGTTGAACGCCGGAGGACAATCAGTAGTCCTCAGGGAAGTTCCTGTCGCGAAGAACTTGCCAAGCCGAGCTGCGGCTTGGACTTTGTCGACACGCTCGGGAGCTTCACGCGTGTTGTCCCCCTCGGCGTAGTACTCATACGCCGGATGAGCCCGCTGCTTGAGGGGCTGGATCTGGCGCAGCACGAAGTTGGCTGCCACTCCGACGGCAGACAACCCTCTGTCCTTCAACTGGGCTATGAGACCCAGGAGTTCCCGAACCTCATCCATCTCACTCTCCTTGGGAAGAGCAGTCCAGGATTGGGAGGGAACAGGACGTGAATCGATTTCAGGAGAGATGGCAGGCGAGTGGTTTCCTACGTAAAACCACTCGGACTGCCACCCCTTGTTGGAGGTAAGAAAAGGAATATCAAAATACTCCCGAGTTCGACCCTCGCGGAGTTGGAATCCGGCGCCTCCGACTACTTGCGGGCACTCGGTTCTGGGATAAGGTTTCAGAAGGAAAAGATGGAGAAAAAGATTGAAGTGAGGCTCTATCCCAAGATAGGCCTCACAGAGGTTGATGAAGATGGCGATGTGAAGAATGGAGTTGGGATTCAGTGCGCAGAGACTGATCCCATAGAAGTGCAGCAGCCCGCGGAGGAAAGAATGCGCGGGCACGCCAAAACCGCGCAGAAAGAAAGACTCAAACACCACCAAATCAGAGGAATTTGGGGTGGGGAAAGACTCACCGGAGGCTGCGCGCCACTCGGCGGTGATGACGTGCTGCTCGAGGCGCCTGGTGGTGGTGACGGACTCCCTCCACTCAGCGGCGCGATCAACGGCGACTTCAACGGCGGTCTTGGCCTTGGCCGACCGGGCCCTTCCCGGCGACCTCTCCTTCCGCTTCGGGGCTTCCTTCCTCTTCGGCGCCATGGCGATGAGCGGGGGCTGAAGGTTGAGGATGAAGGCTGCGGGAGTGGATCTAGGGTTTGCTCTTGCGCGCGGAGGAGAACTGGAGCGCTGGGAAGGCAAATGGCGAGTAAAGGAAGAAGATTGCGGCGGGGATGGCTTATAATGGAATGAACCGTTCCTCCCGCGCGCGGTGCGATGCGTGTCTCGGGAACTCAACCGACGCAGGCACGTCCCGTCGCTTTGAATTCAAAGGTGCGGTAAGGAGTCGCGATATTTCGCCTTCCGTAAAGCAACCGTTAGGTTCCTTAGGAAACAACGGACTTTGCAGGAGTAGTGGGCCTAAATGGGCTGAAATGTAGCACGACCTTTCGGTTCTGTTACGCTAACAAATTTGTGGGTTCCTGAGCTAGTGTTCAGGGGCAGAAACCACTCGGTCGTGAGGCTAAAATTAGTCGACGGCCAGACTTGATTTTGCAATTAATATTGCACCCTTGCAATTGATTTTTATGTAAGGCATGCGATACTATCGCTAGATTCGCTCAGAAGTCTGAGTCAAGTGCTGACAAGTATAAATCTTGCGAGAAGGTGGCTTACCATATGGTCAAGCTGGGTCGTGGGACACGACTCGGGAGTCACGCCGACTTCAATAGAACTTGAGAACAGAATCCTTAGAAAGGGGAAACAAAAAAGCCCCCGAAGGAGAAAATTATATATCCATGCCCAGAGGCATGGGGGCTGAAAAATTCAGTCAGGATCCATGGCTTTTAGAGTCTTGACATGATCGTGCCGAGTCGTATCAAGGCTCGGGGGCTACACCCAATGGGTGCACCTGGAGGTGCACACCATTGATGGATTAAGTTCAAAAAGAGATTCATAATTTTTGACCCTCGACCAGAATATTCTATTCTGCTCAAGGCTCGGGGGCTACACCCAATGGGTGCACCTGGAGGTGCACACCATTGAAGATCAAGATATAGATGGATAAAAGTTGAAGACCTTTGGCCAATTTCATACTAAAATTGCCCAAAAGCAAGGAACAAGAACATGTGGGAGACGACACGAGAGGATGGAGAAATTTGGCACAACACCAGGCCGAACGGCCCCAGCCAGGCCGGCCGGCTCTCACCACCGTTGCTGTCCCATCCTCACCTACCAGAGCACCAAGCACAGGTAGTGACCACCGACGCACAGTGGGATGACCGGCACCATGTGTAGGCCGATCGCTGCCTCAGGCCGGCCGCCTCCCCCTGCTGCGCCTCTATAAATACCATGCCCAGCTGAAGGAAGACGCCCCAAGCACAGGTATGCGTGCATCCTGCTCATTTCCCTTCTCCCTTGCTGAATTTCGAAATTCTCTAAGTAAGGTTAGAGTTTAAACCACAAGGAAATTCTGCTAAAATCCATTCTTGAATCCTTGTGAGAACAAACCCCTGCCGGTTGAACGAGAACGTTTGTGGTGGTTCTTACCCCACAAGAACGACTAACCGAGTTGTGATTAATCTCCCACAAGAACGCCTAACATCTGACTGTCTAACCCTTGATTTCCTTCGGTATTGTGAGACTAATCTTTTGCAGGAATCATGTGGACTAAGGCACGTGGAGTCGTGACCAAGCTCACCTCTTCGAGCTCTCGCCGCTCTCGGGGATCATCTACTTCCCGGGATACTATGTCTGTCGACCTCAACTCGACACGACACAGAGTCACAGGAGGAGGAGGTGCCGAAGGAACGGCTCCGCCTCAGGATCATACTCGGTCGCGCACATCGTGCTCGGACCGAAGAAGATGAGAACGGTGCTGGACCACAGCTCCAGAACCGCTACTTCACACCGCCACGTACTTCGACCCATGCTGCTGATCAAGACCGGTCTCGGACGGAGACATGGAACGGGCGTTCAACAATGCCGGATGGCAACAAACTTCTACCCCGTCACGGAAACAGGTTCGCACTTTCTTACTATGGAGTTTTTGATGAGTTTGAAAATCGAAATTCGTCCCAACGAGACAAACATTTGCTTTCGATTTTTCAATGAGGATTTTGTCTTGACTCCGAAGCAACTCAGTGAGGCTCTTGGTTTCAACAAGAGATGCATCATTGATGCCAACCTGTTGGTGACTAACCACCAGTACAACCGTGCCGCATGGAAGGATAGCATCACAGGTGAGCCATCCTCGAGGAAAAACAGCATCACCGCCATCCAAAACCCACTCTTCGTTTCCTGGCGAAGTGGATCGCTATGGTGGTCCACCCGCGCGCTGATTTGCGTCTTTGCCTCTTGCCTGATTTAGAGTGCCTTTATGCCATGGTCAAGAAAATTCGTTTTTCTCCGGTCATGAGCATGCTTGAGAACTGGCAGAGGTTAGTCAGTGGCCGAGCCACAATTGACATAACCTCGCTAGTCACCCCGCATTGCCAACCATGTTGGTGCTTTGCAGGGCGCTCAAGTCACCTTCCTTCCAGCTACACAAGAATATCAGTACTGCATTGGTTTAGACCATTTCATCCAGGGTCACTTGATGCGCGAGGGCCCTGGCCATACTCTTTTCATGTGCTATCCTGGTTTCATCAACGAAGTTGAGCTTCCATGCCTAGCTTTATCGCTGAGATCAGCGAGAAGTCTAACCATGCATCTTCGAAGGAGGGAACCCGCTCGGCACTGTGTTGCAGGCCCTGCAACACGTGGCAGGCGAGCCAGGCATGATGATGAAGCCGGATCTTCTACCACGCCACAGCCCGAGTACCGCTACCAGCAGCAGCCCGAGTACCACTACCAGCAGCAGCCCGAGTACGACTACCAGCAGCAGACAGAGAACCCCACGGCCAACATGAACTTTGAGGAAGCATTTGACTACCACCAAGGAACGGCAGGCTACGGCCCGCAGGTCGGACCATCTGCCTTCGCCAGGTATTACTACAAGAACCCGGTTTCCCGGGGGATCGCTGATCTTAATACCAGGATGGAGACGATGACGCTGCAACAACAGCAACTCAGAGATGCAGTTGCACACAACACCGATCTCACGCAGCAGAACTGGGGGATGACCACGTCCCTCCAGACCGACATCCACGGCTTCTTCGACTACATGCACTACGACCCCAACCAGAACTACCAGTAAGCTTCAGCGAAGCTTGGGGGAGTCTCAGGTATATCGAAAGCCGACGCCGTTGCCTTGCAGTCTGCCTTGCCGTTTGCCTTGCCTTGCCTTGCCGTGCCATGATGAAATGCTAAAAAAACATAATAAATAAAATAAAAGCTCCAAAAGATGTCTTTATGTATGGAACTATGGTTGAGAACCTCTGGAATGATGAATAGTGCTCTGTTTATGCCCTCTAAGTGCCTCGTGCTTAATCCTTTACTCTTAAGTATTTGAGTTCGTTGGCATTTAAGGATCCGCCGTGATAAAACTGTGGGAGCAAGAGCACTTGTTCATTGTTTAAGTTATTGTGAGCTTTGATATGGTTTGTTTCGAGGTATAACTGCATGCTTAGTAAGGAACCTCTCGGAAATTTTTATAAAATGTTACATGGTGAATCTTCCTCGATGGTTTAAATGTCCTATCCAGAGCCTAAACAGTTATACATTTGTTGAAACTACCATATGCTATCTTGAGTTGCTTTGAGTCTTGTCGAATGGTGAAGTCCGCTTGCAGAAGGTAATTGACATTTACCGGTCTTCCCATCCACCTCAGCCTCAAAATGTCCGACTAGTCAAAGTCCCGCTCCGGGGTTGACGTCCACCGTCGATGACATACACTCACCTCATCATAAAGCTCACCCCAAAAGGTCCTCAACCACTCCATACAAAGCTGAATCCCTCTCTGTTACCAAAGTAAGAGAAGAGATGTATTTGAAAAAAAATGGAGACAAATGCTCCATCTGAAAAAAAAAGAGAGAAAGAAACATCTCAAAAATATGAGAGAGAGAAACAATAAGGAGTCCAAAGACCTTTGAGCATCACACCTTCTCCCTCTCCATTTGAAACCCCATGAATTCCAAAGACCAGAATTTGACGAGTACCATCGCTCGCGGACCACTCTTCGACTCGACAACAGAAGTAACCAAGGTATGCCACTCTTACCCTACCTGAAACTCCACTTCAGCCTTAGTGTAGGGAAACATTGGTCAATCCCGACCAAGAGTGAGGATTAAACACCTTGAGTGACTCGAGAGTACCATCGGGGAATGAGTAAACCATCTTTTGAAAAATTCATATCTCCGAGATGGAACCTGAAAAGTTGCAGGAAATACTTTAGAGATGACCGTTCAAGCTCTCAATAGCCCAAACGTGAATCGATGCAGCCCCACGTGGAACCATGATATGAGTTCTCTTTTATGCCAACTTATTCAAGTGATTCGTTGAGTTTTGGCATAAGCACAGGGTACTTTAAGAGTATACACATTGAAGCAACTCCTGACCTACCGAACCTAGAGTTTTAGCCTTGCTCGAGGACGAGCAAGAGTCTAAGCTTGGGGGCGTGTTGACGGCCATTATAACCCCGTAGTGACCGTCAACATTTCGGTAAAATGAGGATGATCATACCATATTCCATACATGAAAGTATTTTTACTGACAAATTCCACAAGTTTTGGATGAGTTGTGCTTGCAGGATGAACCAGGAGAAACAAGGGCCAAACCTGGCACAGAGCCAGGCCGGCCGGCCTAAGCCAGGCCGACCGGCCTCTCCTGGCCAGGTCTGGCCACGTCATTGATCCACAAGCCTTGCCAAGTGCCCAGGATGATCAAGAACCGTGCAAACAACGTCGGTTTGATCCAAGGACCCGGAAGGCCTAGAGGTGAAAGCACATGGATTGAAGGGCCCACATCCTAGGATTCTCGGACAAGCTTCAACTAAACGCAACTGTTACCGACCTTGGGAGAGCATCAGGACCGTTCCTGCAGAGGACGGTGCCAAGTGGCACCAGGGCCAGGCCGGCCGGCCTAGCCCAGGCCGACCGGCCTCCCTCTGTGGCCGCCACGTCTCCTCCTTCGCGTGAAGCTTAAGCAGAGCCTTGGCGTGCTAATGACGCTGACATCCACCCCCTGGAGGCTATAAAAGGAAGCTCATTCACCTTGGGAAGACACACACCACATATCTCAAGTCTTTACTTGAAGGGAGCTCTAGTATCTTTTTCATTTCTTAGATTAGGATTAGAGTTGGGAGTAGAGTCGAGTCGAGCTTAGCTCGGATCTTCAGAGTCTTCGGAGTTCTGGTAAAGCCCTTGTATCCTTTCCTTCTTTTGAAGAGTTTATTTATACAATTACTTTCTTACTTCAGAGCTTAAGTTATCTTTTATATTTCTCTTTTGCTCTTCTTTAAGAGTAAAGACCTTGCTCTCTTTAGAGCAAAGTCCTATCCCCTTTAGTTTTGGTGTAGAGTTTAGTTTAGCTCTACCGGGCTTTATCTCGCGGGTTTGCTCGCCTTGACCGGGCCGTAAGACGCCTTAGGGAAGACGGGGATTTCTCTTGACAGGCCTCAAGAGAAATCTTAATCATCGAGTGCAGACGTGGTGTCTGGCTTGTTGATTAACTAGGAAGTGTGTTGCAGCCCACGGAACTGCAGTGGTAGGCGGCAGGTGGTGACAGCCCTGTCCGTCCTTCGTAGTCCACCACGTTCGGGTGTATTCATAACAGTAGTGCTGAGCCCGGAGAACCCCCTCTCTCACCCCGTTCTGAGGTTCTCCCGTTCTAGCCGTCGAAGCGAGCTCTGTTCTCGGTATCTAAGCTAGGGTCTAGGCTAACGCTAGAGTGCCTTTTGCTCTGAGTTAGAAAGAGTCTAGGTCCGGTCTCTCCCAACGTCTTTCCTTTTCTTTAGAAATAGGTGCTCCGTGTGTCGCTGGTCTTTCAGACCTTCTATCCGGTCATTAACTTGACCATTATCGAACCAAACCTAGAGTTTGTGCCCCTGGGCTTGTGGCTTGATATTTCTGGCAAGATAGATCATTTCATTCTTCAATACACTTTAACCATCTGCTTCCCTGCGGAAATATAAATACGATACCCTGGGGTAACTCCCGAGGTGAAGTGCTACAACAAGATATATTTTGTGCGCTTGCAGAATTCATTTTGCATACAACGACATATATCTACGCGCTCTTGAGCGTTGCTAAAACGTGACGCTAAGGAGTGCCAACACTCGGTCTCGACTCGGGCGATCTCCCAGGCCAAGTCATTGCCTTGGGATAGCCACAAATCCTCCATGACCCTGGAGGCGGCCTTCACCCCTTTTCCTTGGTCGAGGATGGTGGCAAGGTCAGACGGGAGCTCCGAAATCTTCTCCCGGAGGTCGCACATCTTCGCCCTCACTTGCATCAGACCGGCCTCGAGGTAGGAAGTGGCAAGCAGGGCACCCCACCAGGTGGTCTGAGCACTGACCCGAGCCAGGCCCGTCGCCACCGGCTCGACACATTGGATCCCCCGCAGGAGCAGAATCGAGGCTCCCACGGGCATCCTTAGGAGCGTGCGCCAGGGGAGACGGCCACGCCCATGCCAGCCAGCGTCCTCGACAGCAGCTGGACCGCCTGCCACCCAGCCTCAGCCTGAGACCGGTTCCGCCGCTCTAGCTCCGTGACCTAGGCCTGAAGACCGACCTTTAACAGATTCAGGTCCTCCGCCTCCTTGGCCGCCTCTACCCGGTGGGTCTCCGACGAAGCTACTGCCAACTCCGCCGCCTCCTTGGGCCTTGTTAGCCTCAGCAAGAGCGGTCTCAAGCTCTTCCACCCAGAAACCAAGGACGAAATCCCAAGAAGATGAACTCCCCTTGGGGAGAGCTTGTGCGAGAAGGGCAACCTGAAAGAGTGCAAAACATAAGGTGGACGCCGGGGCGACTGGGGAGAAAACCACATGCATGAAAATGAGAAGACAAAAACACCTGCACATCGAGCGCCGCGAGGCCCTCCCGGACGTCCTCAGTCGGAAGCTACCGCAAGACGCCCTCAACAGTGTGAAGGAGAAGGTGGGAACTCATGTTGGCTAGCAGCTCCTGGGGCGGTTGGGAGAACAACCCCTTTCCCATTCCCGGCATGTGGAGCGGGGAGCTGGCCCCCAAGTCCTGGTCCTCAAGCTCGTCCGCCGCCGCCTCAGGCGTGGGTGACTGAGAGGGAGCCATGCCCCGTTCGGAACCTACAAGGTCAAAGGGAGACTGTTTAGGAACGGTGGACGATGGGAGTTGTGGAACGAAAGGGGGCAATGGGAGATGGATCCGAGGGGACCAACCAGGAGGCGGCTCCTCCTTGTCGCTATCGGACTCGACCAGGCGGCCAGGACAGCGAATTCTCGACAACTTACCCCCCGCTCCGGCGGCGAGGCCCTTCCGCGACGAGCTCGAGGCGACAGACGGGATGGCCGTCCGGAGAGGAGACGCGGCGATCGGGGGAGAGGAGGCCTAGGACCGGAAAGGAGGGGAAGTAGGGAGTGCCATATCCCCGATGTCGGAGTCAGGGTCCTCCTCTGACTCCTCCCCAGGGGCCGCGCGTTCGGGCGCGCCCTCCACGACGGCCAGGCAGCCCTCCCGTAGCGCTGTCCTTTCGGAGGCTTCTTAGCGGGAGCGGCTCTTTCCGGGACAAGAACGCTCCGGAGCGTGAGGATGTTATTTATCCAGGAGCCCAGCACCATCGTCGTTCGGGATTGATGCTCGGTGAGCTGGTACGGCCCCAGCAGCATCACGAACATCGCCTCAATCACCGCGAGGGTCAAGTCTGTCGGAAGCCAGAAAGGGGGGTCAGCGGAAAGACATAATAATCCTAGGTGCTCACATCGTCCCAACCCACCCGGGAGAGTCCACTTGAAGGAGGTGTGGAAGGATGTCTCTCCGGTGCTCGACCGCCGGATCACGGAGTCCTTGGGATCCCGTCGCTCCACTAGGACCTCCCAATCCTTGGACAGGGGCCAGATCCCAGCGGCCAGGAACTCCTCAGTGAGATCCCTCACGATGAACCACCGCGAGATCGACGCCATCAGGTTGATGCGGTTCCGAAGGGTATCATCCATCGGGATGATCGGGAGAGGGACCAACTCTGGCTCTCGACACTGCAACGGGGAGGGGGCAGCTGGATGGGAGCCCTTGGTAGTACCAGTGCTCCAGCCACCTGGGCTCCCTCTTCTCCTTGTAGGCCTTCGCGGGGAGCATGGCCCCCTCCTGGGGGTTGAGGAAGACGTTGGCCTAGCACACTTCCCTTTTCTCCCCGTCGAAGAGCAAGTATTTCTTCCGGATGGCTGCTTGGTGGAGATGAGCGAAGGCCCGGGAGGAGGGGAACGCCCCCTCCGCCTGGTAAGCCCACTCAAACATGCTCAAGTGGACGAAGAAGTTGGGGGAGACGTGTTGAATCTCTAGGCAGAAGTGCCCTAGACTCGAGACAAGGAGGTCGGAGCATGGAAAGCGCAGACCGCACTCCAGCTGCTCCACGAAGACCACCACCTCCACGACATTGGGCGATGGAGCCGTCTCGGTCCCAGGGTGGTGGGTGAGGGCACGGTCGGAGATCAACGCCCGCTCATGGAGATTGTCCCGGAGCTCACTGTTGACAGTGCTCCTCGGGAGCCGCCGTGTCCTCGGGACCTCGAAGCGTGCCTGCTTAGGATCGGAAGCTTCCGTGGCTGGGAGGACGCCGCGTTTCGGGGCCATTGAGGGAGGACGAGAAGGCGAACCGAGGAAGATGATCGTGGAAGAAGAAAGAAGAGGCGGCAAGTTCAACAGAAGGCGGAGAGGCGCAGCGGAAATGGGAGGGGGGCTAGGAATCGAACCCTAAGGATGCCTGGCCCCCCTTCCTTCCCCCTCCCTTATATAATGGGAGGATGGGAGAGGGCACGGTTGGCGTGCCAGGCCACCCTCGATCCGCCCGCCTCGGCCGTCGATTTTCCCGCTGAAGCCTAAGGCGCATGCCACGTGGCGCCGCGCAACGGCCGAGACGAAACCCTAGGGACACAAGAGGAGGAACGGGCACACTAGGCCTCCTTGGGCTCCGCGCCATCCTCCCCTCCCCAGCCAAGCGCGATGACATGGCAGCCACAGGCCCGGCACGGCGCCCAAAGTCAAGACGAATCAGAGCACTAGAGAGAAGGCGAAGGGCGACCAGCAAACCTGGTCCCACCTCCATTGACCCATTGAGTCCACATGGGCCTTTCCTCTATTTTCTGCCGCTGTGGGATGTCCACGAGGCCTCCACTCCTTGGAGCCTCTCATTTTCTCCCGTAGGTCTCGGAGGCCCGCGCCCCCGGAGCAGACGCACCCTCCCCAGAAAGGGCTACTATTGGGAGAAACATGCTGGGCCCACTCGCCAGGGAAGGGGGACAGCCCAGGCCCGCAGGCCAGGCCCATCGGGACTCCCTCGGCAGGAGGACGTCAACGACTACAACGCACGAGGACATCGCTGGAGCAAAGCTAGGAGGAATCCCTAAAGGGAGAGTATTTATCTTGTCTAAAGAGCCCTGACGGCGCCGGGGTTCTCCCGGAAGGTGGACATCACCCGGTGCCGCCCCCTCCTAAGATGTGAAGGCTAAAGGACGACGTCATGCGATGACGCCAGGCCCCAGGTCGCCCTCTCAGGGATGACCTCAGGAGGAAGGACAACAGCGGATCCCTCCCCCCACCCTCTTTTCCGCCGTTCGAGGTTTTCTTTATCTCTCCGTGCCCTCAAACCAGAGTCGGCCCGGGGGGAGCCTCACTGCCGTACGGGGGGCACGCCTGTCTTTTCCAAGTTTAGGACAGGCCCTCGATCATTATAAATAGAGCCTCAAGGGGCTCGGCCAGAGGCAGAGAAACTCTTGTAAGATTGTCTAGCCACTCAGTCCCCTAGAAGCCCTCTTAGGCGTTCACCCCGCCTTAGGGCCCACTACGTACTGTTTGGGCTTTTGTAACCACCAACAGTTGGTATCATCCGTGGGGACGAGAAGTGACTGAGAGCCACCATGGCCCCCTGTTGACGGCCACTATATGCCACTTTTCACCGTCAACCTTCCCAACTTAATAAAGGAACTAAGAGATTATCATATAATATTTTATTTAAACTAATGAGTTCCACAAGTTTTGTGCACCAATATGTTTTGCAAGGAAATATAGGTAATATGGTGCATAAATACCAACATCGGTGAAACCATACAAGTAAAGGTTCAAATCGAGACAAAGTGATGAGGACATCAACGACAACAATAGCGACTCTACACCAGCAGCACCAGTCCAGGCGCCACTTTCAGCCCAGGCGCCACCTCCAGGTCCAGAAGCCCAGGCGCCACTTCCACCTGGGCCAATTACTCGGGCCCGTGCGAGAGAATTGAGCTTCGTCATGCTGCTGAAGAATGAAGGCCCAGAAGAATAGAAGCTAGCCCAACAGGAGCCCCAGGTGGGGCGCCTGGCTGGTGGGGCCCATCTTGGCGCGCCCCCACCCCCCCTTGGGCGTGGGTTTCCCCCTCCACGCCGACCCTAGGGGCTGTGCCCCCTATTTAGATAGACCCCTCTTTTATTTTTAGACTTGAGTTTTGTTTTACATCTAGCTTTAGCTACACCGATCACGCACAAATACGTGATGTCCTCGTGTGATTCAGAACTCCACCTTCGAGTGATATTAAGACTGCTCGCCTCTTTTTCTTGTTCGTTCTTCGATTGCGTACAGGAATTGATCTTCGTGATCAGGCTGATCTTGCTTCAACAAGGTTGGTAACCACAGGGAGTTGGTTCAGCGATTGCATTGGCACTTCGGGTTTGCTCGTCGTAGTCGGATCGTGAGGGTCTACTTCCACCAAGTCGAAACTATCTCCACTCACCGAAAGATCGGGCACTCCAGCTCTATCAAGTGGTATCAGCTTTCCAGGTTGATCGGTGAGTTTTTATCGAGTGTTGTTCCATTACCTACAGTCCACAAAAAAAATTCAGGTTAGACCATTGTCCCAAATCCTTTCTTCGCCTTGCACTTTCTTTCAATAATTTGCGTTGTTGAATTTGTGTGCTTCGCGTTCAATTGTTGTTGGTCACTTTGTGCTTCCGCCGCTTTCCATCTCCACCACCGCCGCCGCCGCCGTCCTACCTCGCCACCAGCGCAGCCGCCACCGCAATCATCATCGCCACCAGCGCCGTCGCCGCCGTTTTGCATCACCACAAACCCTACAAAACCACGCCGCCACCACCACGCCGAGTTACCACGCCATTACCCCCCTCCAACCGAACCCTACTCCGTTTCGTTTTCCTTCCCCAAGCCGCACTCCACGCGCCGCCGATCCAACCGAACTCTACTCGGTTTCTTGTTTATGTTTGAGGAAAGAGAGAAAAAAAAGGAAAGAAAAAAGGAAATTAAAAAAGGAAAGTTCTGAAAAGAAAGACAAAGGAAAGAATTCAAAAAAAAAGGAAAGAGCAGTTCATTTTTGGAAAGTTCGGTTTTTCGTTTGGTGGTTTTGTGTCGTTACGAACACCCGTTTTGTAACGGCCATAACTTTTCGCTCGGATCTCCGATTTTAGCGTTCTTTTTTTTGGAAAGCTTACGAAATTTCCTATACGAGGCACCCTGAATAGCGCCAGGTGAAGTCGGTTTCGAGGCCAAAAAGCGCCGTTTACACAGCGTAACGCGGCCCGGGAGTTTTTCCGTTTCTGCACCCCACTTCCTTGTTGCCCTTGCTTGATCCATTGCGGGTGGCACTTATTTCCAGCAGCTTTGTTACGTGTTTAGCATTGTTATTCAGCTTTGCTTTTATTGTTTGATTGTGCTAATCCTTGACTTGAGTGCAACCTACCCAGAACTACATATATTCCTACGACGAGCAGACTTTTGTTCTCCAGGCAATCGCTGCTCCAATCTCTCACAGGTGCAACTTGTTCTCTGCGATCGCCCCAGTTGCTTGGTAAGAACGGATAAGAACTTGATCGCAGCATCTTTGTGAGCTTTCCACACACACCTTTGTTGTCATAGGATCTGTTTTTTTTTGTGTTTGCGCTAACCAAGTTAGGAGACGACGACAAAATGGACTCCAAGCTGCAAGGCATGCGGACCGACCTTGATGGACTTAAAGACGACATAAAGACGCTGCACGAGAAGGTTGATTCCACAATCTCTTCATCCAACGAGCGTCACAAACCGCAAGACCTTGCTCAGACAGCCGCCAAGTGTACATTTGACATCTTGACAGCCCGGCTTGACGCGATGAACACGACGCTCACGACGATGAACGCGACGCTCACGGAATTGCAGAAGGGCTATGGTGGTGACATGGAATATGAGGATGGAGACCGCCACCCTCGTGCCCGCCGTGTGGTACGTAATCCGGTTAATGATTCATTTGCTAAGATTAAATTGAAGATTCCTCCTTTTAATGGCAAATATGATCCTGCTGCATATCTTGACTGGGAGTTAGAGGTAGAACAAAAATTTTCATGTCATGATATTCCTGCTACGTCTCAAGTTAAGGCTGCTATTAGTGAATTTACTGAGTTGGCTTTAATTTGGTGGCGTGAATATAAACTCAAACATCCCACTGCTGTTCCATCTACTTGGGCTCAATTAAAAGCTGCTATGCGACATTGTTTTGTTCCTTCTTATTATGCACGAGATTTGCTTAACACCATGCAGCGATTCCAGCAAGGCCAACGATCGTTGAGGAGTATTACCAAGAGTTACAAAAGGGTATGATTCGTTGTGGTTTGTTTGAACAGGATAATTCAGGATATACTTGATTACAAGGTGTACAATGATATGACCACGTTATTTAAATATGCTTGCAAAGCTGAACGTGAAGTGCAGGGACGCCGTTCGAAGACATATACTAACCCTTTTGCAGGAAGAAGCCCGTCGTCCAGCTCCACGTCTTCCACTCCAGCACCTTCTACACCTAGCACTACGCCGCATGAGAAGACGACAAAACCTGCAGCACCCCCAGCACCAGGCGCAGCTTCTTCCTCAGGACGTACACGAGATGTTCGGTGTTTTCATTGTCAAGGCTTTGGGCACATGATTCGGGACTGCCCCAACACCCGTGCTTTGATCATACGTGACGATGGTGAGTACTCTTCTGCTAGTGATTCCGATGAACCTCACCATACTATGATTGCCACTAAACATGCAGATAATGAGGCGGTCCATGCTACTCCCAGTGACGCAGATAGGTATGAAAGTCTTGTTGTGCAGCGTGTTCTTAGTACACAGGTCGCCCCGCTAGAGAAAAATCAGTGACACACTCTTTTCCATACAAAGGGTGTTGTGCAGGAGCGATCGATTCGCATCATCATTGACAGCGGTAGCTGCAACAACTTGGCGAGTACCACGCTGGTAGAGAACTTATCATATTCAGTGGCTTAATGATGGTGGAAAGATTAAAGTAACACAGTCGGTACGTGTTCCGTTCTCCATAGGTGCCTATTCTGATTTTGTTGATTGTGATGTTATTCCTATGGAGGCCTGTTCTTTGTTACTTGGTAGACCTTGGCAATATGATACTGATAGCTTGCATCATGGTCGTTTGAATCATTATTCTCTCATGTTTAAAGGTCAGAAAATAATTATACATCCCATGACACCCGAACAAATTGTTAAAGATGACCTTGCTTGAGCTGCTAAAAATGCTAAACAACTTGTACCATCACCTTCTGAAATCAAGTTGAATGCGCCTGTTTTATTTGCTGCACGTGCTGATTTTGTTGATCTTTGTGTTGATGAGCCACCTTGCTATGCACTTGTATGTTCTAGTGTGCTCGTTTCACTTGATGATGTACCATCTTTGGATATTTTCCCGGCGGTTGCTAACCCTTTGCAGGAGTACGCTGATGTTTTTCCCAAAGATTTACCATCGGGACTACCTCCACTTCGTGGCATTGAGCACCAGATCGACTTCATTCCCGGCGCACAGCTTCCGAATCGCGCCCCGTACCGCACAAATCCCGACGAGACGAAAGATATTCAGCGCTAGGTCCAGGCGTTGCTTGACAAAGGGGACATTCGTGAGTCTCTTAGTCCTTGCTCCGTTCCAGTGTTACTTGTTCCAAAGAAGGATAGATCGTGCCGTATGTGTGTAGATTGTTGTGCTATTAATAAAATCACCATTCGTTATCGATATCCTACCACGCCTTGATGATATGCTAGATGAGATTAGTGGTGCCATTATTTTTACTAAGATTGATTTGCGTAGTGGTTACCATCAGATTCAAATGAAATTGGGAGATGAATGGAAAACGGCTTTTAAAACTAAATTTGGCTTACATGAATGGTTGGTTATGCCGTTTGGTTTGACTAATGCTCCCAGCACTTTTATGCGTTTGATGAATGAAGTTCTCAGGCCTTTCATAGGTTTGTTTGTTGTTGTATATTTTGATGATATCTTGATTTACAGCAAGTCTATGAAAGAGCATTTAGAACATTTGCGTGCTGTTTTTAATGCGTTCCGTGCTGCTCACTTGTTTGCTAACATGGAAAAATGCATCTTCTGCACACAACGTGTTTCGTTTCTTGTTTATGTTGTTACTCCACAGGGTATTGAGGTGGATAGTAGCAAGATTGATGCAATTCGGGAATGGCCTAAACCGACGACGGTCACGCAGATTCGGAGTTTTCTTGGGCTTGCAGGTTTCTACCGTCGATTCGTACGAGATTTTAGCTCTATTGTAGCACCTCTACATGAGCTTACAAAGAAATGTGTGCCTTTTACTTGGACTGATTCCCAGGAGCTCGCCTTCACTACTTTGAAAGATAAGTTAACACATGCTCCTCTTTTGCAATTGCCTGATTTTGGTAAAATATTTGAGCTCGAATGTGATGCCAGTGGTATTGGGTTAGGTGCTGTTCTGTTACAAGAAGGAAATCCAGTTACTTATTTCAGTGAAAAATTAAGCGGTGCTAGTTTGAAATATTCTACTTATGATAAAGAACTTTATGCTTTAGTGCGTACTTTGCAAACGTGGCAGCACTATCTCTGGCATCGTGAGTTTATAATCCATTCTGATCATGAGGCTTTAAAACATATTCGTACCCAAAATAATCTGAACCGTCGTCATGCTAATTAGGTAGAATTCATTGAGTCTTTTCCTGACATCATTAAACACAAGAACGGGAAGGATAATGTGATTGCTGATGCTTTGTCTCGCCGATATAATATGCTGTCACAATTGGATTTTAAAGTTTTTGGTTTACACACTATGAAAGATCAATATGTCGATGATAATGATTTTAAAGATGCTTATAAACATTGTATGACTGGTAAACCATGGGGGAAATTTCACATGCAGGATGGGTTCCTGTTTCGCGCTAACAAGCTGTGTATTCCAGCTAGCTCGGTTCGTCTTTTGTTGTTACAGGAAGCTCATGGAGGCAGACTAATGGGACATTTTGGCGTTTACAAAACGCTTGAGGTTCTGGCCCCCCACTTCTTTTGGCCTCGGATGCGTCCTGATGTTGAGCGCTTGGTTGCACGCTGTACTACATGTCAAAAGGCTAAATCCCGATTGAACAACCATGGTTTGTATATGCCTTTGCCTGTGCCTACTTCCCCTTGGCGCGATATTTCTATGGACTTTGTTTTGGGTTTGCCTAGAACTAAGAAGGGGAGGGATAGTATTTTTGTGGTTGTTGATCGATTCTCTAAAATGGCTCATTTCATACCTTGTCATAAGACCGATGATGCTAGCAGTGTTGCTGAATTGTTCTTTAGAGAGATTATTCGCTTGCATGGTATTCCAAATACAATCGTTTCTGATCGTGATGCTAAGTTTCTTAGTCATTTTTTGGAGATCTCTTTGGAATAAATTGGGAACTAAATTGCTGTTTAGCACAACTTGTCACCCTCAAACTGATGGACAAACTGAAGTGGTTAATAGAACTTTGTCAACAATGCTTAGGGCTGTCCTAGATAAAAATTTGAGACGTTGGGAGGATTGCTTGCCTCATGTTGAGTTTGCTTATAATCATGCTACGCATTCCTCTACAAAGATGTGCCCTTTTTAGATTGTTTATGGTTATATTCCTCGGGCACCTATTGATTTTTTTTTCGCTTGATGCTGATGGCGCTCCACACTTAGATGCGGTTGCACATGTTGAACATATGATTAATTTGCATGAACAGACTCAACAAAACATTGCTGCTACTAATGCTAAATATTAGGTTGCTGATAGTAAAGGGAGAAAACTTGTTACTTTTGAACCGGGTGATATGGTTTGGTTGCATTTGAGAAAGGATCCTTTTTCCTACTTTGTGTCGTTCTAAATTAATGCCTCGTGCTGCTGGTCCTTTTAAAGTGCTAACCAAGATTAATGATAATGCTTATGTCCTTGACCTGCCTACGGAGTTTGGTGTTTCCACTAGTTTTAAAGTTGCAGATTTGAAGCCGTATGCGGGAGAAGATGAGGAGCTGCCGTCGAGGACGACTTCAGTTCAAGAAGGGGAGGATGATGAGGACATCAATGATAACAATAGTGACTCTACACCAGCAGCACCAGTCCAGGCGCCACTTTCAGCCCAGGCGCCACCTCCAGGTCCAGAAGCCCAGGCGCCACTTCCACCTAGGCTAATTACTCGGGCCCGTGCGAGAGAATTGAGCTTCGTCATGCTGCTGAAGAACGAAGGCCCAGAAGAATAGAAGCTGGCCCAACAGGAGTCCCAGGTGGGGGGGGCCTGGCTGGTGGGGCCCATCTTGGCGCGCCCCCACCCCCCTTGGGCGTGGGTTTCCCCCTCCACGCCGACCCTAGGGGCTGCGCCCCCTATTTAGATAGACCCCTCTTTTATTTTCAGACTTGAGTTTTGTTTTACATCTAGCTTTAGCTACACCGATCACGCACAAATACGTGTTATCCTCGTGTGATTCAGAACTCCACCTTCGAGTGATATTAAGATTGCTCGCCTCTTTTTCTTGTTCGTTCTTCGATTGCATACAGGAATTGATCTTCGTGATCAGGCTGATCTTGCTTCAACAAGGTCGGTAACCACAGGGAGTTGGTTCAGCGATTGCATTGGCGCTTCGGGTTTGCTCTTCGTAGTCGGATCGTGAGGGTCTACTTCCACCAAGTCGAAATTATCTCCACTCACCGAAAGATCGGGCACTCCAGCTCTATCACAAAGGAGACTTGTACATGGTGAAAGAGTGACCCAAATCACATATTTGACAGCACCATGTCGAAGAGCTCTCCGAGATGATCGAAATGGATATTTGGATGACCCAATTCGGAGTCCGGACAAGAAAGTTATGCGTTCGGGAAGATCGCCGGCAGAACCCTGCTAAGCCGGTCGGCCTGACTTTGGCCGATCGGCCTAGACAAGGCCGGCCGGCCTACAATCATCCCCAAAATGCTCCAAACTTTGCACAAGGACCTTAGGGAGTCACCAATGGACCCCCAAGCAAGAATTGACAAGAATAAATGAAGTTAAGACCGAAAGGCCTAGGCCATGTATTGGAAGGTCCACTCACCTAGGATTCTCGGACAACTTCAACTCTACGCAACCAAAACCGCCTCAAGAGACAACATGCAACCGTTGATGAGCGAGTCGGTGCAACGGAGGGCCGAGAGGCGCCAGGGCTAGGCCGAACGGCCTCCCCTAGGCTGGCCGGCCCCCAACTGTCGAGGTTGAGGTGAACGCCACGACAACCGTCATCAATAGCGTCCACAAGAAAGTCGGTGCCAGATGGTGACCAACCCAGGCCAAACGGCCTTGATGAGGCCTGCCGGCCTACTTCCGTGGCTGTTACGCCTCCCCTTTTGCGTGGATGCTAAGCAAGATGGTGGCGTGACAATTACGCGTGATACCGCCCTTGGAAGGCTATAAAAGGCGACCTCCACCCCATTCAAGACACCACGGGGCATTGGAGAAGTCCAAGGCATAGCGCTAGCTTACAAAATAGGGAGAGTGGTGAGGTGAGAGTCCAGAGAGGAGCCGGAGTGTCAGCCCCTCTCTCCAACTTGTGCCTCCGAGGAATGAAGCTTCGGTTCGAGTAAAGTTCCTCTTCTTTTGTCTTTACTGCTTTCTCTCCTTACATTAGTAGTTCTTGAATGCTTTCTCTAGTTATGGGTACTTGAGTCTGCGCGAGTGACAGCGACTCTTGTTTGGGGTTTCCTCTATAGCCCTTCGCGTTGGGTTGAGGTCAGTAGCTGAAAGCTTAGGCGTGGTGCCTGTGCTGGCTAGCTACCTCAGGTTGTGTTGCACCCCACGGAACTACAGTGGTAGGCGGCAGGTGGTGACAGCCCTGTCCGTCCTTTGTAGTCCACCACATTCGGGTGTACTCATAACAGTAGTGTTGAGCCTGGAGAACCCCCTCTCTCACCCTGTTCTGAGGTTCTCCCGTTCTAGCCATCGAAGCAACTAGAGGGATCAAGTATTCCTGATAGGGGGTTAGCAAGTCGACATTAGATTACCTCTACCCAACTTATCTGTTCTTCTTCACCCCCGTCGTCCCCTGGATAAACCAGAACCACTTTTAGTACACTTTTCGTTCCTCATGGATTCGATACCTTCGAACACTCCCAGGTGAAAGCTACATCGGTATCCGTACGCTTGCGGATTTATCTGTTAGGCTAAGGATCTCCAACAAGCTTTCTGGCGTCGTTGCCGTGGAACGGTAGCTGTACTAGTATCATTCTAGTTTATCCTTGTATCACTCCACCTACCATACCATCCCTTATTATAAAACAAAAATTTACCATCCTATCTTCCCATGGAGTCTGTTACCCTTCTTAAGTTCTCGGCACCAGGGCATAATCATTGGGTGCCTCCACCTTCATCACACCCCATCCATACCTCAGACTTCGAGATTCGCCCTAGTCTCGTGGCCTTGGTTTGATCACATTCTTTCTCTGGACACAAGGATGAAAATCCTTACACCCATCTATGAGAATTTGAACATAACTGCTCTATCATCTCAATACCAGGCATGCACCATGAAACGGTGAAATGGAAGCTCTTTTCATTATCCCTGATTGGTGTTGCCCAAGAATGGTATTATATGACCATAGGGACTGTAGGAGGTGATTGGAATGCCCTCAAAGATGAGTTTTGTCTCAAGTTCTTCCCCATATCGAAGGTCGTTGCCCTTCGTACAGAAGCCCTCTCTTTCAAGCAACGAGAACGAGAATCTTTGCGAGCAGCTTGGGCTTGTTTCACAAAGCTTATATCTTCAGGACCAGACTTGGGTATACCCGAGGCTATGCGCTTACAACACTTTGCTGGTGGTCTTAGAAAAAAGAGTGCACTTCAGTTGGATGCAGCTTCTAAAGGTTCTTTCTTTTTCTTAACCGTAAGTGAGGGGAGAGCCATCCTAGATAAGATGCTCAAGAATACTGAGCACACCGGAGTATATGAAGATCTGCCTGAAAAATCTCAAGAGCCTGCTGATAGAATGAATGCTTATGGTCATTCTCCATCACCTCGTCCACAGAAGGTTGCTGAACCAAAACCCCCTACCTCAGATCCTAAGCCCTCCTATGATCATCATCAACCTGTCTTTTATTCCATGTTCGATGATGATGAATCGATAGCATACGGTGATGTCCCATCATCACCAGGAAAAGAAGATGATGCTTATAGAAAATCTGAGGTAGTGACCTCCGACCCACAAGAAGAATCCTGGACCGATGCCTAGCAGTATTTTCCACTCTTTAAGACGGCATCCCGATTCTCAAGATTCCCGGGTCTCCAATACTCAAGGGACAAGTCTGAACCCCATAAGGAGGATTCACCATCCCTCGATCCGAAGTTTCAATTCTCGAAAGATGAATTCAAATTTTCTGATGAGGAGTTCGAAGCTCCTAAGGAGGATTCACCATCTCTCAATCCAGAGTTTCAATTTTTGGAAGATGAATTCGAATTTTCCGATGAGGAGTTCAAAGCTCCTATCTCGTCAAACCCCTCAGAACTCCCAGGATCATATCAATTTTGCGATTTCGAGGAGAATGCTTTCCTTCTTGATCCAGAAAAATCAAAGGACTTCTATATCGAAGAGAAAGATACGCCTCAAGAATACTACAGGTGTGATTTTGAAAATGTTTGCTCTGTAGATATTCCTGAGGTGGCAAATCCCTTGTCGGGTTCAGAAGAAAATGATGTGAAGGACCGAACGGCGACCAGAGAGGGGGGGAGTGAATGGGAGCCGATAAAAATTCTTTCCAAACAATCCGGCTATTCTCCCAAAACAACTCCGAAACCTCCGAGAGCAATCTTGCCAAGATCACGTAGCCACTGTCAAGCTACTGACCCTAGGAACAAGAAACGAGCAGCGGAACTCGAACCAATCGAAACGAACACCAAAACGACCCGAAACTCGGCTCGATCTAACACACCCAGAGGGGGGCGGTTAAACCGGCCAGGGGGGCGGTTAAACCGCCCGGGCCTGGGTGGCTCGGGAAAAAGTCAAAACAAAAGTGGATCTCCCAAACCGCTTGAGCTCTTGAGGCGAGATTTTGGTCAGATGATCTAGACCTCCAGTGGAGTGTTTTCCCAAAAGATCTCGGCCTCTAACTCAGTACAACTCCCGGAATCGCAGATCTCGCGAAGAACACCATGACCTCGAGTTCATCCCGAAAATCTCAAATCCAGAGCGATTCTCGGCGTTTAGGGGCAAAGGATCACCAGCAAAAGAGGCACAAGGCACTCATACGTGAATCCCCCAAAGAAATCCGAGAGAAAACGCCCTAGAACAAGAAGAACGAAAATCCCCCAAAAATAGCTCCGAAAATACCCACGAAAATGTAAAAAGGAAAGGGAGCTCGGGAAATCAAATCATGGCACAAAGATGAGCAGCACAAACTCAATCACATAACCATGAATTCACCTATACAAACTAGGAATGATTCGAAGTAGTTCTAGGTGGAGGGGATGAAGGGAAATCTAGTTCAAAGGAAAACCTAAAGAGATAACTAGAGAGATTGCAGCCACCAGCCCTGAAGGGGCCTATTAGTAGTCCAAGTGGTGGTGCTCTAAAGACTAAACTACCCCTAAGTGATACATACCCCTCAGGGGCAAATTTGACATTTTGATCTCAGATATTTTCCGGCTCGGGCACCTTCCACTGCAAGCTAGCTTCCCTCCGACGCAAGCCTTGCAGTCACGCCGCGTGTCCTCCGGATCGAAGCTCCTCGACGCCGATTTTGGGCCGGCCCAGGGGGAGGCGGTTAAACCGCCCCTGGGGGACGGTTTAACCGCCCCTGACAGCCACCACTGGCCCAGCAGCCCAAAACTCGCCTCGTCGAGTCCTCGGCCTTGGTTTTGAGGCCCAAACCAAGGGAAACCGTCCACCGATGATTTTGTGGCCAAATCACCAAACCCCGCGCGCAAACTTCGGTTGTTAGCCGCCACCTTGCGCCGGCTTTACGTCAGCGTACGAGCTTTGGTTGTGAGCCGCTACCTCGCACCGGAACCACGTCCCCTTGCTCGTTCTTGCCAGCATGTGAACCGCACTTGATCCACCGGCCATCGGGTCCCTCGAACCAAGCCTACTTGTCTCTCCGCTCCTCGGAGGCCGCCATGGCTAAGACCTTTCGCGCCTGTTCTTCACCTGCACCAATGCAACCAAGCCGCATTCTACACCTGCAATACTTGAGCCAAGGGAAACGTCAATCCACACCACGTTGTCAATCACTCATCACACCAGGAAGCGACCATCCACCGGTCCTCGGACACACTGGGTCCTCAATCTCCCCCTTGATGAGTGCATTGACAACACACACATAGTAACCATTGATATAAAGAAAATATAAAAGAAATCGAAAACAAAACTCAAGCAAGTGACTAAAAAAGAACAAGCCGAGAACAAAGTCACTCTGCAAGAGAAAGCTCCAGAAACGCCGACCCTTCAAGAAGAAGCGAAAGGGCTCAACACCATCGGCAAAAGAGCAAAAGCACAAATCACAAATCACAAACTTCAAATCCTCCAACTCACTTTTCAGGACTCTCAAAGAACTCCCCCTGCAAGGATGCAACTCCCCCTGAACAAGTGAACTTGTGCATGCGAAAAACACTCGAAAATGGCTCAACTCTCCACAAAACTTGTGCTCTCAGCACAGGGGCGGTTAAACCGCCCAGGGGGGCGGTTAAACCGCCCCTGGCAGATGACCAAGGCCAAAAATGCCAAAAATGCACAAACCAACTCGCAACGATGCCGTTTCAACTTGAAAACCTTCCACATATGCCCAGCAAGATATTCCAATGATCAAACTCTCAGAAACTTCGCAAATTTTTAGAAAACCTCATTTGGGCAAAACTTTCAACCTCTCACACAATTTTGACAAATTTTAGAGCAAAAGCTTTCTTCAAAATTCAGCAACAACTCCCCCTTGCCAAATGCTCCAAAAATTCTCCCCCTTGTTGACAATGCACACATCAAGGCAAAATGTACAAAATGCAACTACAAGCTTCTCAAATATACAATGAGCAATACAAAATGCTACAAGTTAGAGAAGAGGCATACAAGCTAGTTCATCATGTCACATGGGCATTGCCATCAAGAAGGTGAAGACATATATCCAATTGACAAAGCCATGAGCAAATTGTGGATTTTTATCAAAAATGTCACCGCATGAGCAAAGTCCTAACCATGGATTGTTTAAGCAAAAATAAACTTCATCTCACCAAAATCATGAAAGGACAAGCATTTTTGACAAAAGATCATCATAAACACCCAAGTTCTACCTCATGTCATGTCAAAGCACGGAGCCATGTGTTCACTTCTCATGGGAGACTTCTCCGGCAAACAACATGCAACCGCTTAGCACCCATGTGTGCAAGTGTGTGCAATGGTGAAAGCATAGAGACATGAGCATAAATTCAGCAAATATTTCTTTTTCTCATCTTTCTTCTTTCATGCATAGACATCTCATTTTTCAAATTTTTCAAGTTAAGCATGGTACATGAAATGTCTTTGCGACAGAAAGAAGCTTATGCTCCTCCACAAAATAAAACATGGGCTAAACATTTACAATGACAAAGGTCTTTGACCCATTTGAAAAGAATATCACACCCTAGCATGATCTTAAGCAAGATATAGCCATTTCGGCTCAAACAAGACATGCAAAGGCATTTACTCATGGGTGTAGAAGTTTAAGTTCAGTTTGTCATTTTAGTTCAAAAAGAGACTCTCTCAACAGAATATATATCAAAACCATCAAGAGCATAGCCATCCATACAAGCTATCCCTAGCCAGCCTGCCTAAACTCTAAAATGTAGCAAGTTGTACCAATCACTGCATATAGGAGAAGCTCATCCTAAGATATGATACAAAAAAAATGAAATCAAGATACAAAAGCAAGAAAAATGTACATCAAGATACAAAGATGGTACAATAGTATACATATGCTACAAGAGAAGCCTCCAAAACTCAGCTCAGAAAACCGCACACACACCAAGTTCTCCTCGCAAGCGGGTGAAGGTAACTTGGTCAAGTGGCTTAGTGAAAATGTCTGCAAGCTGGTTTTGGGTAGAAACGTGGGCAAGCTCAATATCTCCTTTCTCCACATGATCTCTCAGAAAGTGGTACCTCACTTCTATGTGTTTGGTTTTGGAATGAAGCACGGTATTTTTGGCTACGCTTATGGCACTGGTGCTATCACAAAGAAGTGGAACATGGGACATGTCTAAGCCAAAGTCTCTCAAGGTGTATGTGATCCAAAGCAACTGAGAACAGCAGCTAGCAGCAGCAACATACTCGGCTTCAGTGGTGGATTGGGCTACACTAGACTGCTTGCGAGAAGACCAAGACACAAGAGACGAACCAAGAAACTGACACTGACCAGAAGTAGACTTGCGATCAACACGACATCCAGCAAAATCCGCATCAGAAAAGCCATGAAGTGCAAGAGTGGAATCGGCAGAATACCAAAGACCCAGCTCAGGAGTAAACTTGAGATACCTGAAAATCCTCTTGACGGCCTGACGATGAGAAGTCCTCA
Source organism: Urochloa ruziziensis (assembly GCA_015476505.1). Classification (NCBI taxonomy): domain Eukaryota; kingdom Viridiplantae; phylum Streptophyta; class Magnoliopsida; order Poales; family Poaceae; genus Urochloa; species Urochloa ruziziensis. The sequence goes on along the minus strand of CM027121.1, from coordinate 36,499,335 downwards.
GTGAAGCCTGAAAACGAGCGCACAGACACACGCTGAACTGTATGTCCGGCCTCGTCGCCGTCAAGTAGAGGAGGGAGCCGATCATGCTCCGGTACTCCTTCTGGTCCACTGGTTCTCCGTCCTCATCCGCATCCAAAGCTGTAGTCGTACTCATCGGCGTAGTCATCGGCTTGGAATCGCTCATGTCGAATTTCTTGAGGATGTCCTTGGTGTACTTGCTTTGGTGCACAAACGTCCCATCCTTGGTTTGCTTGATCTGCAGCCCGAGAAAGAACTGCAACTCTCCCATCATCGACATCTCAAATTCCCTGCTCATATCATCTGCAAACTTGGCAACAAGATCATGAGAAGAGCCACCAAAAATGATATCATCCACGTAAATCTGAACGATTAAAAGATCATTGCCATTTCTAAGCAAGAAGAGCGTCTTGTCAACCTTTCCCATCACAAACCCCTTGCTAAGCAAGAACCCTCTCAACCTGCCATACCACGCTCTGGGTGCTTGCTTTAGGCCATATAAAGCTCGGTGGAGTTTGTACACTCGGTGTGGGTATCTCTCACTCTCAAAACCCGGGGGCTGCCTTACATACACTTCTTCCTCGATCACCCCATTCAAGAAGGTACTCTTCACGTCCATTTGGTACAATTTGAACCCTTTAGCAACTGCAAATGCTAGAAGGATCCGAATTGCCTCCAAACGGGCAACAGGAGCAAATGTCTCCTCATAATCTATCCCCTCCTGCTGCGAAAACCCCTGAGCAACCAACCTCGCTTTGTTTCTCACAATCTCACCACTCTCATCCCTCTTGTTCTTGTATACCCACTTGGTTCCTATGGGATGGCAATTTGGAGGTGGTTCTACTAACTTCCACACCTGATTTCTCTCAAAGTTTTCAAGCTCTTCATGCATGGCATTGACCCAATCGGAATCAGATAAAGCGTGTCCAACATTTTTGGGCTCAAAAGACGCGACAAAAGCAGAATGAGCATAATGAGAGATGTTCTGTGACCTCGACCGTGTAGTGCGTTCATCCATGTTCCCGATGATCTTTGAAGGTGGATGATCCCTCTGTACCAGCCGGGGAGCTTCTCGCCTCGAGATTGCCTCCCCCTCAACATCAGCTTCCACTTGAACTCGATCTGGAGCGCGACTCGACGAAGGTGTAGCAGAGGGACCGTCATCGAACGTCGTGGTAGTAGTGGAAGTAGAAGGTACACGATCTCCACACGGTGCCTGGATCTCCTCATCGTCTTCATCATCAAGCTGTTCTTCCTCAAAGATGGGCTGTCCCAAGTCATCATCACCTGCACACTCAAAAGCAGAAGAGCTACACGGAATGGTCTCGTCGAAGGTGACTTCGCAAGTCTCCATGATTTGGTTAGTTTCAAGATTGAGCACACGATATGCTCGAGAATGATTAGCATAACTAAGAAAAATTCCATCCATCGAACGAGACTCAAACTTGTCCAAATTTCCTTTCTTCAAGATGAAACACTTGCAACCAAAAACCCGAAAGTGACTCACACGGGGGGAACGACCATGGAAAAGCTCATAGCAAGTTTTCTTCTTGAAAGCACGAAGGAAAATCTGATTCGAAACATAGCAAGCTGTGTTCACCGCTTCTGCCCAATACTTCCTAGGAGTCCTATGCTCATCTAGCATCGTCCTAGCCATCTCACAAAGTGTTCTATTCTTTCTCTCAACAACACCATTCTGACAAGCAACATACGGCGAAGAGTATTGATGTTCGAGACCAAGATCACGACAGAAGGCATCAAAACGAGTGTTCTTAAATTCCGTACCATTGTCGCTACGTATAGCTCTCATGGCACCACCATTACTCTCGTTTTTCAACCTCAAAATCAGATCTCGAACAAAATCAAAAGTCTCATCCTTCGACGCCAGAAAGAACACCCAAGCATATCGAGAAAAGTCATCAACAACCACAAGAACATACCACTTCCCACCAACTGAACGAACTCGAGCGGGGCCAACCAAATCCATGTGCAAAAGCTCCCCTGGACGCTCAGTCATAACATCTGTCAAAGGTGGGTGAGAAGCAGCAACCATTTTTCCATGTCTACAAGGTGCACAAACCAAATCTTTCTCGAACTTGAGCTTGGGCAATCCTCGGATAAGGTCAAGAGAACTCAAGCGTGTGAGTAGATCAAAGCTCACATGACCTAATCTCCTATGCCACTTCCAAAGCTCAGAAGAAGTACCAGCGATCAAACACCGTGAAGGACCAAAAGATCGAGAAAAATCAGCACGAAAAATCTGTCCCTCAGGAATGATCATACACACAAGGTCACCTCGAGAATCAAGAATTTTCGAATCACCACGCTTAAAACGAACCTCATAACCCTCATCAAGAAGCTGAGAAACTGAGAGCAAATTGAAACCAAGATTCTTGACAAAAGCAACTCGCTTCAACATGAAAGTGTCGCTCACCTGAATAGCACCCTCTGACAACACTCTACCTCTACCCTTATCCCCGAAAGTGATGTACTGCCTGGACACCACCGGGGTGAGACTGGAGAACCACTTACCATTACCTGTCATGTGTCTCGAGCAGCCAGAATCCATCAACCAAAAGTTCTCCAAGCCTCCCACCTGCACAATCAAAAGCGAGAACGAGAATGAGCGAATGACACGACACTGGGGTTAGCACAAAACGAGTCAAACCAGTGTCGGGCCATCTGCTCAAAAGAGGGGTTAGCAAAATCAACTCTACCGCGTGAAACCCTCTCGTCTCTCACCATCGGACCTCTAGCACCGCGCGGGGGAAAACGCGGCCTAGACTCTCTCCTAGCCTCAAAGCTACGGTCGAACCTCCCTGAACCAAACTGACCGCGAAACGGAGGCCGCCTAGCAAACTCACGAACAACTGGAACACCACGACTAGCGACCACAGGAACTGTACGCACAAAAGCGTCGCCTCTCGGCCAGGGTGAACGAGACACAGGCACACTACGAGAAGAGTAGTACCTGTCCCTGTTCCCCACCTCCTTCTCTCTTCTCACCTCCCTCTTCTTCCTCCAACAGAACTCCTCAAGGTGTCCATCCCTTCCACAATGCTCACAATGGAAGCGGACTGGCTTTGGCTTTGGGGTTTCTCTCGGCTGTGCCCTCTCTCTCGGCTGGTAAACCCCACTCCTCACAAAGGTCACTCTCCTCTGAAAGTTCTCTGACTTAGGTGGAAACTTGGGAGGATCTGGAGTGGTGTCAAGCTTGTTCAGCAGGTGGTTTGGTTTGGGTGTGAAGGTGTTCTTGAGAATGGCTTTTGGTGGGTTTGTGGGAATGTTTGCGGTGGAGCTCTCTGGATCTCTCTCTCTCTCACCACTACTCTCACCAACCTTCTCAGAACCAAGACCACAACCATCAGCTCTCTTGAAACTAGCAATCAACATCTTGAGCTGAGGCTCACGACCAGACAACCAACCCAAACACTGTCTCAGCTCATCATTCTCATCTTGCAATCTATTCACACACTGTTCTAGCTCAACATTCTTCAATGCAACAACATCACAAGCAGAACAGGAATTTGCAATAGGAGATTTAAGTTGTGCTTCAAGTGAACTAATCATGGTGCGTGATTCAAGCAACTGAGCATGCAAAGCAGGACAAGAAGTACAAGCTCCTAGCAAAGATGACCTAGACTTCAACTCAGCAAGCTCAACCCTAGCACCCTCTAGTTCATCCAAGCAAGTCATGTGTTTCTCCTTAAGCACAACAAGATCAGCAATATGCACATCACAGAACGAGAATTCTACCTCATCAGACACAAGAGGAGCATCTTTCAAAACAGCAATCTCAGACTCAAGCGAAGCTGCTCTCTCCCTAGACTTGCAAAGCAAAGACTCAAACTCCATGGCCTTCTTTCCAGTCTCAGAAAGCAAGGTCTCAAGCTCAGCCACTCTATCCTTGGACTCTCCTAGCAAAGACCTAAACTCCCTCTTCTCCTTGTTGGTCTTCCTAAGCACATCATCGCGGTTATCGACCAACTGCTCTAACCTAGCAATCTCCTGACGCAAAGAGGTGGGATCTGTCAATACCTCATCCTCGGAGTCGGAGTCGGAGTCGTCCTTGCTCTTCACGGAGTCGTGCGCCATGGTGCAGTAGTCGACGGCGGCGAAGGAGATGCCGTTGAAGTTGCGGTTCAAGCTCTTCTTCTCCTTGCGGTGGCCGCGGTCCTCATCTTCACTGCTTGAGCTTGACGACGTGTTGGTGGAGCTTGTGTCGATGTCGCTCCAATCAGCCACCATCGCTCGAGATCTGTGCTTCTTGTCTCCACCGTGCTTGTTCTTGGATCTCCTCAGGGCACTCGGCGATGAAGTGGCCCATCTTCCCGCATCTGTAGCACGTACTCCCGGCACGCCTCGAACCCTTGCGGTTCTGGTACATCCGCTCGAACCTCCTCGTGAGCAACGCGAGATCCTCCTCGCTCAGCACCTCATACTCTTCATCTGGAAGGGACACAAGAGAAGACAAAGCAAAGTGTCTAGGAGTGTTAGCATGTCCATATCCAGAGCCACCGACTAGAGCCAGACTATGGGGATCAGTCGGACTCTTAGCCTTGGCAAGCAACTGTCTGTCCACCTCGGAAGACTTCAACTTCGAGAAAAGCTCATCAACAGACAGAGTCTCATAGTTTGCCGACTCCATGATCGCCTCAACCTTGGCACCCCATATGGATCTATCAAGTGCTTGCAGGAGCTTGATAGCTCGGTCATGATCCGAGTATGGGAGCACGGTAATGTTGGCTTTCATGTTGTTGACAATAGACGTGAAACGCTGAAACAAAGCATCAACAGACTCTCCAGGCAAATGAGCAAAATTTTCATACTCTCTCCTGTACATCGAGAAAAGCCTAGCCTTGACATGGCTATCACCACCGTGGGCTACCTTGAGCTTCTGCCAGATCTGGCAAGCTAGGTCCTCGCCCAAAACATGCTCAAACTCCTCGGCAGACAAAGCACGGAACAAGTAGTCAACAGCTCGGGCATTCGCCTCAAATCTATCCTTTGCATCCTGGGCATCTAAGTTGGTGGGATTGACATAGTTTTCATCTTTCGTCACATCCCACAGCAACTTTCCTTTGCCTCGCAAGAAAGCGCCCATACGCGCAACCCAGTTCGGGTAGTTCTTCCCATCGAAGTGCGGAGGCCCGGAACCCCGATCTTGGTACGCCATCTTTGGATCTTAGACTGGTTAGAGTCGCAAAGACCCGTAACCGGCTCTGATACCAATTGAAGGACCGAAACGGCGACCAGAGAGGGGGGGAGTGAATGGGAGCCGATAAAAATTCTTTCCAAACAATCCGGCTATTCTCCCAAAACAACTCCGAAACCTCCGAGAGCAATCTTGCCAAGATCACGTAGCCACTGTCAAGCTACTGACCCTAGGAACAAGAAACGAGCAGCGGAACTCGAACCAATCGAAATGAACACCAAAACGACCCGAAACTCGGCTCGATCTAACACACCCAGAGGGGGGCGGTTAAACCGGCCAGGGGGGCGGTTAAACCGCCCGGGCCTGGGTGGCTCGGGAAAAGTCAAAACAAAAGTGGATCTCCCAAACCGCTTGAGCTCTTGAGGCGAGATTTTGGTCAGATGATCTAGACCTCCAGTGGAGTGTTTTCCCAAAAGATCTCGGCCTCTAACTCAGTACAACTCCCGGAATCGCAGATCTCGCGAAGAACACCATGACCTCGAGTTCATCCCGAAAATCTCAAATCCAGAGCGATTCTCGGCGTTTGGGGGCAAAGGATCACCAGCAAAAGAGGCACAAGGCACTCATACGTGAATCCCCCAAAGAAATCCGAGAGAAAACGCCCTAGAACAAGAAGAACGAAAATCCCCCAAAAATAGCTCCGAAAATACCCACGAAAATGGAAAAAGGAAAGGGAGCTCGGGAAATCAAATCATGGCACAAAGATGAGCAGCACAAACTCAATCACATAACCATGAATTCACCTATACAAACTAGGAATGATTCGAAGTAGTTCTAGGTGGAGGGGATGAAGGGAAAACTAGTTCAAAGGAAAACCTAAAGAGATAACTAGAGAGATTGCAGCCACCAGCCCTGAAGGGGCCTATTAGTAGTCCAAGTGGTGGTGCTCTAAAGACTAAACTACCCCTAAGTGATACATACCCCTCAGGGGCAAATTTGACATTTTGATCTCAGATATTTTCCGGCTCGGGCACCTTCCACTGCAAGCTAGCTTCCCTCCGACGCAAGCCTTGCAGTCACGCCGCGTGTCCTCCGGATCGAAGCTCCTCGACGCCGATTTTGGGCCGGCCCAGGGGGAGGCGGTTAAACCGCCCCTGGGGGGCGGTTTAACCGCCCCTGACAGCCACCACTGGCCCAGCAGCCCAAAACTCGCCTCGTCGAGTCCTTGGCCTTGGTTTTGAGGCCCAAACCAAGGGAAACCGTCCACCGATGATTTTGTGGCCAAATCACCAAACCCCGCGCGCAAACTTCGGTTGTTAGCCGCCACCTTGCGCCGGCTTCACGTCCGCGTACGAGCTTTGGTTGTGAGCCGCTACCTCACACCGGAACCATGTCCCCTTGCTCGTTCTTGCCAGCATGTGAACCGCACTTGATCCACCGGCCATCGGGTCCCTCGAACCAAGCCTACTTGTCTCTCCGCTCCTCGGAGGCCGCCATGGCTAAGACCTTTCGCGCCTGTTCTTCACCTGCACCAATGCAACCAAGCCGCATTCTACACCTGCAATACTTGAGCCAAGGGAAACGTCAATCCACACCACGTTGTCAATCACTCATCACACCAGGAAGCGACCATCCACCGGTCCGCGGACACACTGGGTCCTCATGATGAGCATGGATATTCCGTCTTTGAGAAACCCAAAGATCCATGTTTCCCTGTGGATACTCCATCTACTCCCACCATTAGCACACACGATGACTCCAACCATCACATGCCCCATCAAACAATTTCAAAAGGGTGGTTATGGATGATTTTGTTTATCATAAGTATTGCAAATCTCGTCATGGTATGTTCTGCTAACCTTGCAGCTAGAGAAACGACATCCGAAGATTGGTGATGGAGGGACCCACAACACTGTTGACGGCCATTACAACCCAGTTTTGACCGTCAACAATTCGGTGAAATGAGGATGATCATACCATGTTCCATGCATAAAAGTGTTTATACTGACAAATTCCACAAGTTTTGGATGAGTTATGGTTGCAGGATGAAACAGGTGAAACAAGGGCCAAACCTGGCATAGAGCCAGGCCGGCTGGCCTAGCCCAGGCCGACCGGCCTCCCCTGGCCAGGTCTGGCCACGTCACTGATCCAGGAGCTCAAGCAAACACCCAGGATGATCAAGCACCATGCAATCAACGTCAGTTTGATCCAAGGAACCGAAAGGCTTAGAGTGGGAAACACATGGATTGAAGGGCCACTTACCTCGGATTCTTGGACAGCCTCAACTAGACGCAACCATTACCGACCTCAGGAAGCAATCAGGAGCATCCACGACGAAGGCAGTGGCCAGGAGCGCCAGGTGTAGGCCGATCGGTCTACACCAGGCCGGCCGGCCTGCTGCTGCCTCTTCACACGACCATCTTTCGCGTAGTGGTTAAGCAGGCCGGTGGCGTGACAGTTACGGGTGCTACCGACCTTGGGAGGCTATAAAAGGCTGCCTTCTGTTCCATCCAAGACACACACCACACTTCTCAAGTCTTTACTTGAAGGGAGCTCTTGTATATTTTCCATTTCTTATACTAGGATTAGAGTTGGGAGTAGAGTCGAGTCGAGCTTAGCTCGGATCTTCGGAGTCTTCGGAGTTCTGGTAAAGCTCTTGTATCCTTTTCTTCTTTTGAAGAGTTTATGAAAACAATACTATCTTATTCAGAGCTTAAGTTATCTTGCATATTTATTTCTTGCTCTTCTCTTAGAGTAAAGTTCTTAGCTCTTTTCAGAGTTAAGTTTTGTCTCCCTTTAGTTTTAGTGTAGGGTTTAGTTTTAGCTCTACCGGGTTTTATCTCGTGGGTTTGCTCGCCTTGACCGGGCCGTAAGACGCCTTAGGGAAGACGGGGATTTCTCTTGACAGGCCTCAAGAGAAATCTTAATCTTCGAGTGCAGACGTTGTGTCTGGCTTGTTGATTAACTAGGAAGTGTGTTGCACCCCACGGAACTGCAGTGGTAGGCGGCAGGTGGTGACAGCCCTGTCCGTCCTTCGTAGTCCACCACGTTCGGGTGTATTCATAACAGTAGTGCTGAGCCTGGAGAACCCCCTCTCTCACCCAGTTCTGAGGTTCTCCCGTTCTAGCCATCGAAGCGAGCTCTGTTCCCGGTATCTAAGCTAGAGTCTAGGCTAAGGCTAGAGTGTCTTTCGCTTTGAGTTAGGAAGTATCTAAGTCTGGTCTCTCCCAACATCTTTCCTTTTCTATAGAATTAGGAGCTCCTGTGTGTCGCTGATCTTTCAGACCTTCTATCCGGTCATTCATTTGACCATTATCCCTCAAACCTAGAGTTTGTACCCTTGGGTTTTTGGCTTGATATTTCTGGCAAAATTTATCATATCATTCTTCAATACACTTTAACCATCTGCTTCCCTGCGGAAATATAAATACGATACCCTGGGATAACTCCCGAGGTGAAGTGCTACAATGAGATATATTCTGTGTGCTTGCAAAATTCATTTTGCATACAACAACATATATCTTCGCGCTCTTGAGCGTTGCGAAAAACATGACGCTACAGAGTGCCAACAAGCATTTTGGCGCCGTTGCCGGGGAAGCAATTGGTTAAAGTTATTGTTGAATTATTTGATAATCTTTACAGATTTACCAAACCACTAACCTTAGTGACCTCACCACTGCAACATTCGTCTAGTTTTGATGTGTTTGCAGGGTAGTGCATGACTGGTTTCAACCTACCATCAAACTTTGATCCGAATCCAGAACGCATTGGAAGAGTAGTGTGCAAAAGAGTCGTACCTCCTCAGATTTCACTCAGCTCAAGCAACATTTTCAAGTCGTTATCCGACTCCGAGTCCGAACCAGGCACAGGTTCATCGTATTCTTCGGCCCCAGAATTACCAGAGATGGCTCAGCCGAAGAAGATACTCCGTGAGTTCTCAGCCCCGTCAAGCAGCAACTTTCCAGGACTGTCAAACGGACAGGAAGCAGGATTTGAGCTAACGTCTGGCCTAGTCAACATGGTCCAGACCAGTCCTTTCTGCGGAAAGGCAATTGAGGATGCCAATGCTCACCTTCGGATTTTTCTGGAGGTGTGTTGCACTGTTGATCCCAATGGCACACCGATCAACAACATCCACCTACAGCTCTTCCCGTTTTCTTTACTTGGGAAATCCAAGGAGTGGTTCTATGCCAACAAAGCATCCTTTGAAGGACGCTGGCAGACATGCGCCGACGCATTTCTGACCAAGTATTTTCCGGTGGGCAAGACCAACGCCCTCCGAGGAAAAATCACTAGCTTTCAGCAGCTAGACGGAGAGTCAGTCCCAGAAGCTTGGGAGCGACTGCAAGTGTACATTGCAGCCTGCCCCCACCATGGTGTGGAAGATTGGTTGATCACTCAAAACTTCTTCCACAGCCTGAGCCGCCGATCGCAAGAGCACTTGGATGCAGCTGCGGGAGGAGCTTTCCTCTCGCTAGATGTAGACGCTGCGAAGGCACTAATTGAGAAAATATCCTCTCACCAAAGTTGGGTGGGAGAGAGACAAGCTCCCCGCACGAAGGGAGTACACCAGATTGACTCTGTCGACATGCTGGCCGCTAAGATGGACCTTCTCTTGAAGAAGATCGAATCTCCCGGAAAGGAGATGAGTCAGATTGTGGAAGACCGAATCACATGTGAAACATGTGGAGAAACAGGACACTCGGGTACCAGCTGCCCGATGACACAAGAGGAAGCCTGCTTCATTGGAAACAACAAAAATTCAGGCTTCCATCCTCAACAGGGTTGGAATTCCAAGCCCAACTTTCCCTTCGGCCAACAGTAAGGTAATAACTCTAACAACGGTTTTCAACCGTCGTTAAAAGATATCTGGTATGGCCAAAAACAAATTAACGATAGCATTAGCAAGAAATTTCTTGCTAATGATAAAGTTATGGAGTTGATGGCCTCCCAGATCGAAGCTCTTAATTCTGTTGTTAAGAACGAGCTGAGCTTCAATAAGATGATTGAAACTCAAGTAGCTTAGCTGGCCGCATCTTGTCCTAACCTGATAGAGCTGAAGTGCCCGATCTTTCGGCGAGTGGAGGTAAATTCGATTTGGTGGAAGTCGACCCTCACGATCCGACTACGACGAGCGAACCCGAAGCGCCAATGCAATCGCTGGACCAACTCCCTGGGTTGCCGAACCTGTTGCAACCAAGATCAGCAACTTCCTGTACGCAATCGAAGAACGAACAAGAAAAAGAAGGAGAGCAATCTTATTATCACTCGAAGGTGGAGTTCTGAATCACACGAGGACAGCACATATTTGTGCGGTGTGGAATGTAGCTAAAGCTAGATGTGAGACAAAACTCATGTCTGAAAATAAAAGAGGGGTCTATCTAAATAGGGGGCCGCAGCCCCTAGGGTCGGCGTTGAGGGGGAACCCACGCCCAAGGTGGGTGGGGGCGCGCCCAAGGTGGGCCCCACCAGTCAGGCGCCCCCACCTGGGACTCCTGTTGGGCCAGCTTCTATTCTTCTGGGCCTTCGTTCTTCAGCAGCACGACGAAGCTTAATTCTCTCGCACAGGGCCCGAGTAATTGGCCCAGGTGGAAGTGGCGCATGGGCTTCTGGACCTGGAGGTGGCGCCTGGGCTGAAAGTGGCGTCTGGGCTGGTGCTGCTGGTGTAGAGCCGCTCTTGTTGTCGTTGATGTCCTCATCATCCTCCCCTTCTTGAACTGAAGTCGTCCTCGACGGCAGCTCCTCATCTTCTCCCGCAAACGACTTCAAATCTACAACATTAAAACTAATGGAAACACCAAACTCCGTAGGCAGGTCAAGAACATAAGCATTATCATTAATCTTGGTTAGCATTTTAAAAGGACCAGCAACACGAGGCATTAATTTAGTACGACGCAAAGTAGGAAAACGATCCTTTCTCAAATGCATCCAAACCATATCACCCGGTTCAAAAGTAACAAGTTTTCTCCCTTTACTACCAGCAACCTGATATTTAGCATTAGCAGTAGCAATGTTTTGTTGAGTTTGTTCATGCAAATTAATCATATGTTTAACATGTGCAACTGCATCTAAGTGTCGAGCGCCATCAGCATCAAGCGAAAACAAATCAATAGGAGCCCGAGGAATATAACCATAAACAATCTGAAAAGGGCACATCTTTGTAGAGGAATGCGTAGCATGATTATAAGCAAACTCAACATGAGGCAAGCAATCCTCCCAGCGTTTCAAATTTTTATCTAGGAAAGCCCTAAGCATAGTTGACAAAGTTCTATTAACCACTTCAGTTTGTCCATCAGTTTGAGGGTGACAAGTTGTGCTAAACAGCAATTTAGTTCCCAATTTATTCCAAAGAGATCTCCAAAAATGACTAAGAAACTTAGCATCACGATCAGAAAGGATTGTATTTGGAATACCATGCAAGCGAATAATATCTCTAAAAAACAATTCAGCAACACTGCTAGCATCATCAGTCTTATGACAAGGTATGAAATGAGCCATTTTAGAGAAACGATCAACAAGCACAAAAATACTATCCCTCCCCTTCTTAGTTCTAGGAAAACCCAAAACGAAGTCCATAGAAATATCGTGCCAAGGAGAAGTAGGAACAGGCAAAGGCATATACAAACCATGGTTATTCAATCGGGATTTAGCCTTTTGACATGTAGTACAACGTGCAACCAAACGCTCGACATCAGGACGCATCCAGGGCCAAAAGAAGTGGGCGGCCAGCACATCAAGCGTTTTGTAAACGCCAAAATGTCCCATTAGTCCGCCTCCATGAGCTTCCTGTAACAACAAAAGACGAATCGAGCTAGCTGGAATACACAGCTTGTTAGCGCGAAACAGGAACCCATCCTGCATGTGAAATTTGCCCCATGGTTTACCAGTCATACAATGTTTATAAGCATCTTTAAAATCATTATCATCGACATATTGATCTTTCATAGGGTGTAAACCAAAAATTTTAAAATCCAATTGTGACAGCATATTATATAGGCGAGATAAAGCATCAGCAATCACATTGTCCTTCCCGTTCTTGTATTTAATGATGTAAGGAAAAGACTCAATGAATTCTACCCAATTAGCATGACGACGGTTCAGATTATTTTGGATACGAATATGTTTTAAAACCTCATAATCGGAATGGATTATAATCTCACGATGCCAGAGATAGTGCTGCCACATTTGCAAAGTACGCACTAAAGCATAAAGTTCTTTATCATAAGTACGCACTAGAATATTTCAAACTAGCACCACTTAATTTTTCACTTAAATAAGCAACCGGTTTTCCTTCTCGTAACAGAACACACCTAACCCAATACCACTGGCATCACATTCAAGCTCAAATATTTTACCAAAATCAGGCAATTGCAAAAGAGGAGCATGTGTTAACTTATCTTCCAAAGTAGTGAAGGCGAGCTCCTGGGAATCAGCCCAAGTAAATGGCACACCTTTCTTTGTAAGCTCATGTAGAGGTGCTACAATAGAGCTAAAATCTCGTACGAATCGATGGTAGAAACATGCAAGCCCAAGAAAACTCCGAATCTGCATGACCGTCGTCGGTGTAGGCCATTCCCAAATCGCATCAATCGTGCTGCTATCCACCTCAATACCCTGTGGAGTAACAACATAACCAAGAAACGAAACACGTTGTGTGCAGAAGATGCATTTTTCCATGTTAGCAAACAAGTGAGCAGCACGCAACGCATTAAAAACAACACTCAAATGTTCTAAATGCTCTTCCATAGACTTGCTGTAAATCAAGATATCATCAAAATATACAACAACAAACAAACCTATGAAAGGCCTGAGAACTTCATTCATCAAACGCATAAAAGTGCTGGGAGCATTAGTCAAACCAAACGGCATACCCAACCATTCATACAAGCCAAATTTAGTTTTAAAAGCCGTTTTCCATTCATCTCCTAATTTCATTCGAATCTGATGGTAACCACTACGCAAATCAATCTTAGTAAAAAGAATGGCACCACTAAGCTCATCTAGCATATCATCAAGGCGTGGTATAGGATATCGATAACCAATGGTGATGTTATTAATAGCACGACAATCTACACACATACGCCACGATCCATCCTTCTTTGGAACATGTAACACTGGAACGGAACAAGGACTAAGAGACTCACGAATGTACCCTTTGTCAAGCAACGCATGTACCTAGCGCTGAATCTCTTTCATCTCGTTGGGATTTGTGCGGTACGGGCGCGATTCGGAAGCTGTGCGCCTGGAATGAAGTCGATCTGGTGCTCAATGCCACGAAGTGGAGGTAGTCCCGATGGTAAATCTTTGGGAAAAACATCAGCGTACTCCTGCAAAAGGTTAGCAACCGCAGGGGGAATATCCAAAGATGGTACATCATCAAGTGAAACGAGGACACTAGAACATACAAGTGCATAGCAAGGTAGCTCATCAACACAAAGATCATCAAAATCAGCACGTGCAGCAAATAAAACAGGCGCATTCAACTTGATTTCAGAAGGTAATGGTGCAAGTTGTTTAGCATTTTTAGCGGCTCGAGCAAGGTCATCTTTAACAATTTGTTCGGGTGTCATGGGATGTATAATTATTTTCTGACCTTTAAATATGAGAGAATAATGATTCAAACGACCATGATGCAAGCTATCAGTATCATATTTCCAAGGTCTACCAAGTAACAAAGAACATGCCTCCATAGGAATAACATCACAATCAACAAAATCAGAATAGGCACCTATGGAGAACGGAACATGTACCGACTGTGTTACTTTAATCTTTCCACCATCATTAAGCCACTGAATATGATAGGGGTGAGGGTGTTTACGGGTGAGTAAGGACAACTTCTCTACCAGCGTAGTACTCGCCAAGTTGTTGCAGCTATCGCTGTCAATGATGATGTGAATCGACCGCTCCTGCACAACACCCTTTGTATGGAAAAGAGTGTGTCGCTGATTTTTCTCTGGCGGGGCGACCTCTGTACTAAGAACACGCTGCGCAACAAGACTTTCATACCTATCTGCGTCACTAGGAGTAGCATGGACCGCCTCATTATCTGCATGGTTAGTGGCAATCATAGTATGGTGAGGTTCATCAGAATCACTGGCAGAAGAGTACTCACCATCGTCACGTATGATCGAAGCACGCGTGTTGGGGCAGTCCCGAATCATGTGCCCAATGCCTTGGCAACGAAAACACCGAACATCTCGTGTACGTCCCGAGGAAGAAGCTGCGCCTGGTGCTGGGGGTGCTGCAGGTTTCATCGTCTTCTCGCGCGGCGTAGTGCTAGGTGTAGAGGGCGCTGGAGTGGAAGACGTGGAGCTGGACGACAGGCTTCTTCCTGCAAAAGGGTTAGTATATGTCTTCGAACAGCGTCCCTGCACTTCACGTTCACCTTTGCAAGCATATTCAAATAGCGTGGTCATATCATTATACTCCTTATAATCAAGTATATCCTGAATTTCCCTGTTCAACCCACCACAAAATCGTGCCATAGCAGCATTATCCTGTTCAAACAAACCACAACGAATCATACCCTTTTGTAACTCTTGGTAATAGTCCTCAACGGATCGTTGGCCTTGCTGGAATCGCTGCATAGTGTTAAGCAAATCTCAGGCATAATAAGAAGGAACAAAACGATGTCGCATAGCAGCCTTTAATTGAGCCCAAGTAGAAGGAACAACAGTGGGATGTTTGAGTTTATATTCACGACACCAAATTAAAGCAAACTCAGTAAATTCACTAATAGCAGCCTTAACTTGAGACGTAGCAGGAATATCATGGCATGAAAATTTTTGTTCTACCTCTAACTCCCAATCAAGATATGCAGCAGGATCATATTTGCCATTAAAAATAGGAATCTTAAATTTAATCTTAGCAAATGAATCATTAACCGGATTACGTACCACACGGCGGGCACGAGAGTGGTGGTGGTCGCCATCCTCATACTCTGTGTCACCACCATAACCCTTCTGCAAGTCCGTGAGCGTCACGTTCATCGCGTCAAGCCGGGCCATAATGGTGTCGATTGTACACTTGGCGGCTGTCTGAGCAAGGTCAATCTGGTCTAGACTCTCGGTGGATGAGGAGACCACGGAATCAACCCACTCATGCAGCGTCTTCATGTCATCTTTAAGGCCATCAATGTCAGCCCGCACGCCTTGCAGCTTGGAGTCCATCTTGTCGTCGTCTCCTGACATGGTTAGCGCAAACACAAAAACAAATCCTATGACAACAAAGGTGTGGGTGGAAAGATCACAAAGATGCTGTGATCAAGTTCTTATCCGTTCTTACCAAGCTACAGGGGCGATCGCAAACAACAAGTAGCACCTGTGACAGATTGGAGCAGCGATTGCCTGGAGAAACAAAAGTCTGCTCGTTGTAGGAATATGTGTAGTTCTGGGTAGGCTGCACTCAAGTCAAGGATTAGCACAATCAATCAATAATGCAAAGCTGAATTATAGTGCTAAGCACGACACAAAGCTGCTGGAAACAAGTGTCACGCGCTATGGATCAAGCAAAGGTAACAAGGAAGTGGGATGCAGAAACGGAAAATCTTCCGGGCCGTGTTATGCTGTGTAAACGGTGTTTTTTGGCCTCGAAATTGACTTGACCTGGCGCTCCGCCAGATGCACGATATAGGAAATTTCGTAAGCTTTCCAGAAAAAAAAGAACGCTGAAATCGGAGATCCGAGCGAAAAGTTATGGCTGTTTTCGTGAAGGTATTCGAAACTGCACAAAACTTCCAAACGAAAACCGAACTTGCCAAAACGAACTGCTCTCTCCTTTTTTTTGATTCTTTCCTTTTTTCTTTCTTTTCAAAACTTTCATTTTTTTATTTCCTTTTTTCTTTCCTTTTTTTCTCTTTCCTCAAACTGAAACAAGAAACCGAGAAGAGTTCGGTTGGAGCGGCGGCGTGTGGAGTGTGGCTTGGGGAAGGAAAAACGAAATAGAGTAGGGTTCGGTTGGAGGGGGGAACGGCGTGGTGAACTTGGTGTGGTGGTGGCGGCGTGGTTTTGTAGGGTTTGTGGCGAAGTAGGGGCGGCGGCGGCGGCGCTGGTGGCGATGTAGGGCGGCGGCGGCGGTGGTGGCGATGGAAAGCGGTGGAAGCACAAAGTGACCAGCAACAATTGAGTGCGAAGCACACAAATTCAACAACGCAAATTATTGAAAGAAAGTGCAAGGCGAAGAAAGGTTTTGGGACAATGGTCTAACCTGAATTTTTTTGGTTTTGTGGATTGTAGGTAATTGAACAACACTCGATAAAAACTCACCGATCAACCTGGAAAGCTGATACCACTTGATAGAGCTGAAGTGCCCGATCTTTCGGCGAGTGGAGGTAAATTCTATTTGGTGGAAGTCGACCCTAACGATCCAACTACGACGAGCGAACCCGAAGCGCCAATGCAATCGCTGAACCAACTCCCTGGGTTGCCGAACCTGTTGCAATCAAGATCAGCAACTTCCTGTATGCAATCGAAGAACAAACAAGAAAAAGAAGGCGAGCAATCTTAATATCACTCGAAGGTGGAGTTCTGAATCACACTAGGACAGCACGTATTTGTGCGGTGTTGAACGTAGCTAAAGCTAGATGTAAAACAAAACTCAAGTCTGAAAATAAAAGAGGGGTGTATCTAAATAGGGGGGCGCAGCCCCTAGGGTCGGCGTGGAGGGGGAATCCACGCTAAGGTGGGCCCCACCAGTCAGGCGCCCCCACCTAGGACTCCTGTTGTGCAGCTTCTATTCTTCTGGGCCTTCGTTCTTCAGCAGCATGACGAAGCTTAATTCTCTCGCACAGGCCCGAGTAATTGGCCCAGGTGGAAGTGGCGCATGGGCTTCTGGACCTGGAGGTGGCGCCTGGGCTGAAAGTGGCGTCTAGGCTGGTGCTGCTGGTGTAGAGCCGCTCCTGCTGTCGTTGATGTCCTCATCATAACCCAAATGCGGGGAAGTTACCCGGGCAACCGGAGGTCCCTTTTAAGGAAAATGTTAGTGCGGTAACCACGCGGGCTGGTAAGTCCACGCGGGATCGACACAACCCCCAAGATGCAGTACCCAACAAAAGGAAGCTAGCAACACCAAGCCAGCCGCCGAAGAGGAAGACGATGAGGAATCCATCCCTGTCTCGAAGGAGGGGGACGAGGCACCGAAGGCCTCTAGCGAAAACCGTGATCCAACTTTCCTCCTGTTCCCCGAACGGAGGAGAAGACCAGTGGCCGACGAACAATTTGACAAGTCCATCGAGGTAATCAAGAAGGTATACATCAATATGCCACTTCTTGGTGCTTTGCAGGTCCTGACGTATGCCGAGTATATCAAAGACATACTTAGCAACAAGAGGACTCTACCCACGAGGGAGATGGTACAGCTAACTGAGGAATGCAGCTCCGCCATACTCGGTCCCCGCCTCAAGAAAAAGAAAGATCCTGGTTGCCCCACAATCTCATGCTCAATTGGAGGCCATGATTTCTACAATGCCCTATGTGACTTGGGGGCAAGCGTCAGCGTAATGCCAAAGGTAGTTTATGACCACCTTAAGCATATTTCGCTTGTCTCTACACCCATGTGTTTGCAGCTAGCGGATCAATCGATGCACAGGATTTAGACCCCATGCAGGCCGGCCGGCCTCTCTCCACCGCTCCAGTCCCATCCTCACCTACCAAAGCACGATGCACAGGATTTAGACCACCGACGCAAGGGATGGGCACCAGCCGTGCCATGTGCAGGCCGAACGGCTTCACACAGACCGACCGGCCTCCCCCTGCCTTGCCTCTATAAAAGCCGGTGCTCAGCTCTTGAGAAGATTGCCCCAAGCACAGGTATGCAAGCATCCTGACCACTTCACTTCTCTCTCGTTCTTAAATTCAAAAATCTCTAAGCAAGGTTAGAGTTTTAACCACAAGAAAATTATGCTAAAATCCATCCCTGAAATCTTGTGAGAACAAGGCTCTGCCGGTAGAACGAGAACATTTGTGGTGATTAATCTCCCACAAGAACGCCTAGCTTATGACTGCCTAACCCCTAATTTCCTTCGGGTATTGTGAGACTAACCTTTTGTAGGAATCATGTGGTCAAGGGAACGTCAGACGGCAAGTGGAGTCATGACCAAGCTCAGCTCCTCAAGCTCCCGCCGCTCTCAGGGATCGTCTGCCTCCCGAGACACTATGTCTGTTGACTCTGCTCAACAAGACACAGAATCCCAGGAGGAGGAGATGCAAGAAGTGCCCTGGAACAGGCTCCGCATCCGAATCATGACTCGGTTTGAGCACATCATTGCCAGGACCGAAGAGGAGAGAACGGTGCTTGCCAAGCTCCAGACCCGCGACTACACGCATGCCAAGTACTTCGACCCCATGTTGCTGATCAGGACCGGTCTCGGAGGAGACATGGAACGGGCTTTCAACAATGCTGGATGTCAAAACTTCCACCCCGTCTCGGAAACAGGTTCGCACTTTCTTACCATGGAGTTTTTGATGAGCTTAAAAATTGAAGTTCTTCCCAACAAGACGAACATTTGCTTTCGGTTTTTCAACAAGGATTTTACCTTGACCCCGAAATAGCTCAGTGAGGCTCTTGGTTTCAACAAGAGATGCATCATTGACGCTAACCTTTTGGTGACTAACCACCGGTACAACCGTGCCGCATGGTGGGATAGCATCACAAGTGAGCCATCCTCTGGGAAAAACAGCATCACAGCCATCCATAACCCCACTCTTCGCTATCTAGCAAAATGGATCGCTATGGTGGTTCACCCACGAGCTGATTTGCGTCTTTGCCTTTTGCCTGATTTGGAGTGCCTTTATGCCATGGTCAAGAAAATTCGTTTCTCGCCTGTCATGAGCATGCTTGATGATTGGCAAAGGTTAGTCACTGGCCGAGCCACGATTGACATAACCTCGCTAGTCACCCGCATTGCCACCCACGTTGGTGCTTTGCAGGGCGCTCAAGTCATTTTCCTTCCCGCTACACAAGAGTATCAAAGTTGCATTGGTATAGACCATTTTATCCAGGATCACTTGTTGCGCGAGGGCCCTGGCCATACTCTTTTTATGTGTCATCCTGGTTTCATCGATGAAGTCGAGCTTCCATGCCCGGCTTTGTCACTAGGAAGGAGCCCGCTCGCCACAGTGTAGCAAGCCTTGTGACACGTGGCAGGCGAACCAGGCACGACAGCGAAGCCGGAACTTCTACCGCGCCTCAATCCGAGTACCACCAGCAGCAGCAGCCCGAGTACCACTACCAGCAGCAGACCGAGTATGACTACCAGCAGCAGCCCGAGAACGCCACTGCCCATATGAGTTTCGAGGAGGCGTTCGACTACCTATCAAGGGACGGCAGGATACGGCCCGCAGGTCGGACCATCTGCCTCCGCCAGGTATGACTACGAAAACCCGGTCTCCCGGGGGATCGCTGATCTTAGTACCAGGTTGGAGACGGTGACTCTGCAGTAGCAGTAGCTCAAAGATTAAGTCGCACACAACACTGACCTACCCAGCAGAACTGGGGGAAGACCACATCCCTCTAGACCGACATGCACGGCTTCTTCGACTACATGCACTACGACCCCAATCAGTACTACCAATGTGCTTCAGCGAAGCTTGGGGGAGTCCCAGGTATGGTCGAAGGCGCCTTACTTGCCTTGCCTTGCCTTGCCTTGCCGTGATGACATAATAGTTATGAATAGAGAAAAAACAAAAACAATGTTGAATAAAAAGCTCCTTATGTATGGAATATGGTTGATAACCTTGGAATGATGAATAGTTGCTCTGTTTATGCCCTTTAAGTGCCTCATGCTTAATCTCTTACTTTCCAAGTATTTGAGTTCGTTAGCATTTAAGGATCCATCATGTTTTTCTGTGTAAGGAGAGCATAAGTTCATTGCCTAAGTTGTTGTGAATTTAGATATGGTTAAATTTGGAGTATAAATGTATGCTTAGTAAGGAACCTCTCTGAAGTTTTTATAAAATGTTACATGGTAAATCTTCCCCGATGGTTTAAATGCCCTATCCAGAGCCAAAGCATTTATATCTTACGAGCTATCATAAGCTATCTTGAATTATTTTGAATCTTGTCGAATGGTGAAGTCCGCTTGCAGAAGACACTTGTCATTTACCGGTCTTTCCCATCACATAGCCTCAAATGTCCGACTAATCAATCTCCCACTCCGGGGTTGATGTCCACCGTCGTTGACATACACTCGCAACAACCATCAAGCTCATCCCAAAGGTCATCAGCTGCTCCATACAAAGTTGAATACCCTCTCTGTTACCAAAGGAGAAAAAGAGATGCATTAAAAAAAAGAGAAAAGATGGAGACAAATGCTCCATCCAAAAAAAAAATAGAAAGAAGCATCTCAAATCAAGAGAGAAAGAGAGCAAGGAGTTCAATGACCCTTTGAGCACAAACACCTTCACCTTTCCACTTGAAAACCCATGAATTCCAAAGACTGGAATTTGATGAGTGTCATCGCTCACGAACCACTCTTCGACTCGACAACAAAGGTAACCAAGGTATGCCACCCTTACCCTACCTATAACTCCACTTCAGCCTTAGTGTAGGGAAAGTTGGTCACAACTGACCAAAAGTGAGGGCTAAACACCTTGAGTGACTCGAGAGTATCGTCGGGGAGTGATTTAACCATCTTTTGAAAAAGATTCATATCTCTGAGATGGAACCTGAAAAGTTGCAGGAAATACTTTGAAAATGACCGTTCAGGCTCTCAACAGCCCAAGACGTGAACCGTGTAGCCCCACGTTGAATCATGGTATGAGTTCTCTTTTATGCCAACTTATTCAAATGATTTGTTGAGTTTTGGCTTAAGTATAAGGTACTTAGAGAGTATACACATTGAAGCAACTCCTGACCCGCTGAACCTAGAGTTTAGCCTTGTTCGAGGACGAGCAAGAGTCTAAGCTTGGGGGTGTGTTGACGGCCATTACAACCCAGTTTTGACCATCAACAATTCGGTGAAATGAGGATGATCATACCATGTTCCATGCATAAAAGTGTTTATACTGACAAATTCCACAAGTTTTGGATGAGTTATGGTTGCAGGATGAAACAGGTGAAACAAGGGCCAAACCTGGCACAGAGCCAGGCCGGCCAGCCTAGCCCAGGCCGACCGGCCTCCCCTGGCCAGGTCTGGCCACGTCACTGATCCAGGAGCTCAAGCAAACACCCAGGATTATCAAGCACCGTGCAATCAACGTCGGTTTGATCCAAGGACCCGAAAGGCTTAGAGTGGAAAACACATGGATTGAAGGGCCCACTTACCTCGGATTCTTGGACAGCCTCAACTAGACGCAACCGTTACCGACCTCAGGAAGCAATCAGGAGCATCCACGATGAAGGCGGTGGCCAGGAGCGCCAGGTGTAGGCCGATCGGCCTACACCAGGCCAGTCGGCCTGCTGCTGCCTCTTCACACGACCATCTTTCGCGTAGAGGTTAAGCAGGCCGATGGCGTGACGGTTACGGGTGCTACCGACCTTGGGAGGCTATAAAAGGCTGCCTTCTCTTCCATCCAAGACACACACCACACTTCTCAAGTCTTTACTTGAAGGGAGCTCTTGTATCTTTAACATTTCTTAGACTAGGATTCGAGTTCGGAGTAGAGTCGAGTTGAGCTTAGCTCGGATCCTCAGAGTCTTCGGAGTTCTGGTAAAGCTCTTGTATCCTTTTCTTCTTTTGAAGAGTTTATCAAAACAATACTATCTTAATTAGAGCTTAAGTTATCTTGCATATTTATTTCTTGCTCTTCTCTTAGAGTAAAGTTCTTAGCTCTTTTCAGAGTTAAGTTTTGTCTCCCTTTAGTTTTAGTGTAGGGTTTAGTTTTAGCTCTACCGGGTTTTATCTCGCGGGTTTGCTCCCCTTGACCGGGCCGTAAGATGCCTTAGGGAAGACGGAGATTTCTCTTGACAGGCCTCAATAGAAATCTTAATCTTCGAGTGCAGACGTGGTGTCTGGCTTGTGGATTAACTAGGAAGTGTGTTGCACCCCACGGAACTGGAGTGGTAGGTGGCAGGTGGTGACAGCCCTGTCCATCCTTTGTAGTCCACCATGTTCGGGTGTATTCATAATAGTAGTGCTGAGCCCGGAGAACCCCCTCTCTCACCCCGTTCTGAGGTTCTCCCGTTCTAGCCGTCGAAGCGAGCTCTCTTCCTGGTATCTAAGTAGAGTCTAGGCTAAGGCTAGAGTGTCTTTCGCTCTGAGTTAGGAAGTATCTAAGTCCGGTATCTCACAACATCTTTACTTTTCTATAGAATTAGTTGCTCCTGTGTGTCGCTGGTCTTTTAGACCTTCTATCCGGTCATTCATTTGACCATTATCCCTTAAACCTAGAGTTTGTACCCTTGGGTTTTTGGCTTGATATTTCTGGCAAGATTTATCATATCATTCTTCAATACACTTTAACCATCTGCTTCCCTGTGGAAATATAAATACGATACCCTGGGATAACTCCCGAGGTGAAGTGCTACAACGAGATATATTCTGTGCGCTTGCAGAATTCATTTTGCATACAACAACATATATCTTCGCGCTCTTAAGCGTTGCTAAAAACGTGACGCTAAGGAGTGTCAACAAACACCAAGCTAGCTGCTACTTCGAAAAGAGGCTCCCAAGGTCAAGCTTTTGACCATAAACAAGCACTGCCGGGAGGTAACCCGTACTTTCATTTTTTTCCCTTTCTTTCTTTCAAATTCAATCATAAAAAAATGATAATAACAATAAAAAAATCTTTATTTTCAATAAATAAAGCCGAACAAAGTTTCATGACATAATTTTAGGACTCGCTTCCTTCGGGTATTTTTGTCACTAATCTTTCAGATTGGGACTCAAATAAACGAAGAGTTGGGCAAAAGGTTACAGCTTCAGATGCTCAGTTTTTGGCACCAAGTGTCCCAAAATCTGAGCATGGGGGAGGACATAATTTGAGCATGAAGGAAAGCATGGTCAATCCTTCAACGCTGGTTTGCACTTTATTCCCCCACTTGAGGTTATTTCATAATGTTCGTATCTTTGGATTGAGCCACTCGTCCATATAAAAAAATGAATGATGATCTACATGCAACAAGTTATCTTGATCACAACTTTGCATCTCACATGTCGGCGAGCACAAGCTTTATTCCTTAACTAGTACTCTATGCTTGTGGGATCAGAAATTTAGGAGGATCTTGCCTAAGTTGTTGACGAGTGTGAGATAATGAGATAGAAGTGTTTCTTTCCTCTTTATTAATTCTTACTTGGAGACTTTTCTTTGAAAAAAATCATGAAAACCCTTAGGCTCAGAATTCCTCAGCGGTTGAAAATTTCTACCAGAGCCAAATATTTCACATGCTCAAACCAATACATATGCCACCTATATAGTTGTGTTGAGTTTTGTCAAACTTTGTGTCCTTATGGGAAAGTGACATTTCAATACCGATCATTTCTTCTTTTGCGTTTATCCATTATTGCTAGCCTTCCCACGTCTGGTTATGCTGATTCCAAAATCGACTTTTGCATTCACCAGACATTTCCTCCATCAAACCAAAATCATTTCATCCATATACCATTGACCAAATCCTATCCACAATTATGGCCTTTCAAAATAAATACTCAAGCCATCCCTTCCCCATATTTGAGAGAAGACATGGATCTATCGTGCAAAAAAAAAAAAAAGAAAAAAAAAAACTTGCCTAGTTGTGGACAAAAAGAAAAAAAGAATAATAAGAGGAGAGATAGAGAGCTCGATAGTTTCAAGTCTTCAAAGTCCTAACAGGGATCCATGCAAAATAAAGAGTACCGCTCAAGGTCATATTCTTTCAAAAGCATAATTTATGATATGTTCATCACGATCCATTGTGCTTGTGTTGTGTCCATTTTCTCCCCTATCCTTGATTATCTATTTCTCAATATCGGAATATGAAGTGTCACAACTTCCACTAGGACCAATTTTTTATTTAACAATATACACAACATAGGTTGGCCTACATTTCCCCTACCCGAGCTCTACATAAGCCTATAGATTGTAGGGAGAGGCTGGCTACTGGCCTCAGTGAGGAATGAAAATACCACATGAGCGACTCGAGAGTGCCATCTAAGGATCTTATGAGCTAAGGTATTCTTCTTGATGAGGACATCACCGGTACATCTACACCAGCAGCACCTTCACCCCAAGCACCACCTTCAGGGCCGATCACTCGGGCTCGTGCAAGAGAGTTGAACTACGTCATGGTGCTAAAGAATGAAGGATATGTGGCTGGATTCGGACTGCGCACGAACGTCAACTTGTGACGGCCGCCACGACTTCATCCGGACTCCGTTTTGGGCGATCAAGTACTTGATGGAAAGCTTATCAAGTCTACTTTCAGATGGATCCGGACTCACCTTCATATCTTCACCGAGGCGGCCGCAATCGTCATTTTGAGTCGGACTGTTTTCTGTCCAAGGTGCTGCGCCACCTTATTTTGGCCCAATGGGCCGTGTATCGAGTTGGGTCCATTAGGGACGCGTCCTAGGGTTGTAGCACGACCCCAACTCCCTTGTGGCCGTGCTATTAAACCCTATAGCCGTCATTAGCATCCTCGAGTTTTGTTTTACATCTAGCTTTAGCTACACCGAACACGCACAAATACGTGCTGTCCTCGTGTGATTCAGAACTCCACCTTCGAGTGATATTAAGATTGCTCGCCTTCTTTTTCTTGTTCGTTCTTTGATTGCGTACAGGAAGTTCTGATCTTGATTGCAACAGGGTCGGTAACCGCAGGGAGTTGGTTCAGCGATTGCATTGGCGCTTCGGGTTCGCTCGTCGTAGTCGGATCGTGAGGGTCGACTTCCACCAAATCAAAATTATCCTCCACTCACCGAAAGATCGGGCACTCCAGCTCTATCAAGTGGTATCAGCTTTCCAGGTTGATCGGTGAGTTTTTATCGAGTGTTGTTCCATTACCTACAGTCCACAAAAACCCAAAAAAAAAATTCAGGTTAGACCATTGTCCCAAAACCTTTCTTCGCCTTGCACTTTCTTTCAATAATTTGCGTTGTTGAATTTGTGTGCTTCGCGTTAATTTGTTGCTGGTCACTTTGTGCTTCCGCCGCTTTCCATCTCCACCGCCGCCGCCGCCGTCGCCGCTGTCCTACCTCGCCACCAGCACCACCGCCGCCGCAATCATCATCACCAGCGCCGTTACCCGCTCCAACCGAACCCTACTCGGTTTCGATTTCCTTCCCCAAGCCGCACTCCACGCGCCGCCGATCCAACCGAACCCTACTCGGTTTCGTGTTTCTGTTTGAGGAAAGAGAAAAAAAAGGAAAGAAAAAAAGAAAGGAAAGAAAAAAAAAGGAAAAAAAAGGAAAGTTCTGAGAAGAAAGACAAAGGAAAGAATTAAAAAAAAGGAAAGAGCAGTTCGTTTTTGGAAAGTTCGGTTTTTCGTTTGGCAGTTTTGTGTCGTTACGAACACCCGTTTTGTAACGGCCATAACTTTTCGCTCGGATCTCCGATTTCAGCGTTCTTTTTTTTCCGGAAAGCTTACGAAATTTCCTATACAGGGCACCCCGCGTAGCGCCAGGTGAATCCGGTTTCAAGGCCAAAAAACGCCGTTTACAGAGCGTAACGCGGCCCGAGAGATTTTCCGTTTCTGCAGCCCACTTCCTTGTTGCCTTCCCTTGATCCATCGCGGGTGGCACTTGTTACCAGCAGCTTTGTTACGTGTTTAGCACTATTATTCAGCTTTGCATTTATTGTTTGATTGTGCTAATCCTTGACTTGAGTGCAGCCTACCCAGAACTACACATATTCCTACGACGAGCAGACTTTTGTTTCTCCAGGCAATCGCTGCTCCAATCTTTCACAGGTGCCACTTGTTGTCTGCGATCGCCCCTGTTGCTTGGTAAGAACGGATAAGAACTTGATCGCAGCATCTTTGTGAGCTTTCCACCCACACCTTTGTTGTCGTAGGATCTGTTTTTCTTGTGTTTGCGCTAACCATGTCAGGAGACGACGACAAGATGGACTCCAAGCTGCAAGGCATGCGAGCAGACCTTGATGGACTTAAAGACGACATAAAGACGCTGCACGAGAAGGTTGATTCCGCGCTCTCTTCATCCAATGAGCGTCTCGACCAGCAGGACCTTGCTCAGACAGCCGCCAAGTGTACATTTGACGCCTTGACAGCCCGGCTTGATGCGATGAACACGACGCTCACGACGATGAACGCGACGCTCACGGACTTGCAGAAGGGCTATGGTGGTGACACAGAATATGAGGATGGAGACCGTCAACCTCGTGCCCGCCATGTGGTACGTAATCCAGTTAATGATTCATTTGCGAAGATTAAATTTAAGATTCCCACTTTTAATGGCAAGTATGATCCTGCTGCATATCTTGATTGGGAGTTAGAGGTAGAACAAAAATTTTCATGTCATGATATCCCTGCTACGTCTCAAGTTAAGGCTGCTATTAGTGAATTTACTGAGTTTGCTTTAATTTGATGGCGTGAATATAAACTCAAACATCCCACTACTGTTCCATCTACTTGGGCTCAATTAAAAGCCGCTATGCGACATCGTTTTGTTCCTTCTTATTATGCCCGAGATTTGCTTAACACCATGCAGCGATTCCAGCAAGGCCAACGATCCGTTGAGGAGTATTACCAAGAGTTACAAAAGGGTATGATTCGTTGTGGTTTATTGAACAGGATGATGCTGCCATGGCACGATTTCGTGGTGGATTGAACAGGGAAATTCAGGATATACTTGATTATAAGGAGTATAATGATATGACCACGTTATTTGAATATGCTTGCAAAGCTGAACGTGAAGTGCAGGGACGCCGTTCGAAGACATATACTAACCCTTTTGCAGGAAGAAGCCCGTCGTCCAGCTCTACACCTTCCACTCCAGCACCTTCTACACCTAGCACTACGCCGCATGAGAAGACGACGAAACTTGCAGCACCTTCGACGAAACCTACACCAGGCGCAGCTTCTTCCTCGGGACGTACACGAGATGTTCGGTGTTTTCGTTGCCAAGGCTTTGGGCACATGATTTGGGACTGTCCCAACACCCGTGCTTTGATCATACGTGACGATGGTGAGTACTCTTCTGCTAGTGATTCCGATGAACCTCACCATACTATGATTGCCACTAACCATGCAGATAATGAGGCGGTCCATGCTACTCCTAGTGACGCAGATAGGTATGAAAGTCTTGTTGTGCAGCGTGTTCTTCGTACACAGGTCGCCCCGCCAGAGAAAAATCAGCGACACACTCTTTTCCATACAAAGGGTGTTGTGCAGGAGCGGTCGATTCGCATCATCATTGACAGTGGTAGCTGCAACAACTTGGCGAGTACAGCGCTGGTAGAGAAGTTGTCCTTACCCACCCGTAAGCATCCGCATCCCTATCATATTCAGTGGCTTAATGATGGTGGAAAGATTAAAGTAACACAGTCGGTACGTGTTCCGTTCTCCATAGGTGCCTATTCTGATTTTGTTGATTGTGATGTTATTCCTATGGAGGCATGTTCTTTGTTACTTGGTAGACCTTGGCAATATGATACTGATAGCTTGCATCATGGTCGTTCGAATCATTATTCTCTCATGTTTAAAGGTCAGAAAATAATTATACATCCCATGACACCTGAACAAATTGTTAAAGATGACCTTGCTCGAGCCGCTAAAAATGCTAAACAACTTGTACCATCACCACCTTCTGAAATCAAGTTGAATGCGCCTGTTTTATTTGCTACACGTGCTGATTTTGTTGATCTTTGTGTTGATGAGCTACCTTGTTATGCACTTGTATGTTCTAGTGTGCTCATTTCACTTGATGATCTACCATCTTTGGATATTCCCCCTGTGGTTGCTAACATTTTGCAGGAGTACGCTGATGTTTTTCCCAAAGATTTACCATCGGGACTACCTCCACTTCGTGGCATTGAGCACCAGATCGACTTCATTCCCGGCGCACAGCTTCCGAATCGCGCCCCGTACCGCACAAATCCCGACGAGACGAAAGAGATTCAGCGCCAGGTCCAGGCGTTGCTTGACAAAGGGTACATTCGTGAGTCTCTTAGTCCTTGCTCCGTTCCAGTGTTACTTGTTCCAAAGAAGGATGGATCGTGGCATATGTGTGTAGATTGTCGTGCTATTAATAACATCACTATTCGTTATCGATATCCTATACCACGCCTTGATGATATGCTAGATGAGCTTAGTGGTGCCATTATTTTTACTAAGATTGATTTGCGTAGTGGTTACCATCAGATTCGAATGAAATTGGGCGATGAATGGAAAACGGCTTTTAAAACTAAATTTGGTTTATATGAATGGTTGGTTATGCCGTTTGGTTTGACTAATGCTCCCAGCACTTTTATGCGTTTGATGAATGAAGTCCTCAGGCCTTTCATAGGTTTGTTTGTTGTTGTCTATTTTGATGATATCTTGATTTACAGCAAGTCTATGGAAGAGCATTTAGAACATTTGCATGCTGTTTTTAATGCGTTGCGTGCAGCTCACTTGTTTGCTAACATGGAAAAATGCATCTTCTGCACACAACGTGTTTCGTTTCTTGGTTATGTTGTTACTCCACAGGGTATTGAGGTGGATAGCAGCAAGATTGATGCAATTCGAGAATGGCCTACACCGACGACGGTCACACAGATTCGGAGTTTTCTTGGGCTTGCAGGTTTCTACCGTCGATTCGTACGAGATTTTAGCTCTATTGCAGCACCTCTACATGAGCTTACAAAGAAAGGTGTGCCTTTTACTTGGACTGATTCCCAGGAGCTCGCCTTCACTACTTTGAAAGATAAGTTAACACATGCTCCTCTTTTGCAATTGCCTGATTTTGGTAAAATATTTGAGCTCGAATGTGATGCGAGTGGTGTTGGGTTAGGTGCTGTTCTGTTACAAGAAGGAAAACCGGTTGCTTATTTCAGTGAAAAATTAAGCGGTGCTAGTTTGAAATATTCTACTTATGATAAAGAACTTTATGCTTTAGTGCGTACTTTGCAAACGTGGCAGCACTATCTCTGGCATCGTGAGTTTATAATCCATTCTGATCATGAGGCTTTAAAACATATTCGTACCCAAACTAATCTGAACCGTCGTCATGCTAATTGGGTAGAATTCATTGAGTCTTTTCCTTACATCATTAAACACAAGAACGGGAAGGACAATGTGATTGCTGATGCTTTGTCTCGCCGATATAATATGCTGTCACAATTGGATTTTAAAATTTTTGGTTTACACACTATGAAGGATCAATATGTCGATGATAATGATTTTAAAGATGCTTATAAACATTGTATGACTGGTAAACCATGGGGGAAATTTCACATGTAGGATGGGTTCCTGTTTCGCGCTAACAAGCTGTGTATTCCAGCTAGCTCGGTTCGACTTTTGTTGTTACAGGAAGCTCATGGAGGCGGACTAATGGGACATTTTGGCGTTTACAAAACGCTTGAGGTGCTGGCCACCCACTTCTTTTGGCCTCGGATGCGTCCTGATGTTGAGCGCTTGGTTGCACGATGCACTACATGTCAAAAGGCTAAGTCACGTTTGAACAACCATGGTTTGTATATGCCTTTGCCTGTCCCTACTTTACCTTGGCTTGATATTTCTATGGACTTTGTTTTGGGATTGCCTAGAACTAAGAAGGGGAGGGATAGCATTTTTGTGGTTGTTGATAGATTCTCTAAAATGGCTCATTTCATTCCTTGTCATAAAACTGATGATGCTAGTCATGTTGCTGAATTGTTCTTTAGGGAGATTATTCGTTTACATGGTGTTCCTAAAACAATTGTGTCTGACCGTGATGCTAAGTTTCTAAGTCACTTTTGGAGATCTCTTTGGAACAAATTAGGCACTAAATTGTTGTTTAGCACAACTTGTCACCCGCAAACTGATGGACAAACTGAAGTGGTCAATAGAACTTTGTCAACCATGCTTAGGGCTGTTTTGGATAAAAATCTGAACCGTTGGGAAGATTGTTTACCTCATGTTGAGTTTGCTTATAATCATGCAACACATTCTTCTACAAAGATGTGCCCTTTTCAGATTGTTTATGGTTATATTCCTCGGGCGCCTATTGATTTATTTTCGCTTGATGCTGTGGACGCCCCACATATTGATGCCGTTGAACAAGTTGACCATATGATTAACCTACATGAACAAACACAACAAACCATTGCTGCTATTAATGCTAAGTATCAAGTTGCTGGTAGTAAAGGAAGAAAACATGTTACTTTTGAACCCGGTGATATGGTTTGGTTGCATTTGAGGAAGGATCGTTTTCCTACTTTGCGTCGTTCTAAATTAATGCCTCGTGCTGCTGGTCCTTTTAAAGTGCTAACCAAAATTAATGATAATGCTTATGTCCTTGACCTGCCTGCGGAGTTTGGTGTTTCCACTAGTTTTAATGTTGCAGATTTGAAACCATATGCGGGCGAGGATGAGGAGTTGCCGTCGAGGACGACTTCAGTTCAAGAAGGGGAGGATGATGAGGACATCACCGGTACATCTACACCAGCAGCACCTTCACCCCAAGCACCACCTTCAGGGCCGATCACTCGGGCTCGTGCAAGAGAGTTGAACTACGTCATGGTGCTAAAGAATGAAGGATATGTGGCTGGATTCGGACTGCGCACGAACGTCAACTTTTGACGGCCGCCACTACTTCATCCGGACTCCGTTTTGGGCGATCAAGTACTTGACGGAAAGCTTATCAAGTCTACTTTCAGATGGATCCGGACTCACCTTCATATCTTCACCGAGGCAGCCGCAATCGTCATTTTGAGTCAGACTGTTTTCTGTCCAAGGTGCTGCGCCACCTTATTTTGGCCCAATGGGCCGTGTATCGAGTTGGGTCCATTAGGGACGCGTCCTAGGGTTGTAGCACGACCCCAACTCCCTTGTGGCCGTGCTATTAAACCCTATAGCCGTCATTAGCATCCTCGAGTTTTGTTTTACATCTAGCTTTAGCTACACCGAACACGCACAAATACGTGTTGTCCTCGTGTGATTCAGAACTCCACCTTCGAGTGATATTAAGATTGCTCGCCTTCTTTTTCTTGTTCGTTCTTTGATTGCGTACAGGAAGTTCTGATCTTGATTGCAACAGGGTCGGTAACCGCAGGGAGTTGGTTCAGCGATTGCATTGGCGCTTCGGGTTCGCTCGTCGTAGTCGGATCGTGAGGGTCGACTTCCACCAAATCAAAATTATCCTCCACTCACCGAAAGATCGGGCACTCCAGCTCTATCACTTCTCTAAAAAAAACTCCAAGTATGGTTGATGAAGAGGGAAGTTATATCTTCATTCGAGTTGTTCCACTTTTCAACCGCTCAAGGCAGGTATCATAGCCACTTCTAACCCCACAGGTATGAGAAATGTTTTGGAATAACGTTTATGCTAGCTATACCATGAGAAGTTGTGCATCAAAGTCCACCTTAGTTCTTGCTTGGCCCGACGTTCTTCAATCCTACCCTTTGCTCGGGACGAGCAAAGATCTAAGCGTGGGGGTGTGTTGACGGCCACTATATGCCACTTTTGACCGTCAACCTTCCCAACTTAATAAAGGAACTAAGTGATTCTCATATAATATTTTATTTAAACTAATGAGTTCCACAAGTTTTTTGCACCAATATGTTTTGCAAGGAAATATAGGTAATATGGTGCATAAATACCAACATCGGTGAAATCATACAAGTAAAGGTTCATCCCGAGACAAAGGAGACTAGGACATGGTGCAAAAGTGACTCAAATCACATATTGTACAGCACCATGTCGAAGAGCTCTCGGAGATAATCGAAATGGACATTTGGATGACCCAATTCGGAGTCCGGACAAAAAAGTTACGCGTCCGGGAAGATCGTCGGCAGAACCCTGCCAGGCCGGTCGGCCTGACATAGGCCGATCGGCCTGGACAAGGCCGGCCGACCTACAATCATCCCCAAAATGCTTCAAACTTTGCACAAGGACCTTAGGGAGTCAACAATGGACCCCAAGCAAGAATTGACAAGAATAAATGAAGTTAAGACCGAAAGGCCTAGGCCATGGATTGGAAGGTCCACTCACCTAGGATTCTCGGACAACTTCAACTCTACGCAACCAAAACCGCCTCAAGGGACAACATGCAACCATTGATGAGCGAGTCAGTGCAACGGAGGGCCGAGAGGCGCCAGGGCCAGGCCGAACGGCCTCCCCTAGGCGGGCCGGCCCCCAACTGTCGAGCTTGAGGTGAACGCCACCACAACCGTCATCAAGACATCATCAGGAGCATCCACAAGAAAGTCGGTGCCAGATGGCGACCAACCCAGGCCGAACGGCCTTGATGAGGCCGGCCAGCCTACTTCTGTGGCTGTTACGCCTCCCCTTTCGCATGGATGCTAAGCAAGATGGTGGCGTGACAATTACGCGTGATACCGCCCTTGGAAGGCTATAAGAGGCGACCTCCACCCCCATTCAAGACACCACGGGGCGTTGGAGTAGTCCAAGGCATAGCGCTAGCTTACAAAATAGGGAGAGTGGTGAGGTGAGAGTCCAGAGAGGAGCCAGAGTGTCGGCCCCTCTCTCCAACTTGTGCCTCCGAGGAATGAAGCTTCGGTTCGAGTAAAGTTCCTCTTCTTTTGTCTTTACTGCTTTCTCTCCTTACATTAGTAGTTCTTGAATGCTTTCTCTAATTGTGGGTACCTGAGTCTGCATGAGTGATAGCGACTCTTGTTTGGGGTTTCCTCTGTGGCAGAACCGCTCAAATTAATCCGGCTTAAGTGAGTTAACCCTCCATTGGCCATCACGCAATTAAATCGGAGTAATCTGGCAGTCTGTCGGGTCAAGCCCGATGCAACCACGGACAGTTACCTCGATCGAAACCAGTCATACAAAAACCCACTCGAAGGTGGATCCCAGAGATTACAACACTCCACAATTTAATCAGGTCCCACTTGAGGTAGAATCATTACAAAACCAAGTTCAGAGCGCAAAGTACCAGTATCTCAGAGTTTTGAAAATAGCGGAAGACAACTAATTATTCGGAGTCGTAGCAACATCACGTGAAGCCGTCGTGACGTCACTCTGAAGCATCCTCGTCCCAAACAACAGACCAGCCCGGAGGAAGGGTGGTTGGCCAAGTAAGACCGGCAACCATCTCCTCAAGAGCGCTACCTGAAAAGTAATGTCACAAGCAAGGCTGAGTATACTAATACTCAGCAAGACTTAACCGTCGAGTGACAGCTACATCACCAACTTCTAGACATGCAAGGCTTTTGGCTAGTAGGTTTGTTTTGCCAAAGAGCGGCTAAGAGTGGATCCTTACTTTCAGTCTTTTAGCATCAAGTTCTAGTTAAGTTAACCATTCTAGGTAAGCAACCTGTACTAATCAAGCAAGTGGAGCAAGCAATTAAGCAAACATCAAGTTTCTTTCCATCATCATGTTCCACTTCTTACTCAATGCAGCAGCGGGGTTAAGCAGTCTCATTAGCTGCGAGAGACAGACAGTTCGAACCGATTTCAACCTTGCAAGGGGGAAACCCAAAAACTCGGATCATCGCACTCAGCCAAAGGCTAGCGCTACCAGGTAGTTCCCACCAATCTTCCACTCGCGTCCAGGACCAAACTCCCCCTGGCATACGAGGTCTAAGGCTTGGCCGAACCAACACTTACGCCCCTTGTACCCACATGTTCGAGGCATGGGGAATAAGTTCCCGATAGGAGTCGGAAAAAGTCCGCACCCTGGAGTCATGTAGGTACTAAACTTACCGACCCCATAGAATCGACAAGCGCTTGGTACTTTCAAAAGCTTAACCGTCGGTACCACACCATTCGGCCTTAAGCAACATTAGCATACACGGACGGGGCATCTACATGACAAAAATCCCCGCCCGTCATCCTTATGATTCCAACATAAGTAAGGCAGTCGATTCCTATATCTCGCGAGTGACAGGAAATCACTCGGCTTTTACCGGATCCTTATAGCGGGGCAGCTATCGACCTATCATGCTAGTATTGCAGAGCTTAGGTACCTAGGATCATGCAACTAGGGTTTCAAACCAACTCCTGAAACGTAAATGCACAAACATAAACATAGCCAAACATATTTGCATGTATTTGAAAACATAGGACATGCTCCGGGGCTTGCCTTCGGGCACAAAGTTAGCTTGGTAGTCCTCTGCAACCGTGTTCGGGTCTTGCTCGACCTGGACAGCGTTCACCTCGCCTTCTGCTTGGCCTTCTCCTTCAGCGGGGACCAGCTCGTAGTCTCCGTTGGCGAGGGCAGGTTCTACACGAATGCATATGCAATAAGAGTATGATCTTTGGTCGAGCCATCACTGTTGCACAATGATGAACCCGGGTGTATTTAGTGACACATTCACCTGGAGAAATTTGTCTGATCTTCCCTTTCTTTAACAAAGGTTGTAATTACTCAATAAAGTATTAGAGTTTGTTGATGGTGATTGTGTACACATATAATAATTATCTTTGATTTCACCACAAAACAGTAAGAGTGTGTGTGATGATTTCAGTTTATTTAACCGTTTATTAAAATCAACTTACTCTTAGTTAACTCCCCTTTTTAGCAGAGAAACTTTCACAAATCATTCAGGCAGTTTGGTTTACCAATAAAATTTGAGAAAGTTACTGTGTGCTCTTTGTGAGTTACTTGATTTGCTGACCAAGATTTAAGCCAAGGTCAAGCATTCATTTACTACAACAAAATAAACAAAAACAGCACACTAACAACAAGAATAATCCTAAGAAATCACACTATCATCCAAAGGTCCTTAGAAATCTACCAGGGGCTAAACTAGTCTAGGCAAGCTCACATGCCAAAGGATAGCTTAAAAAGATCAAAGGATCTTGTGGTTTGAATTACCCCAGTATAAAACTGGTATATTTTGAATGCAAGTTAGCCAGCTCAACTAAGCTCTTCTATTAAACAGACAGGCAACAAGGTGGTTTCGCCGACTGGTTATTAACAAGGTGGAACCAGTCTTGGAGGCTTAGAGATGCACATCGCCTTACCTCGAGTGGATCACGAGTGGGTTGGTGACCGGAGGTGGCGCGACGGTGGCGGACGGCGGAGCTGTGCGGCTGCGGCTCCGCCCGAGTGGTTTGGGAGTGCGCTCGAGTGGTTTGTGGCGGAGCTCGAGTGGTTTGGCTGAAGGGCTCGAGTGGTTTTGCTGCGCTGAGTGGTTTGCAGCACTCGAGTGGTCTTGCGGGGTGGCTGCGGAGCGGATCTAAGGAAAGGACTCGGCGGTGGAGCTGAGAGTGGCAGCTAGGGCTCTGGGAAGCTAGGGCAAGTGCGAGGCGAGTGCGGTGGCGAGGAACGGCGGCGAAACAGTGCACACGGCGAGGAGCGGTGGAGTAGCAGCCTGGCGACAGCAAAAACAAGCGGCGGAGGGACAGCGCTGGCGGTGGCAAAAGCAAGCGGCGGAGAGGGAGCTTGCGTGAAGGGGGTGCGGGGCCTTTTTATAGGCAGTCGAGGCAAGGCTCGGACTGCGGCTTGGAGCAACTGTGGGGGATATAGTACCTGGGTACCTCACGAGCAAGCCTGGGAGCCCACCAAAAGGGGGCGGCCCAGCCCACCGTTCTGGACCTGAAGACGTGCGGGACAAGTCGGCGCACGGAGGAAGGATCTGGAAGGAGAAGTTCTAGTTGGAATAGGAATTATTGTAAAGAAGGAAAGGATTCTTAGAGATAGGATCGGCTACAAACCGACTTGTAACCCTGCCCCCCGATATATAAGGCGGGCAGGGACCCCCTCCAAAACATCTCAACCCAACTCAACTCACCACATCTCAATTCATAGCGAATCCCACGCAATACAACACCCCAAAACAGGACGTAGGGTATTACGTCGAGTCGACGGCCCGAACCTGTCTAAACCCCTGTGTCTGTCCAACCTAACCATCTTGCTTCCGATCTTTGCGATCTTCCCTGCAATACAATTCACTTCCGTGGGCTACCCCGTGGAAGACTGCCGGAGATAATATCACCGACAGTGGCGCGCCAGGTAGGGGATATCGCCGAGATCAATCTGGTAAGCTTGATGGATCGTGTCAAGATCTTGGACAGCTGCAATCTCCCGGACGTCGACGGATTCGAGATCCAGTTCGGGGACGTCACCACCGCCGCCTTGGATACCCAAGCGGCAGAAGCTACGGTCGCCACGGAGGTCTCCTCTCTGGCGCCGACTTCGGCCATCACGGCCCAATCCGGTCCGATCGCATATGATCGTGCCGGTTCTACCCCGCTGAGTCCATCGCAAAACGCGAGGCCCAACCAGTCGGGAACAGATCTACAATCACTCGGTTCTGATCCGGCTCCTGAGAGTCGCGTCGCCGAGTCATCTCAGAGCGTAAACGCTCAACCGACGTGCGTCCAGAGCCCTGAGGTCATCGCCGTCCAGACCCCTGGCTTTTGCGCGCTTGCTCAGAAGCTGAAGATGAAGGACATCATCCAGGCGGATGATTCCCTCTCTGGGAGCGACTCCTATGAGTTAAACCCACAGGGACCCTCAATCCTGGACGACCTGTCGGAAGGTTACACAGTGTCCGACGCCTCTACGGAGCCGGAATTGCTAGGATCACTCGGAGAACTAACTCCGAGTAGCTTGGAGCGTTATAAGCCCACATCCGACTTCTCCGAGTCCGAGGAAGACTACCTCGCGCAAGAAGGAGTCGGGTCATACTGCTATATGGTAGCGCTAGCGACGCCAACCAACCCTGTCTCAGAAGACGAGGTCACTCCGGCTGAGGAGACGACTGAAGCCAGGGACCAGCGTCGAGGACGCAACGCCAGTCGGGCGACTCGCAGAGCCGCACGACCACACGGAGCCACCGCGTCAGGATCTGGCACTGCACGACTCCAGGAACCACGCTCTGAAGATCATCGTCGCCAACGGGATCGACACGACAGGAGGAGCACCCGGAACTTGATGCGCGACGGCATGTTCGAGTTCAACGGATACGACGTCTACGAGACGCCAGTCCAGAACCTCGTCACCATCAACGAGGAAATCAGTCGGCTGCCACCCAGCACTCCAGGCCTGGAAAAGGTAAGGGCTCTCGTGCAGGCCGCCTCTGTTCAGGTTCACCAGATGCAGGGTAGAGCAACCACGGTCGCTCCTGAGCCCGGTCCGTCTCGACACCGGGCCAGCGGTGGATCGGATCGTGACGAAGACCTTCGCACCACGATCA
Source organism: Urochloa ruziziensis (assembly GCA_015476505.1). NCBI lineage: Eukaryota > Viridiplantae > Streptophyta > Magnoliopsida > Poales > Poaceae > Urochloa > Urochloa ruziziensis. Next base: position 36,461,999 of record CM027121.1, on the reverse strand, counting down.
ACAGAGATCGAGACGCAAGGGATGTCATCCGCAACAGCACCGAAGAGCGCCATCGTGAGGAAATCCGACGGCGCGAAGAATACGATCGGGATCATGGAAATCCCCGTCGTAACTCCAACAGGAGCGGCTACTCGACGCCCTCCGGTAGTCCAAGGCGCGGTAACGACGGCGGTCGCACTCCGCCACGAGGACGAGCGCTTCCACCACCCAGGCGACCGACTCCGCCAAGGGAGCGAACTCCGCCGCGCAGCAGAACCTACCGACGGGACCGAACTCCACCCAGGACTCGAAACTATCGGAGGACCCGTTCCCCGCCCAGGGACCAGGATCGCAGGAGGGAAAGCACTCCCCCAAGAACAACAGACGGATCGGGTCCGAGCGGTTCCCGCCCTAGAGGTCGGATCGGCGGATTCCAGTCGTTCACCGAGCGCTTGAGAAGCGTGACATGGCCCAGAGGCTTCAAGCTGTCGGATATCGACAAGTACGACAGGAAGTCTGATCCATCTCAATGGCTTCAGATCTACTACACCGCCGTACAAGCGGCCGGCGGCGACGAGGACGTGATGGCGAATTACCTTCCCATCATGCTCACCAAGGACTGCCGCAACTGGCTGGCGGGACTCCCGCAGGACGCCATCGACAACTGGGATCAGCTTACCGTACTCTTTGTCGGTAACTATCTTGGTACCTGGGAAAGGCCCGGGAGCAAGCGGCTCCTCGGTCAGATCAGGCAGCGCAAGAACGAGACCCTGCACGACTTCGTGCACAGGTTCTCGGAGAAGCGCAACTCCATCACGAACGTGATCGATCAGGAGGTTATGTCAGCCTTCCAGCACGGCATCTCCGACGGGAGACTGATTCACAAGTGGACTCGGAAGCCACCCGCGACTGTCAATGACATGTTCCGGATCGCTAGCACGTGGGCGGACGCAGAGATCGCGGAAAAGGAACAACTCAGCGAGATCAGGAGCCGCTGGGAAGAAGAGAACAAGACAACCCGCAAGCGCGACCGCCGTGAAGACGAAGACCGACACGATGACCATCGTCGCACCGACAGTCACCCTCGCAAGAAGAAGAGCGAGGGAGATATGGTCGCTGCCCTGGACCGGTCCAGAGGCCGGGTAACTCCAGAGGATTTCCAGCGCATGCTCGATGAGCAATGTCCTTACCACAAGCACAAGCACTCGGCACGAGAGTGCTACGGGCTCAAGCGAGCCTTTACTGGGGGCAACAGAGGCCCTCCCTACAGAAAGAGGAACGATGGTTCCCCGCGAGACGACAGGCGGAATGACGAGCCCGGCGATGACTTCCAGGAAGCCGACCGAGTGGTTCGCATGATCTATGGCGGACCAGAGTTCGAGTCGAAGCGCCAGCAGAAGCTCACCCATCGCCAAGTCATGCACGCGAGGGAACCACCGGTACCTGAGTACCTTAAGTGGTCAGAAGTTCCGATCACCTTCACCCGGGAGGATCACCCAAACTTCATACCGAAGCCCGGTCCCACGCCTTGGTAGTAGCCCCGACGATCCGCAACGTTCGGCTCACCAAGGTGCTAGTCGACGGTGGCAGTGGCCTGAACATCCTCTTTGCTAACACATTGAAGGAGCTCGGCCTGACTACTCTCGACCTAAGTCCCCCCCAATCCGCGTTCTACGGCTTGATACCGGGAGAGGGGGCGGAACCACTCGGGCACATTACATTGCCCGTTACCTTCGGAGACCTGAACAACTACCGGACCGAGCACATGCAGTTCACGGTGGCGAACATTGAAACTGCATACCACGCCATCCTCGGGAGGCCGGCGCTCGCCAAGTTCATGGCGATTCCTCACTACGTCTACTTGCAGGTCAAGATGCCAGGACCTAAAGGCGTAATTACCGTCTTGGGGGACATCCGAGTCGTTTACACATGCGAACAGGAAACCCTCAACACGGCAGCTGCCCTGGACATGTCCAAGCGCATGGAGCAAGTACTGGCTGCATCACAGGAGGTGGACAAGGACTCTCTGGAGATCCCCACCAAGAAGCCAGCAAGAGAAGCCATCGCGCCAAGCAAGGAGACGGAGCTGAAGAGGATCTCTCTGGACCTGGATGACCCGAAGAAGACGGCCATCATCGGGGCAGAATTAGACCCCAAATAGGAAGAAGTGCTCGTCAAATTCCTAAGGGAAAACGCCAACATATTCGCGTGGAAACCATCCGATATGCCAGGTGTCCCAAGGGAACTTGCCGAGCACTCCTTGAAGGTCAATCCGACTGCCAAACCGATCAAGCAGAGGCTTCGTCGATTCGCGCAGGACCGCAAGGAGGCGATTAGGGCAGAGATTACAAAGCTATTAGCGGCTGGTTTTATTCAGGAGGTGTTCCACCCCGACTGGTTAGCTAATCCAGTTCTTGTAAGAAAAAAGAATAATAATGATTGGAGAATGTGCGTCGATTATACAGATCTCAACAAAGCTTGCCCTAAAGACCCCTTCGTTCCCCCCCTCCCCCCCCCCGCATCGATCAAGTCGTTGACTCCACGGCAGGCTCCGCCCTGCTCTGCTTTCTCGATTGCTACTCAGGCTATCACCAGATAGGCCTAAAGCTGGAAGATCAGATAAAGACCGCGTTCATCACGCCGTTCGGTGCCTTTTGTTACAACACAATGGCCTTCGGTCTAAAGAACGCAGGCGCAACCTATCAGAGGACGATTCAAGCATGTCTGGATCAATTGATCCCAGACATAGTAGAAGCCTACATCGACGACATCGTGGTCAAGATCATGAACCCCGAGGACATGATAGGGAATCTGACAAAGGTCTTCGAACGCCTACGCGTATTTCGGTGGAAGCTCAACCCGGAAAAGTGTGTCTTCGGAGTACCCTCAGGTAAACTACTCGGCTTCATGGTCAGCAACCACGGGATCGAGGCAAATCGCGAGAAGATCACGGCCATCACCAAGATGCTACCACCAACCTGTCAAAAGGATGTGCAGAAGCTTACTGGATGCATGGCAGCGCTCGGTCGTTTCATATCACGGCTCGGCGTTCGCGGATTGCCGTTTTTCAAACTGCTCAAGAAGCAGGATAAGTTCGTATGGGATGACGAGGCGAAGCAATCTTTCCAGGAACTCAAAGATTACCTGCAGAGTCCGCCCATCCTCGTCCCACCTCAACCAAGAGAACAGCTCTACCTCTACATCTCTGCTACTCCCCGAGTGGTTAGCACGGTACTAGTGGTCGAGCGTCCTGAAGAAGGACACGCATATGGAGTTCAGCGACTAGTCTACTTCGTCAGCGAGGTTCTGACCGTATCTAAGGTACGCTATCCCCATGTGCAGAAATTACTCTACGGAGTTCTCATCTCAGCAAGAAAGCTGAAGCACTACTTTGAGGCCCATCCAATCTCGGTTGTGAGCGAAAATCCTTTAGGGGAAATTCTCCATAACCGAGACGCCAGCAGCCGAATCGTCAAGTGGTCAATAGAATTGGCCGCCCACCACATAACCTTCGTTCCACGTACTGCTATCAAGTCTCAGGTCTTGGCCGACTTCGTAGCACACTGGACAGAAAACCAAGCTCCGGCTGACGACGAGGTAGTTGAGTACTGGGAGATGTACTTTGATGGCTCCCTCCAGATCAAAGGAGGCGGCGCAGGCGTACTCCTGATCTCTCCAAGTGGACAGGAATTAAAATACGTCCTTCAAATCATGTTCCCAGTATCCAACAATGCAGCCGAGTACGAAGCAGCCTTGCACGGTCTCCGCATCGCAGTATCTTTGGGTATCAAACGCCTGATGGTACGCGGGGACTCTGCCCTGGTCATAAACCAGGTAAACAAGGATTGGTCCAGGACCAACGAGAAGATGGACGCTTACTGCGAGGAAATCAGGAAGCTGGAAGGGAAATTCTATGGCTTAGAGTTCCATCACGTGGTGCGCGACCATAATAAGGCAGCAGATGAGCTTGCTAAGATGGGGTCCACCCGTGAAGGCGTCCCACCCGGAGTTTTCATACAAGATCTTGTCAAACCATCTATCAAGATAAACCCGGATGGCCCTGTCGCGGAGCAACAAGTCGGAGAATCCCCGGAGTCAGCCACATTAGTGGTAGACGAAGCGTTGGACTGGAGGACCCAGATCATCGACTATCTTGACAGTGGCATATTACCCACAGAGGTCGCGGAAGACAAAGATCTAAATTCGCTCCACGAACAAATCGTGCGGCGCAGCAAAAGCTACGTCATTATCGGGGACAAGTTGTATCGTCGATCTGGAGCTTCTCAAATTCTCCAAAAGTGCGTAAGTCGCGCAGAGGGTATTGAGCTCTTGACAGACATACACAAAGGAATCTGTGGTAATCACGCCGGGGCTAGAACCATCGTAGGTAAAGCCTTCCGGTCTGGTTTCTACTGGTCGACTACTGTAGCAGACTCAGAAAACATCGTGCGGCGCTGCAAAGGGTGTCAGTATTTCGCAAGGCAAATACACGCACCTGCACAACAGCTGCAAACCATACCAGCGTCCTGGCCCTTTGCTTGTTGGTGCTTGGACATGATTGGTCCGTTCAAGAAGGCTCCTGGTGGTTTTGATCATGTCCTAGTAGCTATTGACAAGTTCACCAAGTGGATCGAGGTGAAACCAGTCAGAAAGCACACGGCAGCCAAGACCATCGAGTTCTTCACCGACATCACCCACCGCTTTGGAGTCCCAAATCGTATCATCACAGATAATGGTACGAACTTCGTGGCGCAGGAGTTTAAAGACTAGTGCAGCGAGAGGAGCATCAAGCTATGCCCTGCATCCGTGGCGCACCCAAGGGCCAATGGCCAGGTTGAAAGAGCCAATGGCGAAATAATCAAGGCACTCAGGGCCCGCATATTCAAGCAGCTGAAGCAACATGATGGACGATGGATCAAGGAGTTACCAGCTGTAGTCTGGGGGCTGCGCACCCAGCCGAGTCGTGCCACGAAGCAAACCCCGTTCTTTCTGGTTTACGGCTCGGAAGCTATCCTACCAACGGACCTCGCATACGGCTCCCCCCGAGTGGAGTTCTATGACGAATACGACGCGCAAGTGGCGTGCATTGAAGACCTCGACAGCATCGAGGAAAAGAGATTGGCTGCCCAGATCCAAGCCGCGCGTTACGCTCAGGTCCTGCGACGTTACCATGATCGAACAGTTAAGCAGAGATCCTTTGAAGCAGGCGACTTGGTTCTAAGGAGGAAGCAAGACACCAAGGGCACGCACAAGCTTGCGTCCCCTTGGGAGGGGCCATACATCATCAAGTCAGTGAGTCGCCCAGGCTCATATCGCCTCATGACGGAAGACGGCGTAGACATCCCAAATCCATGGAACATCGAGCATTTACAGCGTTTCTACGCCTGATTCAGTTATGTATTCATCTTTTTTGTTTAGATTTGTTTTTCCGAGTGATTTTGGAGGGTATTCACCCCCGGTCACGACTCGGTAGATTTATAATGAGTTATCAATAAAGTTGATTTCATCTTTCATCTATATCTACTACTCGAATTTCCTCTTTCGCGTCACGCACATAAAGTATGAGTGGAACAAACTTTAAATCGAGAGGGAAAGTACTCGCCAAGTCAAAGCTCTAAACGTACGACAAAGACTCTGCGGCATGAGACTGAGACCAACGAGGCTAATCTACTCCGTAACAGGTCAACCACTCAGAAATTAAGGCCAGCGCAGAAAGAAAGGGAGTAGTAGTCCCATAAAAACTTATATACAATAGCAAAAGCTTAGACATTGTTCAAAAGTACTACTTCTACCAAATACTACAAATATTCTATGTAAATTAAACTGCAGGATCACCAACACCAGACGGGGCTGCTTCATCACAGTCATCAACAACATCCTTGGACAGGACATTGGCGATAGGCTCGACTTCAAGGAGCAGTCTGCTCACGTCATCCTCGGAGGTGCCAGCAGCGTATCCGCGGCCGACTGGCTCCAGGTCCGATGCCGGGAACAGAGACTTGAGCACCGCCAGGACATGACCACAGCTGGCCTGGCTGATGGAGCAAAGTTGTCGCCGGAAGAAGCGTGGAAGCGCCCGAGCGCGGTCGAGGATAGAAGCCGAAGATGATGACGCCTCCGGCTCGATCTCCTCCGCCACCACTCGGACAGCGTCTTCCAGCGCGATCTTCTCGGTCCGCAGTGCCTCCGCCTCGCCTTGCAGCCGAGCCACCTTGGCAGTGAGTTCTGAAAATTGGGACATAATCCGGTACCGGTAATCTACAGAAAGTTAGATCTGGATAATATATCCACGTCTGACAGGAAAACAAACAGGGAATAACATACCTCTGAGCTCGTGCACGGCCTGGGCTTCGTTGAGTTTAGCCTGCTCCACCTCTCCGCGAAGATCGCGAGTGGTGCGTTGGGCTTCCTCCAACTCGGCCTGGTGTTGGGTCGCAGCAGCTTCGAGTTCAGCCACTCGGGCCACCAAGGAGTCGGCCTTAGCGACTGCAGAAGAAAGTTCTTGAATCACCGAGGATTTTGCCTCGTCATCAGCAGCTAAGTCCTGCAAAGACAAGTCAGATGACAAAACAAATAGATGTACCACTCGGTACTAAACAAGAAAAGTGGTTCAGGAAATACCTTGGCTATTTGGCCCATACGATGATGGAGTGACATGAACTCCGCCAGAGGAGTCATGGGAGCACCACCACCCGGAGCGCCGACCACTGCAGAAGCGACTTCGATCCCCGCAGCCTGGGGCTCCTCCATCGCAGCAGTCTGTTCAACTACAAGAGCAGGCTGGGGGCTGCCCTGAGGAATTGGCAGTGTGGTCGGCGACGCTGGTACAGGACTCGGCGGAGGCGGGGTTGGTTCTCGCAGCGACTCTGGTGGCGGACCCACAGGCTGATCGCTGAGAAGATCAGCCGAGTGGGTCGACACCTCTGGCATTTGGATTGGTGGGATCTCTGTCTCAACGACCGACCGAGGCGCAGGACCCGCAAAGGGGATCTCAGACGGCGTGCTACAGGATAAGGCACATATGGATTAATCACAGAAAAACATAAAGGATAATCAAAAGATGACAATGATACTTACAGAGTAGATACGCGCATTCTCGGGCGCTTTCCTTTCCGAGTGGGGGAAGGAAGGTCCCTCGGACTTGCAGCACTCAGAGGTACTACTGCAAGGGGAGACTGCTCCGAGCTGATTATTGGGGGCGGGATTGACGACTCGGCACCGCCAGCTTCGTCTTCATCCGAGTCAGATGACTCGGAAAGGAGGAGTTGGCGACGGCTCGGCGCATCCCCAATCACGATCCCCGTTGAAATCTTTCGCTTCTTTGGGACAGGGGCAGCCTTCCCACCACTCAGAGATAGCACGTCTGGAGAAGGTGAGGACGACAGAGTGATATCAGAGTCATGCAGGTCACTCTCACTTCCTCCGACTGCCTCTTCAACACCACCGGCTCTGCGCCGAGCCGGCTGATCCACTCCCTTCGGCATCTCAGGCAAAGGAGGGAGGGATACAAAGGCAGCTCGACCCTGCAAAAGTTGGGTTCAGTTCTTTACTGAGATTACACCCAATGGGTGGAATTGAAACATAAAACAGCAACAGACTGGTTAAATACCTCAGGGCGTGGATTCGATAAGTTGAACGCCGGAGCACAATCAGTAGTCCACAGGGAAGTCCCTGACACGAAGAATTTGCCAAGCCGAGCTGCGGCTTGGACGTTGTCAACACGCTCGGGGGCTTCACGCGTGTTGTCCCCCTCGGCGTAGTACTTATACGCCGGATGAGCCCGCTGCTTGAGGGGCTGGATCCGGCGCAGCACGAAGTTGGCTGCCACTCCTACGGCAGACAACCCTCTGTCCTTCAACTGGGCTATGAGACCCAGCAGTTCCCGAACCTCATCCATCTCACTCTCCTTGGGAAGAGCAGTCCTGGACTGGGAGGGAACAGGACGTGAATCGATTTCAGGAGAAATGACAGGCGAGTGGTTTCCTACGTAAAACCACTCGGACTGCCACCCCTTGTTGGAGGTAAGGAAAGGAATATCAAAATATTCCCGGGTTCGACCCTCGCGGAGTTGGAATCCGGCGCCTCCGACTACTCGCGGGCATTCGGTTCCAGGATAAGGTTTCAAAAGAAAAAGGTGAAGAAAAAGATTAAAGTGAGGCTCTATCCCAAGATAGGCCTCACAGAGGTTGATGAAGATGGCGATGTGAAGAATAGAGTTGGGATTCAGTGCACAGAGACTGATCCCATAGAAATGCAGCAGCCCGCGGAGGAAAGAATGCGCGGGCACGCCAAAGCCGCGCAGAAAGAAAGACTCGAACACCACCAAATCAGAGGAATTTGGGGTGGGGAAAGACTCACCGGAGGCTGCGCGCCACTCGGCGGTTTGCTGGTCTGGGAGGATGCCGTCGACGACGTGCTGCTCGAGGCGCCTGGTGGTGGTGATGGACTCCCTCCACTCGGCGGCGCGATCCACGGCGACTTCAACGGCGGCCTTGGCCTTGGCTGACCGGGCTCTTCCCGGCGACCTCTCCTTCCGCTTCGGGGCTTCCTTCCTCTTTGGTGCCATGGCAACGAGCGGGGGCTGAGGATTGAGGATGGAAGCTGCGGGAATGGATCTAGGGTTTCCTCTCGCGCGCGGAGGAGAACTTGAGCGCTGGGACGGCAAATGGCGAGTAAAGGAAGAAGATTGCGGCGGAGATGGCTTATAATGGAATGAACCGTTCCTCCCGCGCGCGGCGCGATGCGTGTCTCGGGAACTCAACCGACGCAGGCACGTCCCGTCGCTTTGAATTCAAAGGTGCGGTAAGGAGTCGCGATATTTTGCCTTCAGTAAAGCAACCGTTAGTTTCCTTAGGAAACAACGGACTTTACGGCATTAATGGGCCTAAATGGGCTGAAATATAGCACGACCTTTCGGTTCTGTTACGCTAACAAATTTGTGGGTTCCTGAGCTAGTGTTCAGGGGCAGAAACCACTCGGTCGTGAGGCTAAAATTAGTCGACGGCCAGACTTGCTTTTGCAATTAATATTGCATCCTTGCAATTGATTTTTACGTAAGGCATGCGATACTATCGCTAAATTCGCTCAGAAGTCTGGGTCAAGTGCTGACAAGTATAAATCTTGTGAGAAGGTGGCTTACCATATGGTCAAGCTGGGTCGTGGGACACGACTCGGGAGTCATGCCGAGTTCAAAGAACTTGAGAACAGAATCCTTAGAAAGGGGAAACAAAAAAGCCCCAGAAGGAGAAGATTATCCGAAATCCATGCCCAGAGGCATGGGGGCTGAAAAGTTCAGTCAGGATCCACGGCTTTCAGAGTCTTGACACGATCGTGCCGAGTCGTATCAAGACTCGGGGGCTACACCCAATGGGTGCACCTGGAGGTGCACACCATTGATGGATTAAGTTCAAAAAGAGATTCATAATATTTTATTTTTGACCCTCGACCAGAATATTCTATTCTGCTCAAGGCTCGGGGGCTACACCCAATGGGTGCACCTGGAGGTGCACACCATTGAAGATCAAGATATAGATGGAGAAAAGTTGAAGACCTCTGGCCAATTTCATACTAAAATTGCCCAAAGCCCAGGGGCTAAGTGTATTCACTTCGCTGTCGTGTCGTGAAAAATAGCACTCCTTCCCCTCACTGTGGCCATAATTGAAGAATTGTTTTCAGGAACGTCTGATCATGCACTTAGATCTTCCTCGAAACCACTCGGATCTTCTTCGAAATCACTCGGATGAGGTCTTAAACAACTTGAGAGCACTCGGATTATGCAAGAAAAGACAAATCAATTATAGCCAACGATCGGCCAAGAAGTGCTCGGGGGCTACTGTGGGGGATATAGTACCTGGGTACCTCACGAGCAAGCCTGGGAGCCCACCAAAAGGGGGCGGCCCAGCCCACCGTTCTGGACCTGAAGACGTGCGGGACAAGTCGGCGCACGGAGGAAGGATCTGGAAGGAGAAGTTCTAGTTGGAATAGGAATTATTGTAAAGAAGGAAAGGATTCTTAGAGATAGGATCGGCTACAAACCGACTTGTAACCCTGCCCCCCGATATATAAGGCGGGCAGGGACCCCCTCCAAAACATCTCAACCCAACTCAACTCACCACATCTCAATTCATAGTGAATCCCACGCAATACAACACCCCAAAACAGGACGTAGGGTATTACGTCGAGTCGACGGCCCGAACCTGTCTAAACCCCTGTGTCTGTCCAACCTAACCATCTTGCTTCCGATCTTTGCGATCTTCCCTGCAATACAAATCACTTCTGTGGGCTACCCCGTGGAAGACTGCCAGAGATAATATCACCGACAGCAACGAAGCTGACACGCGGAGCTTCGGGCGGCGCATCGATGGCTGCCGCGGCGGACATGGCTCACCGGTCGGCGACCTGTCGCGGCGGGGCGGCGCGGGGCTGGGTGGTCTGTAGCCGGTCGGGGGAAGCTCGCGCGGGTTGGCGAGAGGCTGGGGCCCACGGCGACTGGCTTGCCGGCCTTGGTCGGGGCAGCGGCGCTGCAGCCCGGCGGCGGGTCGCCGGCGACCACGTGGCGCACGCCGGGCGCCCGTCGCATCTGGTCGGAGGGGCGCGGGGGACAGAGCGTTTTGTCGGGGACGACCGCGGAGATAGCGCGCGGCGCATTTAAGGCGCGGGCGTGACCTCGACGTCCGCGTCAGAAGCTGGCCGCCGCGTGGCGGCGCTGTCGGGCGCGTGACTTGCGCAGCGCCGGAGAGCGCTGGCAATTCGTCGAACACATGCAGGGCGTCCATTCAACCCAACTTTTCTCCAAAATTTTGAACTGAAGTTCAAAATCTCCAAAAAGCAAAGTTGTGTTCCAGGTTACCAGCTACAACTTTTGTAAAGGTTGACCAAAGGAAAAGTGAGTGGATTCGAGAGAAAACTGATAAGAAAACAGCATGGACTCGGGTGCCAGTCTGCAGTGAACTTCAGTGTTTTGACTGACTTTGACTGGGATTTAAGGTGCCTTCCACTCAAAATCTCGGAATGAGCCAATTGACAAAAATGTGTCCTGTTAAAAACTGAACAACTTTTGTATTGGTCGATTTTCAAGTTCTTAAGTGAAATCTCGAATTTGAACCATGCCAACCGTGAAAGGTCAAAAGTTCACCGAGGTGCAAGGGAATTTTTGGTAGGATTCCTTAAGTGAAAATCTAGGTGAGGCCAAATTAAACTTAATTAGGCTAAGACAAAAGGTTTAGCAGTTGATTAAGCTAATGAACACCTAGATTGTCACATCCTCTATAGCCCTTCGCGTTGGGTGGAGGTCAGTAGCTGAAAGCTTAGGCGTGGTGCCTGTGCTGGCTAGCTACCTCAGGTTGTGTTGCACCCCCACGGAACTGCAGTGGTAGGCGGTAGGTGGTGACAGCCCTGTCCGTCCTTTGTAGTCCACCACGTTCGGGTGTACTCATAACAGTAGTGCTGAGCCCGGAGAACCCCCTCTCTCACCCCATTCTGAGGTTCTCCCATTCTAGCCGTCGAAGCAATTAGAGGAATCAAGTATTCCTGATAGGGGGTTAGCAAGTCAACATTAGATTACCTCTACCCAACTTATCTGTTCTTATTCACCCCCGTCGTCCCCTAGATAAACCAGAACCACTTCTAGTACACTTCTCGTTCCTCGTGGATTCGATACCTTCGAACGTTCCCAGGTGAAAGCTACATCGGTATCCGTACGCTTGCGGATTTATCTGTTAGGCTAAGGATCGCCAACACCCCCAGAAAAGGGCCGCAAAGGAAACAAGGCATTACTGGGGGATGGCCCCCCGACGACAGCAGTGGCCACCACTGTCTCCCTCCCGATCCCCGGTGAAGCTCCCGGGGGGTCTGGAGGCCAGCAGGCCGCGGTCGAAGATGAGGCTCACCTAGAGCGTGTGGACCTCAGGATGCCCAGCGGCGATGAAAGCGAGAGCGAGGAAGGATGCGACGACCCCAACGCCGCCGGAGTGGGAAACACGGGGGACGTCACCGGACCAGGGCACCGGTCAACCGCCGGCGAGTGACAGACCAAGAGCGCGGAAGAAGAAGCCAGCCGGATCAAAGCGTGTCTTGAACAAGCTTGGAAGGACGAAGAAACCCAGGAGATCGCTAGTCGACAGGCCATCGAAGAAGAGGCGCATCGGCGGGAGGAAGACTACCTATGCCGGACGGCAGACGCACTGCCGATCCCGCGAACTCTGAGCCGACGACCCTAGGCCCCCCTGTCCCAAGGGCTACAGGCTATAAGCTGGCCAGGCGGCTTCAAGATGCCACAAATCACTCCATACGACGGAAATATAGACCCCGCCGCCTTCATCATGAGTTTCGAGGCTGCCATCCAATCGGTGGGAGGGGACAAAACCATCATGGCCAAAAGCTTCGTCATGGCCATCACCTAGATCGCACGCACCTGATACACCACCCTCGAGCCCGGAAGAACCTTCTCATGGGAGCTACTCCGAAACCATGCTGGAAAACTTGCAGGGGAACTACAAGGACCCGGTGACGTTGGGGCACCTCTTCGCCGTGAAACAATGACACAACGACCGAAGAAGGTAGCGATCCATATCGGCGACGACTCCACCGGCAACGACTCCAGTGGTGACGACTACTCCTCCGACTCCATCAGCCACTCCCGCTCCAAGGACTCCTCCGACTCTGAAGACGAGACAGAGAACCTGACAAGGGTGTTGCGTCTCGCGCACAAGATCCTGCATGCCACCACCAAGAAGCTGGGAAAGGCCAAGGCGATGATCGCTTTTCTTGAACTAAAACTTGGTAAAGCCAAGTATGATAGCTTTGTCTGAACCAGTTGCATTAATTAGATCCTTATGAATTTGCTATTCAATCTAGCTATTTTTATCATATGAGCAGACTTATTATTTGGTGAATCGGGCTTATTTGGTGTTCAATCTAGCTAATTTTTAATTTGTTGTTCAGTTTTGACAGTTGAGTGCATTTTGATTTAAAATATATTTAATCTAGCATGATTCAAATACCATGGGAATGCATTGTCATGCTACTGACAGGGGTTGCTTGGAAATACCAATCCGATGTAGGATGCGCGCACGACCGGTTGATCCCTTCGAGAAAATAGCACATCAATAGGATGAATTACAAGAAAACTCTCAGCACCCCCTTAGGCCTTGGTTGTTTAGGGGTAAATTGGAGGGGAACGAAGGGTAATGGATCTAGAATGAACACAAATTAAGTAACTAGATTGAACACGAAGCAGTGGCATCCCACTGCAACGATGAGCAACTAAAACTACAACTAAAAATTGTCTCGTGTGAACTTAGCACAGGTGGACTGGTAGGTCGACGCAGGGCCAGGACGGGCATCGATGACGATGGCGGGGGTATGGCGACGCAATCTCACATCCACCCTTAGTTTCGGGCAAGGACTCGATGTCGGCTCCACTTCTTTGGGTTGTCTTCCTTGAGGCGACCAGAGTTTGCCAGCCCCTTCACGTGGTTCTTGATGTCAGCAATTTTCTTCCACCGGTCCGCCTTCTTGCCAGGGCAGACGGGGCAGAACCAGGCGCTATAGCGGTGGCAATAGTGGACGTGCAATGCATCACCTCGGGGGACCGGTACCACGTAGTTGTGGTACTTGTCCTCCTCCTCGTCTATCTCCATGTCGGAGTCCCCTGATTCTGACTCCGAGGATGACAAACAAGTTGCCCCTACTGCAGTGGCAGGAAATGCCCCGGGGAGGCCGGCGACCCAGCGGCGGGTCCGCGGTGATCATCAGTGCCTGGACTGCACGATCTCAGCATCGAGATTTAGCTCGAGGCACGACGGTGGTCCAACGCAGAGCACGATGGGACACCGATGTCGTCGGTGCCATGGGCGCGGGAGCCCGACTCGGAGGAGGTGTAGCCACCGCAGGTGATGGAAAAGGACCGTTGTGTCATGCTGGCGGCGACGAGCGAGCTGCAGGGGTGAACTGGCGAGAGTGAGTGTGGTAACTGGCGAGGACGAGCGAGAGATTGTTGGGGATTGTTGGGGAAGTGGCGATTTTATAGGAGGTTCGCTGCCTTCCTGCATGTTGTGCAAAGGCTCCTTCTCTGGTAAGCTCAGATGGCTTACTTCTCTGCGATGTGCAGAGGCTCCTTCTCATGGAAGCTCACCTGGCTTCTCCGAGAAGGGCAAATGTCCCTTCTCTGGGAAGCTACTAGCGCGTACTGCAAACGCTTCTTCTATGGTTAGTGGATGAACACTGTGTAATACGTGAGACCGGATGATCCAGTGGGTGACCACTGCACCGTATCGTATTTGTTTGGCATATCATTTGAATACAATAGAATACGTTTTCAATTTTGAAAGTTGACTGCATTTGGATTTAAAAGATATCAAATCTAGCTTGATTGTATATGCACTTTGCAAAAAGAGTCAAAGCATTTCGCGGTTGTATGAGGGAGAAAGACCAATTCGAATTAAAAATCGGAGACTAAAAGGAGAAAGAGTCGTGTTCACTTCACAGGCAAACCCCTCATACACGCGGACAGTACCAATTTCGACTTATGGGCTCCATGGGCCAATGAAACACAACAGCAGAAATTCTAATCCGGCGCCCGCGGCCACGTCCGGCGGGCCCGAAAACATTTTAGGGAAATCTCCGTTGTACCCTCATGAAAATCCACACCGCTAGTGATCCATCAAGCCCACTGTAGGCAATCTGGCCGATGTGGCAGAAACGCGCAAGTTAATCTGGCTTAAGTGCGCTAACCTTCCATTGGTCATCACGCAATTAAAATGGATTAAGATGTCAGTCTGTCGGGTCGAGCTCGATGCAACCACGAACAGTTACCTCGATCAAAACGAGTCATGCAAATACCCTCTCGGAGGAGAGTCCCAGAGATTACAACAATCCATAATTGATTAAAGGTCCCACTTGAGGTACTTTATTACAAACCAGTTCAATGCATAAAGTAACAGTTGTCTCAGAGATCGAAAAGCAGCGGAATAAACTATTTATTCGAAACAGTAGTAACATCACGTGAAGCCGTCGTGACGTCACTCAGAAGCATCCTCGTCCCACACAACGGTCCAGCCAGGAGGAAGGGTGGTTGGCCAGGTAAGTCCTGCCACCATCTGCTCGAGAATACTACCTGAAAACAACGCAACAAGCAAGGCTGAGTATACTAATACTCAGCAAGACTTACCCGTCGGGTGAAAACTACATCACCAACTCCTAGACATGCAAGGCTTTTGGCTGGTGGGTTTGTTTTGCCAAAGAGCGACTAAGAGTGGGTCCTTGCTTTCAAAATTTTAGCATCAAGTTCTAGTTCGAGTTAATCATTCTAGGTAAGCAACCTATACTAGTCAAGCAAGTTGAGCAAGCAATTAAGCAAGCATCAAGTTTATCATCGTCATGTTCCACTTTCTTACTCAATGCGGCAGCGGGGTTAAGTAGTCTCATTATCTGTGAGAAATAGACAGTTTGAACCGATTTTTAACCTTGCAAGGTGGATACTAAACACACAGAAAAGCACCAACCCCGAGGGTCGACGCTAACCAGGTCGTTCCCATGTCTTCCGGGTTTGTTAATCCGAGCCCACTCCCCTTGGACAAAGCCTTAGCTGGTCATACTTCGCAGCCGTAGCCGGCCGGCCTCAGTCTTGAGCCACGTGTCAGCGACAGGGGAACGAATCCCAAAGAAAGCGAGAGAAGGCCACGCCCCCTTCCGAACAGGTACTAAACTTACCGGTCCCATGCCCAAACAAGTGCTTAGTGCTTTCAAACACTTAACCATCATTACCGCATCATTCGGCCTTAACCAAATTTTAGCTTACACGGACGGGGCATCTACACGACAAAAATCCTCGCTCGTCATCCTTATGATGCCAACATCAGTAAAGCAGTTGATACCTATGATCTCGCAAGTGATAGGAAATCACTCGACTTTTACCGGGTCCTTATAGCATAGCAGCTATCGACCTAACATACTAGTATTGCAAAGCATAGGTACCTAAGATCATGCAACTAAGGTTTCAATTCAACTCTTGAAACGTAAATGCACAAGCATAAACTTAACAAAACATAGTTGCATGTATTCGAAACATGGGACATGCTCCGGGGCTTGCCTTAATCCTGAGCTAGGTTAGTTTGGCTTCTTCGAACTTGGTTCGGTCTTGACTTGCTTGCGACGAAGTTCGACTTCTCCTCGGGCGGTACTTCTCCTTGTGTCGGAATCAGCTTGTACTTTCTGTCAGCGAGAGTCGTTCCTATACGAGATGCATATGCATAAGAGAATGTTGTTATAACGAGCATCGCGTTTCACACGATAAACCCAGGGTGCATTGATTTTCACATTCACGTGGACAAACTTTGTCTGACCTTTCTTTTCTTTAGTTAAGTTTTAGTTACTCATTTAAGTACTTGGGGTGTGTGATGGTGATTGTGTACACATATAAAATTATTTGATTTGATTTCAACACAAAACAACATGGGTGTGTGAAGTGAAGTATTTTATTTATTTAAATAACTTAAAGAGATGACTTAATGTTATTTAGCCCTTTTAACAAGGTAACTTCAACAATTTATTCTGGCAGTTTGGTTCATGGTTTTAATGTTAGAAAATTACAGTATGCTCTTGGTTGTTTATTTGATTTACTGGCCAGAAACTAGGCCAAAAACTTGTATACATTTACCACAATAAATTAAATAAGAGCAACACACTACCATCAACAATAAATCCTAATAAATCATACTAGCAGAAATTGGTCCTTAGAAAATTACCACAGTCTACCCTAGTCTAAACAAGGTGACATGCCAAAGGGTAGCTTCAAAAGATCACATGATCATGCTGTTTTAATTAACCAGGATTAAACTGTTATAAATTAAAAGAAAAACTGAGCTCAAACATTTATAACAGGTACAACATGAGATAAACAAGCCACTACAAAAAGTTGAGATTTAATTACAGAACAATTTAATTATTAAACTTAATAGATCCAGATGTGTTGACAGCTTAAATAAATCATAACTCCAAACTAGTGTGTAACTTTGTGCCAAATTTTACAGCAAACTAGCAACTACTCAGAGCATAACATACCCAAAAAAAAGCACAAACAAAGCAGGATATTTCAAACTATGCACAAATTTAAGTTTGAACAGATTTAAACTTAGATTGAAATCTACATAGGAAACACCTATACATGCTTTCTATAAAAGGTAGAACACAACACCAGGAGTTCAACAAAATTGAGTTTGCATTTTTCTGATTGTTCTGAGATTTTTAACCGATTTTAGAAGTTCACAGATTTGGATCTAAAACTGGACGTCACAGATTTTCAGAATGACCCTTGAAACTTTTTGAAGACTTGCGAACAGGCCCCTGCACTTTACACCAGGCACCCTAGACTTAGTCTAATTCTACCCACGAAGCCCTTGGGCAGCCGGCCGATCTGGGGAAGCGATTCCGGCGAGGGGAAGGACCGATTCGCTTGGGGAAGGGCACGGGAGTGAAGAGGGCCTTACTTTGGGCCGGTTTTATGCAGGAAGCAGAGTCAAAGATGGCCGGAGAGGGGGTGCCGTGGAGAGGGGCGGAGGCGGCCTTCTCTGCCTCTGCTACGGCAAACTGAGCGGCAGTGGAGGAGGACCGGGCGCTTGGGTAGCTGGAGTGGGGCCAGGGAAGCACGATGTTGCCTACAGATGGCGGCAGAGGTGAGCGGAAGGGGGAGCTCGTAGGCGAGCCGGACGGCGACAAGGGATAGAGCTGCAGAAGCTTGAGAACGGGGCTCGACGGGGCCTTATATAGGCGGGGGGCGATAGGGGCTTGCTTCAAGCCTAAGCCTCCGTCCCTTGCTGGCCAAGGTGGTGCTCGAAGGCGGGGGAACAAGGCACGGTGGTGATGAATGGCGCTCTGCCACCTGGCGGTTGCCGCGGCGCAGACAGGAAGCAAGGGGACAGGGCGAGGCGCGGCGGTTGGCGGAGGATGCGGGCCCAGCTGGTTCCTGCTGCGGCCAGGGTCGGGCGTGCGGGCGCGTGGACGTCGAGGCAGGTCGGCCAGTCAGGGCTCAGAAGCCGGACACCGCATGGCGGATGCGACGAACGTGCGGTGAACGCGAGCGCCGGCGCGCGCTCGTCATTTCATCGAACACCTGATGTGCGCTGTTTTGCAGACAAATATCTCCAAATATTTGAACTGAACTCAAAAATCTCCAAATACAAAGTCGTGTCCCACAGTGTAGGCTACAATATTTGCAAAGGGCGACTATAGAAAAAGTAGATAGATCAGCGGGAAATTGGAGGAGAAAATGGGTGAACTTCGGTGCCAGCCAGCCGTGAACTTCCGGGGTTTGACTGACTTCGGCTGAGCTTTTAGGCATGTTACACTCAAAATCTCATCGAGCCCCAATTGACAAAGTCGTGTCCTATGAAAATGTGAACAACTTTTGTATTGGCGCATTTTTGAGTTCTTAAGTGAAATATCAAATTTGAACCATGCCAACCGAGAAGGTTCAAAGTTCACCGAGTTGTACAGGAATTCATTCGACTTAACCCTCTTCCCAAGCAAATTTAAAATGCTTAGAATGTGAATACTTGATGGAGAACATGACCAAGAGCAAGTCCAAACATCAATGATTCAATTTAGGGAGAAGTTCATGAAATGTTGTACACAAAATTCCAAATGGCAAGCCTCAACTTTGGGTAAGAACTGCTACTGTCCAGACTTAGAAAACTTTCTAAGTGTTGGCTGAAAACAGGTTTGATTGCCGTTTGACCATGATTTAGAGCATCTTCGACTCAAATTTTTGAAAACCACCAATTAACAAAGTTGTTCCTTATAAAATTTGGGACAACTCTCTTACTGACAGATTTTCAATTTTTTAAGCGAAATTTTGAATTCAAATCAATTCAAGCTCTAAAGGTTCGGAGTACAGCCTAACCTCATCCGCTTCCCCTACGAGGACTACCCCTGCAAGGATCTGCTTCCGCATCGTCGCCTATTGCAGCACCTGATCCGCTTCGCCGGCGACGACTGCAGCCGCAACGCATCCGCTTCCCCGACGACGCCTACAGCCGCACCGCATCCGCTTCCCCGTCGACAACTATAGCCGCACCTCATCTTCTGCCCCGGCGACAACTACACCCGGAAGCATCTGCTTCCCGTCGATGGCTACTGCACCACTAGATCTGCTTCCGTGGTGACGACTGCAGCCGCACCGGATCTGCTTCCCCGGCGACGACTTCACCCGCACCGCATCTGCTTCCCCGTCGTCGACTACTGCTGCACCAGACTGAAAATGGGCAGACACCAACGGCCAGTTGCAAGAGGTACACAAAATCCATCTTACGTTTTGTGCTTCTAGGTCAGTACTCATTCATGCATGGTTAGGGTTTGGGGATGTAATACTAGTGGCACATGTACCTGCTAGGTCACTAATACCTAAAACGTTTTATCACATGTAAGAACCTTCACAAAATGAATAAGAAAGAGAACGGGATGCCATTGTCCGGGAGAATGTTAGGAGAATGGAAGAACTTGGAATTAGAGACTCATTAGCAGCCCTTGAGTCCAAGGTAAAAAGTTCTTTCAAGTGTAAGAGGTCAGGCAGGAAGGGTAATCGGTGTCGAGGTGAAGGTACTGATATATCATACTACAGCGCTGGAGAGGATGAAGAGACTGCTGATAGAGATGATGATACTGATTTAGAAGAGGAGCCCATACCCCTAGCAATTGAGGTAGGGCAATTCCAAAACTTAGAAGGATTCCAAATACCCAATGCTTGGAAGTATGACCACATATTTGCAATGGCTCAAATTTATTCACATGATTAAAACTTTTGCCTTCTCACCACTGCAGGCACCTGTGCGGACTGGACGCAGGAAGGTTTGTGCAAAGAAAAAAATTGGTGCCATGGCTCCTAGCGGCAGGCAATCCAAGAGAGTGAGGTCACAGCCACCAATAGAGGATGAGTTTGCTGCTGCTTCAAACAAGATATTGAAAAGGCTGCAGCCCTCAGAACCGCGTCTAGACCCTGTGCAGGAAGAGTTGCGAGCACCCACAGAAAACATCAATGGTGATAACAATGTGAACAACAGTCATCCAAGTCCGGTGAGGGACTGGTCGTGTCCAGATGATCATCATGCAAATGATGCTCATCCCGCTGATATTCATCGTGATGATGATAATGACCACAGCCAAGACGAGGACGGTCAGAATACCCACTCTAGGCAGCCAGAGTCCACAACTCAAGGTTGGATAGTTGAACATGTACCTTGTTCGCATTCATAGTTTCATATCAGATGACTAATGAAAATTTTGATGAATTTATGTAGTACCTGGACAAAAAGGTGGCGCAAGGCGTGCAAGGCCACCAACCAGGGGAGTTTCGCTTGACAAGATGACTAAAGCTTTTGGGAGAAGGATGCCCATCGAGGTTGCTATGGGGAAGTTGCATGAACCGGTGCAAGCTGCCAAGCTGGCGTCAGAGGTTGGCATTTTTCTTAGGTCTCAAGTCCCTATCTTCACCTGTTGGAAAGAATACGAAAGGACACCATATTCACCTGTTGGAAAGAATACGAAAGGACACCATATTTTGATAGCTTCCTAGGAAGGCTAGCCGTGAGTCCGTCTCTGCAATCCCTGACTCCCTGTGTTACATTTCACTTTAATATAACCAATGGCTAACTTTGAATTCAATCCTAATATCCAGGGGAGGTTAGTAGTTGACAAAGAAGACAATGCAACAAAAAGTGCTTGTGAAAGTGTATTCAAGATAGGGATACGACGGATGCGTATAAGTTGAAGCAATAATACTTTATTGGCATCCCTGCTGATGAGATCAGGACAACCTCTCCTGTATCTTACATGACAGATGAAGGGTGGTGCAAACTTGTTGAGAAGTGGTCAAATGCAACAAGCAAGGTATTTTCTATCAAACAAAGCCACATCTCCTGGTGTGTTTTCGGACCGGCACTTGTGATCCAGACTAACACATACATCTAAATCAGGAAATTACTAAGCAGAACAAGAGAAACTAGGCTAAGGTGAAGATGCATCATGCAACAAGATCACGATGCTATATTGCACAATTGCATGACAGTTGACGGTCGTTATAATACGATTTTACCACCAACATTTCTCCGGATTTCATGCTCATATAGTTATAATCATGCTAATATCATTTATACTAATGAGTTCCACAAGTTTTGAATGATTTGTGAGTGCAAGAGCATACAGGAGAAAAGAGAGCAAATATGGAGCCAAACCCAGGCCGGTCGGCCTAGCCTAGGCCGATCGGCCCCCTATTCCCTCATCTGGCCACGTCATTGATCCAGGAGACAACTAACACATCAACAAACACCCTGAGACGTGAGATCAATGTTGGTTTGATCTGAGGACCCGAAAGGCCTATGGCATGGATTGAAGGGTCCACCAACCTAGTATTATCGGATAGCTTCAAATCAACGCAACCAAAACCGCCTCAAGGGACAACGTGCAACCGTTGATCAGTGAGTCGGTGCAACGGAGGGCTGAGGGGAGTCAAGGCCAGGCCGACCGACCTCCCCTAGGCCGTTCGGCCTCCAACTGTCACAACCGTCGCCAATCCCTCAACTACCGACCTCAGGACATCATCAGGAGCGTCCATAAGAAAGACGGTGCCAGGTGGCGAGAATCCTAGGCCGAACGGCATAAGTGAGGCCGGTCGGCCCACTTTCATGGCGGTTACACCTCCCCTTTCGCATAGAAGCTAAGCAAGCATGTGGCTTAACATCTACGTTGGCTTCCATGCTCGGAGGCTATAAAAGGTGCCCTTCACCCCCACTCAAGACACAACAAAAGAGAGGAGAAGAAGCTCTAGGGCGAAGCGCTACCACTCACATACTTAGAAAATAGGGAGAGAGGTGAGGTGAGAGTCCGGGAGAGAAGCCGGAGCTTCCGATTTCTCTTCCACTTCGTACCTCGGTGGATGCAGCACAACTTCGAGTAACATCCGGGTCTTGTCTGGTAATTCTGGCTCCCTTTGATTTATTAAGCATTCAGTCTTGCTAGCTTTTGTTCACTAGTTCTTCGTTCACTACTTAGTAGTGGGTGCTTTGCTCTAAATTCAAGTGAAGTAGTAATTATTAGTATAGGCGTGGTCCCTAGTCTAGTTGTTACCTTGGTTTGCACCCAGTTCAACGGAATAGTTGTGGTAGCCGGCAGGTGGTGACAGCCCTGTCCGGCCGACG
This sequence comes from Urochloa ruziziensis, assembly GCA_015476505.1. Taxonomy (NCBI): domain Eukaryota; kingdom Viridiplantae; phylum Streptophyta; class Magnoliopsida; order Poales; family Poaceae; genus Urochloa; species Urochloa ruziziensis. The sequence goes on along the minus strand of CM027121.1, from coordinate 36,439,833 downwards.
TAATCCACCACGTTAGTTCTGGACTGTAGGACTTAGGGGTAGGCGGTACCACTCCCCTTCCCATCCCTTTCTGTGAGTGGTGGTGATGATGACATGACACGCATGAAGGGTGTTAAACACACATGGAAGGCATGGAGGACCAAAGAGGTTGGTTGGGGACCAAGTCCAAGTGTTCTCACATTCTCCACCAGGCTATCACGTCACTTTTGGCCTAAGGAAATAAAGAGATTGAATCCAACACGTTTTGGAAACGCTGGATTCGGACTGCAGGAAAGTCCTAACTTTCAACGGCCGCCACGACCTCATCCGGACTCCGTTTGGGGCGTTCAAGTACTTCATGGAAAGATTATGAAGTCTACTTTCATATGGATCTGGACTCATATCCATATCTGTCCCGAGGAGGCCGCAATCGAAAAATCATTGAACAAAGGTTTTTCTGTCCAGGTCCTGCGTCGCCGTCTTTTCGGCCGTTGACCCGTGTATCGTGTTGGAGCCCATAGGGGCGTGACCAAGGGGGTAGGCCACGACCTAACCCCCATATATTCAGTAGCCTGCTGCCACATTAGGGTTTGAGTTTTGTTTTACATCTAGCTTTAGCTACACCGAACATGCACAAACACGTGCTGTCCTCGTGTGATTCAGAATCCCACCTTCGAGTGATATTAAGATTGCTCGCCTTCTCTTTCTTGTTCGTTCTTCGATTGCGTACAGGAAGTTGCTGATCTTGATTGCAATAGGTTCGGTAACCGAGGGAGTTGGTTCAGGGATTGCATTGGCGCTTCGGGTTCGCTCGTCGTAGTCGGATCGTGAGGGTCGACTTCCACCAAATCGAAATTACCTCCACTCACCGAAAGATCGGGCACTTCAGCTCTATCAAGTGGTATCCAGGCGTCCGAAGTGAACTATCTTGAATAAGTTTGCCTTGCTTGATCTATAGGAATATCCTGTATTGCTACACAAGTACCCTCTCTACCTTCAACCGTTTTATCTCTTTCTTTCTTTTCATTGTCATCCATATCCCCCATATTACCCTTTCGGACGAATTAATTAAAGGATTAGTACACTTCTCGTTCCCCATGGAAATCGATCTCTGGAATACTCCTAGGTGAAAGCTACATCGGTATCCTTACGCTTGCGGATTTATCTGTAGGTCATAAGAAATACCAACAAGCTTTCTAGCACCGTTGCCGGGGAACGGTAGCTAATCTTATCCCAAACCTTGATGAATCAACATTGAGCTGCCTTGATGAATTTCTTGAGATAGAGAACCCATGGGCCATGGATGATTGTGAAACGCTGACTTTGGTGTACAAAGAAAATAATCTCTTGGATGAGCATGGAAGTATCATTCCTGAAATCCTACATAGACCATGCTCGTTCACTGCCTCTCCAAAGTTAACCACGTCTACTGCCCCGAGCACACACGAGGACTACAACCACCTCAAGGTCCTCTTCTACAAAACATTTAGAAGTTTGGTTGCAGATGCATATGTTTACCATAAGCATTGCAAATTTCGAGGTTGCTTGTTGCACTAACCTTGCAGCTAAAAGCTTCATTACACGTCAGCAATTGGTGATAAGACGGGAACGACATCACCAATGGTGGCTGCAAGAGAATGTTCCCAAGGTCAAGCTTATGACCATAAACAAAGCACTGCTGGGAGATAGCCCGGATGATTAGTATTTATTTCCCTTTTGAATAAAAAGCAAGATCATGTCTTTAGGATAAAGTTGTCCTTCGGGTATTTTTGGTTGCTAACCATTTCAGGTAGAGATCAAGAAGAACAATGGACAAGTGAAGCCTAAGAGCTTGAGAGCTACATCAACTATAACACCTTAGTACGTATTGGTGAGGGAACATTATGAAAGGAAGCTTGAACTCCACACATTTGAATTGTGTTGCCTAGCAATCCAAACTCCAAGTGTGGGGGAGGTATGTGAGTATCCCAAGTAAAGTTCCTTTCATGCCAAAGTTGCTTTGGTTTAGAGATGGTGTTTGTTCGTGCATCTTGTTAAAAAAATTAGAAAAAAAAACAATAAAAATTTGAATAAAGGCTCCCCGGTTCTTGAACCTGTAGAGCCCCTCTTTTTGTTTCCACCTTTTGCTTTTGAATAATAGTATCAGCACAAGTACAAATGTGGGGGAGATCTCTCAAGCTCATCATCAACATACATATTCGAGGTCCCGCACGAAGGTGTCGCACAACATCGACTGTGCTAACATGACAAGAAAAAGACGATGGTACGTGCACTCCACCTCTCGCTCCGTAATTCATGAGTTTGATTGAATTTCAATCCCTATCATTAAAAACAATCTCAAGATAAAATAATTCACCCTGCTATGCCTTTCCTTCATGTTCCCATGTTTGGCTTGCATATGTTTTATTCCTCGCTTCATCTTGCCACCTGTGAATAAATATTTTTAGGGAACCATGTTCATCTAAGTAGTTGATGTTTGAGATATGGTTTGATGATATGATCTTCACTCTCATGTTTGAGTGCTTGGGAAATTTATTTGAAAATTTGAAAACCCTTTGCAAAGCTCCTCTTTGGTATGCCAAAGTCTTACCAAAGCCATATGATGAGTTATCTTGAAAACCATGTACACATATGCTACTTGTCATTGTATTGAGCTTTGTCAAATTGTTGTGACCCTTGTGAAGAATTCTTTTCATGCTTTCATGATCAAGATTCACGTGCACGCTATATATCCCCTTTGATGTACTTCTACACTGGAAGTTAGCATTGTATCATTCATCCATCCAGTCGACAAAATAAATGCTCCATCATGTACGTGTAAGTCTCACTCCTCAGTTATTGTTACAAAAGAGACATGGCTATCGGGAAAAAAAAATACGGACACATGAAGGTCCATGCAAAAAAAATAAATAAAAAGGTTGGACACATGAAGGTCCAAGAAAGAAAAAAAAATCTGATAGCCATGTTCTCAAAAGATTTTTAAAGGAGAGAGACCACACACAAAGGAGTTGTTTATTCCGTCCACCATCCATCATACACATACACGTGCACATCTTGATTCGATTGTATGATTTGATTTCTTCTTGGATCCACTCTTTTACTTTGCAATACATGTGATGCAAGTATGCCTCATATTCATACCCTACCTTGAGCTCCACATATAGCCATCATTAGAAGTAGGATGAAGAAAGGCAAGTTAATGCCTTGGTGAGGATATATACACATTGAGAGATCTGACAGAATCAAATGAGGAGCAATGCAAGGTTTGTTTTTTAAACTTATTGAAAAACCCAAGCTACTTGACATATAGAGTTGAAGTGACTTGATTCATGACCGTTCCAATCCTCAACTACCCAAGATGGCATGCAGACAACCCATTGTCCTTCAACTGGGTAATAAGACCCAGGAGTTCCCGAACCTGATCCATTTCACTCTCCTTGGGAAGAGCGGTCCAGGACTGGGAGGGAACAGGACGAGAATCGATTTCTGGAGAGATGGCAGGCGAGTGGTTTCCTACGTAAAACCACTCGGACTGCCACCCCTTATTGGAGGTAAGGAAAGGGATGTCAAAATACTCCCGAGTTCGACCCTCGCGGAGTTGGAATCCGGCGCCCCCGACTACTTGTGGGCAGTCGGTTCGGGGATAAGGTTTAAGAAGAAAAAGATTGAAGTGAGGCTCTATCCCAAGATAGGCCTCACAGAGGTTGATGAAGATGGCGATATGGAGAATGGAGTTGGGATTCAGCGCGCAGAGACTGATCCCATAAAAGTGCAGCAGCCCACGGAGGAAAGGATGCGCGGGCACGCCAAAACCACGAAGAAAGAAAGATTCGAACACCACCAAATCAGAGGAGTTTGGGGTGGGGAAAGACTCACCGGCGGCGGCGCGCCACTCGGCGGTTTGCTGGTCGGGGAGGATGCCGTCGATGACGTGTTGCTCGAGGCGCCTGGTGGTGGTGATGGACTCCCTCCACTCGGCGGCGCGATCCACGGCGACCTCGGCGGTGGCCTTGGCCTTGGACGACTGGGCCCTTGCCGGCGACCTCTCCTTCCGCTTCGGGCCTTCCTTCCTCTTGGGCGTCATGGCGATGAGCGGGGCTGAAGAGCGAGGAGGAAAGCTGCGGGAGTGGATCTAGGGTTTGCTCTTGCGCGAGGAGGAGAACTGGAGCGTCGGGGAAGGCAAATGGCAAGTAAAGGAAGAAGATTGCGGCGGGGATGGCTTATAAAGGAATGAACCGTTCCTCCCGCGCGCGGCGCGATGCGTGTCTCGGGAACTCAACCGACGCAGGCACGTCCCGTCGCTTTGAATTCAAAGATGCGGTAAGGAGTCGCGATATCTCGCGATATTTCGCCTTCCGTAAAGCAACCGTTGGGAGGCAACGGACTTTGCGGAGTAGTGGGCCTAAATGGGCTGAAATATAGCACGACCTTTCGGTTCTGTTACGCTAACAAATTTGTGGGTTCCTGAGCTAGTGTTCAGGGGCAGAAACCACTCGGTCGTGAGGCTAAAATTAGTCGACGGCCAGATTTGATTTTGCAGTTAATATTGCATCCTTGCAATTGATTTTTACGTAAGGCATGCGATACTATCGCTATATTCGCTCAGGAATCTGAGTCAAATGCTGACAAGTATAAATCTTGCGAGAAGATGGCTTACCATATGGTCAAGCTGAGTCGTGGGACACGACTCGGAGGTCATGCCGAGTTCAAAGAACTTGAGGACAAAATCCTTATAAAGGGGAAACAAAAAAGCCCCTGAAGGAAAAGATTATCTAAAATCCATGTCCAGAGGCATGGGGGCTGAAAAAATCAGTCGAAATTCATAGCTTTCAGAGTCTTGACACGATCATGCTGAGTCGTAACAAGACTCGGGGGCTACACCCAATGGGTGCACCTGGAGGTGCACACCATTGATGGATTAAGTTTAAAAAGAGATTCATAATATTTATTTTTGACCCTCGACCAGAATATTCTATTCTGCTCAAGGCTCGGGGGCTACACCCAATGGGTGCACCTGGAGGTGCACACCATTGAAGATCAAGATACAGATGGATAAAAGTTGAAGACCTTTGGCCAATTTCATACTAAAATTGCCCAAAGCCCGGGGGCTAAGTGTATTCACTTCGCTGTCGCGTCGTGAAGAAGAGCACTCCTTCCCCTCACTATGGCCATAATTGAAGAATTGTTTTCAGGAACGTCTGATCATGCACTCAGATCTTCCTTGAAACCACTCAGATTTTCCTCATAATCACTCGGATCTTCTTCGAAACCACTCGGAAGAGGTCCTAGACAACTTGGAGCACTCGGATCATGAAAGAAAAGGCAGATCAACTACAGCCATCGATCGGTCAAGAAGTGCTCGGGGGCTACTGTGGGGGATATAGTACCCGGGTACCTCACAAACAAGCTTGGCAGCCCACCAAAAGGGGGCGGCCCAACCCATCGTTCTGGACCTGAAGACGTGCGGGACAAGTCGGCGCACGGAGGAAAGATCTGGAAGGAGAAGTCCTAGTTAGGATAGGAATTATTGTAAAGAAGGAAAGGATTCTTAGAGATAGGATCGGATACAAACGACTTGTAACCCTGCCCCCCGATATATAAGGCGGGCAGGGACCCCCTCCAAAGACATCAGACAACAACTCAAGCCAACTCAACTCACAATCCACGCAATACAACACCCCAAAACAGGACGTAGGGTATTACGTCGAGTCGACGGCCCGAACCTGTATAAACCCCTGCGTCTGTCCATCCTAACCATCCTGCTTCCGATCTTTGCGATCTTCCCTGCATTACAAATCACTTCCGTGGGCTACCCCGTGGAAGACTGCCGGAGATAATATCACCGACATCTTTAGTTCTTTTGCATCGTGTTAATCACCTTAAAAATTGTGAAGTTAACTAGAAGCAAAAGGAAGTAAAAATCCTAAACCCCACAAACCTCCAGAAGTCTGTCAAAATCTTGTTTCTTGCTGGTCCGAAATTTTTTTTGGGTCATTAAAACCACTCGGCTGTCCGGGCCTCTTAAATAAAAGTTGTTCTTAATTTCATAAGCAAGCTTCGGCCAAACTTTCAGAATTCCTGGTTAAGTAAAACTGGAGTTTCGGCCAAAACCAGAGCTGTCTGTTTGCTGGAAAAGTCTGGCCGACAGCCAGTTGGGAGCTTTTGATTTTGTAGTTTCAGAGTGCACTCGTTTTCCCATCACTGTTCCGATCTTCGTTCCACTCTCGCACAGTTCTTACTCGGTTCCTTGGTTCCTTCCTACAGATGGCAGACGCGGCTTACTTTGTGTTTGGCACCGACGGTTTTCTCCACTCGGATTGCCTCGCTTGGGAGGGCTTTCCCTCTATCTTGTGGGATGCTCTGAGTACCGCCGATTTCGCCTCACCACCTCTTTACTCGTGCCATGAGTACCTTCAGGATGGTGTGCTTCGTTGCATCACCAGGGTCTACGTGCCTCCACACCCTCACCAACCCGAGTGGCCCTTGTTCGACGCTGAGATGATTGGTCACAGGTTGACTGATACCGTGGAGCTCGCTGCCTTGCGGGTGCTGAACGTCTTTTGTGACTTCCGCCATGTGGAGGTGATGACTTCTCCGCTTGGATTGCTTCCTACCGCACAGCCTGACGACCCAGCTTGGGTGGAGCGCCGAGCTCACGTGAAGGCAGTTGTTAAGTGGACTGGTGCTGTTCCTACCGCTGAGGGACTAGCGCGGTACGTGAACGCGTTCTCCAGACTTCTTACACTACTTCAGGGAGGACTAGCCGACTCGGTCGAGTACGGCATGGCTTCCTACCGATCTTACCAGCAGCTGCAGTATGACTACACCACTCAGGTCATGGAGGCTGCCGACTCGGACACGGCTATGGCCAACTTCCAGGCTCAGATTAGTGACTTACTTGGACAGATCACCACTCTTCAGCAGGAGCGAGAGACTCACTTGGCACAAATGGCTGAGATGCAGGCGCAGATGGTCTCGCTGCATAATGAGCGAGCTGGGCTTAATGAGCGTATTGGAGAGCTAGAAGACCAGGTTCACGACTTGAACCTTGACGTAGAGGACGCTCACCAGCACATCGGGATCCTCCAACAGCAGGTTCCTCTTGAGCAGGACGTTGAGATGGTCGAAGAGGAAGAGGAGCCCCTGGAGATAGAGTTTGACCCCGAGGAGGTTCAGGGCCTGTCTGGCACAGATACACTTAGTGACTTGCCCCCACTGCCCACGACACCCGGTTCACCCGCCGAGAGTGAGGCCTCGGTCAACAACCTTGATGATTTCTAGATGATGGCAGTGTTACTCCTCAGCGTAGCCTACTTTTGGACAATGATGTAATAGGCTAGCTTCGAGTTGAGTATGACTTTTGTGCAGCTTAACCATGATGTAACTTAGGGTAGAGGTGACCCTGAAGTTTGTAGCTTCAATGTGGATGTAACCACTACACTCTGCAGTTGAATCTAGTTCAAAATTTTAATGCATGGATTTCTCATTTCTGGGCTAAATGATGGATACCAATGTTGTGAAGAATTTCATAAGGGAGATGCTCACAAAATTTCAGCCCTTTTTGGTTAAGAGTTATGAGAGTCATGTACGTTTTGGCGAGCCTCGGCTGTTCTGAAAACTGCAAAAACAGAGACGTGAACTTCAAATTTTTTTCGTCCTAGCTAGAGTGCGAATCAGACCTGGAGCGAAACACGAAGGTTGTAGCTCTTTAAATTCTCTAGCTACTGGCAAAATTTCATAATTTTTGGGCGTGTAACCTGGGAGATATGAAATTTCTCCCCTGACAGCCTTGCTGATCAGAAAATTCTGCGATGGATGTTTACCGCTTTCACGCATGATTGCCTTGTCTACCTTATACGAGATTCGAAATCATGTGGCTGATGGTAAATAATTCTTGCAGATGGTTGACTCGACCCGCCGCACCAACTTCACCGCCGGGCAAGCCAGTGGCGCCCAGGCTAACCAACCACCGCTGCCGCAGCCCCCGCAGAATCCAATGGAGGCGTTTTTCGTCACCCAAACTGCGATGATGCGGGAGATGCTCGATATACAGCGACAGCTAATGCAGCAGCGCCCAGGGGGACATCAGGATGCTCAACCCCATGTTGCTCGCTATGAACACTTCCTGAGCACTCAACCACCAACCTTCCATGAAGCAACAGAACCACTGAATGCTGATGCGTGGATTCGCGCAGTGGAGTCGAAGTTCTCAGTGCTCGCCCTGCCATGCTCTGAGGAGAGCAAGGCTAGGTTTGCTGCTCAGTTACTTAGAGGACCCGCCCTTATCTGGTGGGAGAATCACTTGGCCACCCTTCCAGAGAACACGGTGATAACTTGGGCCGAATTCAAAACCGCCTTCCGAGCCCACCATATCCCGGAAGGTTTAATTGAGAGGAAGTTGAATGAGTTCCTGGCATTGACCCAAGGCACTCGGACTGTGTCCCAGTATGCCCAGGCTTTCAACAACCTATGCCAGTATGCTGGTACCCACGCTGACACGGATCAAAAGAAGATGGACTGCTTTCGTAGAGGCCTCAGTGCAAAGCTCAAGGAACGTTTGAACCCCATCCGTACGGCCACCTACAATGAGCTGGTCAACCTGGCCATTACTCAAGAAGATGCCATTACTGCTCTCAAGGCCGAGAAGAAGAGGAAGGCTCCTATGACACAGGCTGCTCCATCAACTCAGAAGTTCCGGATTGTTCAGAACCATCCTACCTCCAACCCCCAGAGGCCGGGACAACAAGGACGCTGGACTATCAGGCCACCCCAGCAGAATCAGAATCGTTTCCCTGCTTCCCAGCAATCCGCAGCCCCACGCCCGAACTATCAAGTTCCCACTCGTCCAAGCAATGGGAGTGCTTGCTTCAAGTGTGGACAGATGGGTCACTATTACAAGGACTGCCCCCAGAACAAGCAACGAAACCAGGGACGGGCGCAGAACCAAGGCAAGGGAAAGAAGCAGACGGTGCAAGTCCGTCAAGGGAGGATCAACTTCACCACCCTTGCAGAACTACCCGAAGGAGCGCCAGTTATGACGGGTACTTTCTATGTCCACAATTACCCCGCTGTTATACTGTTTGATTCTGGTGCAACACATAGCTTTATCAGCACGAGGTTTTGCACCAAGAGTGGACTAAATCTCACCCAAACCGCCACCCCCTACCTAATCACTACCCCGGGTGGGAAGGTCTCAACCAGTCAGAAGTCCAACCGAGTACCGCTAGTAATGGGCAGCAAATTGTTTAAAACTGACCTTACTAACGTGGAATTGGATGGAATTGACATAATCTTGGGAATGGATTGGATGATTAAACATCAGGTCATACTTGATGTTTCCGAGAGGGTAGTTGAGATTCACTCACCACTCCTAGGCCGCACAGATCTATATCTGCCACACAAGGTCGACACGAGCTCCCATATCCTTTCTATGGCCAAGCTCCGGATAGAGGACATTCCCGTGGTTTGCGAGTTCCCGGATGTCTTTCCAGAGGACTTGCCAGGTATGCCCCCTGACCGGGACATCGAGTTCGTCATTGAACTGCAACCGGGTACTGCTCCTGTATCCAAACGACCGTATAGGATGTCACCCATAGAGCTGGCTGAGTTGAAAACGCAATT